>CM060961.1:196412408-197012408 GCA_030765045.1 Tenodera sinensis
CCGCACATGGTGTAAACACAAGCCGTCAACAGCTAACCCGTGATACGCCGAAACCAAAGCACACCATAAAATGTAGTACCCTAAATGTCGGCGATTATCTGTGAGTTTTCAAGATATATGATGGTAAAGACTACTTGAATGTAGCGCGGTATCAGCAATATTCCTAAAACTCCTGACTAAATATCGTTCTGTTGCATCATAAACACGAAGCATGAGTCCACATGGTGTTTGTTTTGTTTAGTCGCAGGTTATCGCAGAGGGATACAAGGGGCGGATCTAAGGCTGGATGGAGTATAAACATGTGTAAGTCAATTTGCACCTCTTGCTATATTCATTTAGCATATACCCATGTCGCTAATTCCCATGCTTTAGGTTCTTGAACCATCAGATTCATAGCTGAGCTAACTGCCACCTCTAAAGGACTAAGTCAAGATTACAGTGGCAGCACATTAATTTTCAATATTGATAGGAACACCTGGAATGTTAATAAGATGATTCTGCAGTGCAGTGCTTAACTCTGTAAATTCAGGTGCAATCATTATATGAGACCACCACCATAGCGCAGTTGGTAGCATGCTTGCCTCTGACACGGAGGACCGAGTTCAATCCCTGGTACCAGTATGGAGATTTTTTTCCCCGCTTGGAGTTCTGGCATGGGGTGCACTGAGCCTTGTTAGGTCTTGGGGGAACCAATTGAGGAGGTACTTGATGGAGAAGTAGCGGCCCCAGGTTGCGAAGGCCGCATAACTGGCCAGGAGGGATTGGGGGCGCTGACCACGTCCCACCCTTTGGTACTGCACCCCACTCATGATACCTGTAATGGGTAGAGGTGGGGGATGCAGTGACTGGGCGGCAAGCCTTGGCCCTTCATGGGCTGCTGCAGTAGGGGTTTATTTTATTATAACCATTATATGATGGCAACAATTACGCAATCAAGTATGGTATTTAATGCTTAATTTCATTGATATGAAGTGTGTGTTTTAGCAAGATCTAGAATTTTCTTGCAGTAAGTGTTTGCCAGTCTGTCATGGTTTACCAAGCATAACAAATAAAATGTGTATCTTCAATTTCCTGGGGATATTCTCTGAAGCCCTCTTCATTCTGAATAACTTAGATGGTTGGTAAAAAGTAAGAGATAGACAAAATTTTACCACAAAAAATTTAGACCTTGTTAAAGCATAGTTTGTCCTTTTCTTTTTTTTATTTCTTCATTTGTTTCTTTTGGGAGTTAACCATTTCCAAGATATTACATTTTATTGGTTTGAATCTTCAAATATTTATACTTTTTGAAATGGGAAGTAGTTAATCTTTTTTTTTTTTTTTTCATGGCCATGCAAAGAACATGGCATTTCAAAGCCATGACATAGCAACATGCTGTTTAAAAATGTGACTATCGCTTTACCTGTCCTGTAGTGAAATAGGTAAATACAAATTGAAAGTTTATCCAGATTAACAAGAAGTACACAGAATAATAAGCTTTTGTCGGAGTAGTTTGTAGAAGAGGGGAAGGGAATGAATGCATCCAACAAGATTCTTTAGTTATGCTGTTCTCTCGCCCATACATGTTTTGACGTACCACAGGTAAGTGGTAGAGAAAGTGAAATAATCTATATCACTAAAACAGAATAGCAAGAAGATTGCTGGTGGAGATTTGTGTATAGGGTATGCAGCATAAATTTGATAGCAGTGAAATTCAGCATTCCTTTACTATTAGTAAGCATTAATGAAAATCTGGTTATGCAACATTTCCAGAATTATTGGAGACGTCTTAAAAATTAGCACATTTCTAATTTTATCTAAGGGGTAAGTAACTAAATAATACTCTATTACAATAATGATTAAGCCTATGAAGCATAAAGAGTGGACAGTTTTTGAGAAAGCATAATGAGTAAAATCTAATTAAAAAGTTGGGTAATCCAAAGTCAACATGTACAGGGGTTAACAGTGGTTAACTTTGAGAGGTAGAATCAGGACTGAAAAATTCAATGCCATAGCCAGGATTTGCACCAGGGTCTTCTGCTTCATGCAGGGCAGCTCTAACCACTGAGCTACCATGGCAACTTGCCAGTATGACATTAAATTCCCCAACTGATTCTTATTTTCCCAGTAGACCACTAGGAAATCTCCCACACATGGCTTGTAGGTTTAAAAAATTGGCAGTAAGTTGGTTGGCAAAACTAACAATATCTAATGGTTAACTTATTAACTAAACTAACCCTGCAGTGCAACGGCCCTTTCTGGGCCAAACCTGCCACTCAGCCACTGAGTCCCTCACCTCTGCCCACCACAGGCTAACTTATTAAAAATTTAATGTTAAAAGTGTACATAACATAGGTAGTCGTACCTCTCCTCACATTTATAGTCAAATTGTAACTTTTTATTCACTTTAGTTCGCATGGTGAAACTGTATCATTAAGAGTTGGTGAATAAATCTGAACCTACAGTGCATTTGTAGATTGGCCAGACCACCTCACCAGACGAGGACCAGCACACCCTCTACCTGTGATGCATAAACGATCAGCAAGTCATGGGTGCAGAACACTAATTACTCTACTAACTTACATTAGGCTTACCTGTATCACCACAGATATTGAAACTTATGACCTTCAACATGAACCCACTTCCTACATCTCTGAAAACAACTATGATTTACTGAAAATCCCTATATTATTCATGAAGTTGTTCATCACACTGCAAAAATTAAGATTTCATGTGCAGTGAGTGCGCATAGATTTTTCAATCCCATATTTTGGCACAAAGCCAATTCACATGTTTATGTAAATTTTGTTTTAATAATCATTTTCTCTGCAGCTAACAAGAAATGAAAGATTGTGGGGCTGGTTTCAGCTACAGCACACATTGCTGTGAATTCTATGCATGAATTGCAAAGTATGTATGATGACAGGATAATTAATCAAGGACTGTGACCATCTCATTCCCATGACCTATCTCCATGCAATTTTTATTTATAGTGAGTGTGTATGGTTGAACGGCCTGTCGACGAGGTCATTTGGGATTTATGGTAAACATTAAAGAACAAATTGTGACCATCAAATTTGCACACCTTAGAAGAACTGAAGGTCAACATCTTGAGAGATATACAGGCAATCAATCAACAAGAACTTTTGCAAGTAAACCAGAATTGAGAGGTAGAACTGGAACTTAAAAATTCAATGCCACAGCAAGGATTTGAACCACAGACCCTCTGCCTGCTAGGCAGATACTCTAACCATTAAGCTACTGTGACAACCTGCCAGAATGACATTGAATTCTCAAACCAGCTTGTATTTCTCCCTGTAAACCACAAAGGCAGTCTCACATCAGAGACTGTTGGCATAAATAAAGAATAAACCAGAATTGTTTTCCGAGATATAGGGAATATGTTCACATTGAAGGTCATCAATTTCAACATCTGTTGTGACGCAGGTAAGCCTAAAATAAGTTAATAGAGTAATTAGTGTTCAGCATCCATGACTTGCCAGTCATTTATGTGTAACTCTGGCAGTGGGTGTGCCAATTCTTGCCCAGGGCAGTCCGGCCAATCTACAAACACTGTATTTCACAGCAAAGATTAATAAAAACAATGTTTAAAAAAATTACAGTTTGAGTCACACCTGCTGATATACCCATAGAAATTCAAAGGTGGCCATGCAAATGGAAGAAATGCTAACCATTATTACAATCTTTCTCCTTAGTAAGTAACAAGGTCATTTCATATTAAAGCTTATGAATAGCAAATTGGTATCTAACAAGTCAGATGAATAGTATTCATCATTCACTGTGCACATTAAGAAAGAAAGGAAACAGAATTTCCCTGCTATTATATATCTGCAAATGTAAGAATCTGATGCAAGATGTATATTTCAGCTTTGTTTTTAGACAGGTCTTGCTTCTTTTGCCATGAACTGACAAGGGAATTGTTACAGCCTTTGTGCCAAAATCTACCTTTAAAGTTGAATTATGTTTCAAATGTTAGCTTTCAACTTTAAGAAATAGGAGTCACAATTCTATAATAGAAATATTGTATTAGAAGCAAAGTTAAATGCATTTGTACAAACATTATTGTACAATTTACTCCCTTTTTGACCTCTCAATGTGATTTTTAAACAGATAATCAGGACCATCCACTCCATCAAGTCAGTATAAGTATGACTTCCTTTTCAAATGGAAGAACAACTCTCAATTTTGGAACCTTGTGGCCAAAACTGCTAACTCATTCCTTGCTTGCAGTAACATGGCTTCTGTAACTGAGTTTTCAAAGTAGATTTCAGCTTATAAGGTTTGATACTTCCCTCTGCAACTGTCAACAAAGTCTCTGAATTAAATTTATCTTTTCTGTTTATTTTGAAATGATGTGGCGGTGAAGTTGTTATGCACTATTGTTATAATGATAATGGTGTATGTTATTTTTAGAGTTGTAGTGCTTGGGCTGCTTAGTGAATAGTGAATAATTCATAAGTTTTGTTTGCCATGCATCTTCCTAGCCATCTTCACTAGAGTGTATGTGTACTTGAAAATTGTTGACGATTTTTCTGTGTATAGGTGTAAAACTGAATGGTAGAGTTAGCCACAGAAAGCAGAAATTTGATTTGGTGAACTAAATGTGTACAGATTCTGTGACATGCTTCTTGTAAAACTTTTTTTTCCCACTAAAGCTGTTCTGACAACTCCATGTAAGTGTGTAATATTTTATCCTTTTACCAAGTTGACTTGTCCATCCTAGAAACTGGTTAAGATTAATGATCATGTAGAAAATAAACAGCACAACTGTAAAAGATGGAAAGGCATGAAACTGATCCCATTTTTATACTTCTCAATGTTCTTGTAGCTACAATCAAGTTGAGAAAACATTCTGTTCTAGTAATTACACTCATCGAGGCTCTGTGGCCAAGTTTTTAGACTGCACACCTCTCAACAAGGCAGCCAGGTTCTATTTCAGTAACTGTAAGTGGTATATCTGGAGGAAAAAGTGGCATCTGTATAGATTTTCACTAGTTTCCTCTGCCATAATTCATTCCAGCAATTGCTCACAAATTCTTCGATTCTGTTGTTGTTGTTTTCTAGTGCCTTGCATCTGGCAATGAAGCCATTAGCATTCGTGCTTTCCAATACTTTCGATTCTTTATACCTCTTAATTTTATTTGTTCCCATTTTTCAGGATTATGGGGCCTGGCTGGGTGGTTTGTTGGTGTATGGTGAGTGAGTGATATGTGTTTTGTAGAGGTTTCTATCTTTGACATGAACTCAGGGCAGGAATTAAACTGTTTCCTAAAATATCAAACTTTTTGTGCACTTTACACCAAAATGTAGGGAAGTAAGCTAAGTTTAAGCTCAAAGGGGGTTACTTGGGGGTATCACTGGTACACCAATCTGGAACTGATAGGGATATGCAATATCCAGACCTGCCACTGTCTGGTCTGGCAACACCCTTTTAATTTCTTCATCTCATCCCTTCCTCCTGGAGGTATCTTTATGTCACAAAGGCTCATAGCCACAGTGACATTGGAATGATGATGATGGTGGTGATGGTGATGACGACAGTGATAATGATTGTCCTCACTGTCAGCTACAACTTAACAAGCTGTAGCCAACCAATCCAATATCTGCCTTATGCTCTCATGTGCTCAGCAGATCATCCAAATAGGGAGATGTGATCAGCAATACAGGAATGTTGGTTCACAGGATATTCAGATGATCATGATCAGGGCCTGGATTCTGACTAGCATATTATCCATTATTTGTTATATCATAGGCATTGTTAATGTGCACATCAACAATCATTATCACAGGCCCAAAATATGAATATGCATAAATAATTATGTCTCTGTCCTCTATGTGATCTGCAAGAGGAAATGGATCGAGACCACCTTCAAATATGCCCGGCCACTTCTAGTGCCCCATCCATCAGTGAAAAATATTGGAGAGCAAGAGGATTAATGACTTCATTGTCAGAAATCCAGCATTAGCTAACAACAAATAATTATGTAGGCTTCCATGACCTTTGTCCATTACTTCTTTTGTGGCTTCCGGTATGGGCCATGTTCTGTTAACCTTTTTATTCATGCCAATGTTTCACCGTAAACTATGTTTGGCTTCTTCATTGGATAGCTGCAAACCTCATCCAACTAGTCACTGCCTACTCTTGACTGGCCTTGCTGTCCCCTCCCACTTGCAGTTCTAATAGTTCCTTCTCCTCCAATAGGAGGTCGTCCTACTAATAGGGTCTTCCATATTGCATTGAGTGGTTTGCCCTTGTCACGGTTCAGACTTCTCTTTTCTTGAAATATTTTTATGGTTTTCCTCACTATCCTTTGAGAGAAAGATTCACAATTTGCCAACATTTTTAAATTGTCAAAGTCAATGTGCTTGACAGGTGTTTTCTGCTTTTCCGCAATGGCAGATTTTTCTGGTTGAGAGAGTTTCATGTGTCTTACATGTTCCTTTTTTCTTCTATTGATAGATCTGCCTGTTTGACCTACATATGATTCACCGCAATCACAGGTAATTTTATAAACACCTAGAGTATTTTGCAAAGGGTTCTTATCTTTGACTGGTTCTTATAAAAGAACACAGCTTTATAACTGATATGTATCTTGTTTGAATTTTGTTGGGTTGCCATGTTTTTGTAATTCTTTCCGTAACTCCTCGTACGTAAGGTATGTAAGCATTCTTCACATCAGTCTTTTTGGGATTTTGATATTTCTTTGTTATGTTAATATCTTGGTTCAGATCGCCATTAGCCTTTAGTACATCAGAGAGATATATGTGACAAAGAAAATCTACATTCAGATTTGCAGCATCTCCAAGATACAATCTATTGTATTTATAGGTTTTTATTTTTAGAGATTGGCGACAAATAGTTTTGAAATGAGCATCAGCAACTATGGTTACTTGTTTGTATAGCTTTGAAAATAAGTTGGAGACAACTTGAAACATGTCAGCTGTGAAACAACTTGCAATATTACAAAGATAAGTGAAGCTTTTAATTTCTAATTTGTTCTTATTTTAGATTTTAAGCCAAACACAGTTTACAAAAAAATGTCAGCATGATTAAAAATGTCAACAGGACATGGTCCATACCGGAAGCCATGAAAGAACTATGAATATGCATATTTATTAGGTCATCTTTTGGTCATTTTATGTCTTCAACTTCTAAGGGTTCTTAAATTTTATACCACTATTATGCCATTTTGCGCTGTTTGCAGCTTCTTTTAATAATTTTCTAGCATTTGCGTTGACTGTATAAATATGTTTCTATTATTGACATATTTTACATAAGGACAACTTTTCATACTAAGAAATTTCACTTTTCAAGCTTAGAGGAGTAACTTTGAACGTTATTTACTTGTAATCTTAGGAAAGTCTCATTCCTATTTAAGAGTTAATCTGGAATGATTAAAGGGTAATATCTGGTGGAATGCTATTCTTGGAAATCTTCCTCACATCTTTGGAAGATGCAAAACTTCTTATTTTTGAATTATGCTGCTCACATGCACACATATACAGACATGTTTTTTAAAAGGTTTTTATTCAGGGAACCTCATTACATATTTTTACTTTTTATAGTACATACAGAAGTAGGAGAAGCATTGCATTCCACTCACAAATTTGATATCAAGATTTCTCCAAAAATAAATGTTTTGGGAACCCCTGAATCTGCAAAAAGCATTTGTAGAAGAATTCTATGTGTATGTGTTTGTCCATCCATCTGTATGTCTGTCTGTTCATTTATTAACAGCATAATTAAAAAACGAAAAGCCAGTGAAATACTAATTGGTACTTAAGTGCAGCACCTTCTAAGGATGACATATGAAGATTTTCAAGAAAATTCCCCCCTCCTTAGGCTTCTCTTTACATGATATATTTTTTGAAAATGTTTATTTTCTCAAAAATGGGTCTAACAATTTTGATTAAAAACCACATATTTGAGATATTTTAACAACAAATGACATATATATTGCAACAAATGGCAAAATACCAGTTACTGCTAATCACACTTTGCCTTCTAGCCAGCATAGCACTAACATTACACACTCAGAGCCAAAGAACAACCATTGGATCAAATCACAATAAAGAACTCTCAGATTACAACTCTCACTCAACTGCATTTGGCCCTATTCACAGGCGTTGTCTATTGAATGCTTTGTAAATGTTTAACTAACTCCAGTCCAACACCAACACTTCACGATGATGATGATGATGGTGGTGGCGATGGCGGTGGCGGTGATGATAATTCTTTATTGCCTATAGACTTGTATACAAGTTTCAGACATTGTCAAAATTAAATATTTACATTTACACATACAGATATTACATAAACATGTTTACAGTTCATCAAGAGAATAGAGACATTTTTGGATCAAATAATTTTTTAAACAAGTTTTAAAGTTACATTTTCTTATAGTTTTAATCTCTAGAGGTAATTTTTTGTACAAAATTGTTCCTATTACACTTATATCAACTACAAGGACAACTAGTACAACTCTATCTCTGGGTATGAGCAAGTCCCATATATAGTGCCTGACACAATGAGAGAGTTCTGGAAGTGGAATGTTCAAGAGTGAATAAGGAGGAACAGTCTAGATGGGAAAACAGGACATAATAACTATTGTTTCTGTATGCTGTTGCTGCTGCCAGTAGAGTCCAAACCACCAACCAGCAACTCTCACTAGCAGTGCCCAGCTGATGGCCAGCACAACAATATTCTGAATTTTCTGGGAATGTCCTCAAAAGCTTTCTGCAGTCGGGGTGACTTTTGCATATTGGTAAACTGTAGGAGATAGACAAAATACGTACCAAATATGAACCAGTTGGAGAATTCAGTATCATACTGGCAAGTTGTCACAATGTAGCTTAACCCTTTCAGTCCCGAATTATTTTGCTACTTATGCCGTTCTTCCTCTAATTCAAAACCAGTTTAGATTCGGCGGTCTGGGACACCTCCAGCCCACTGACTTGAATAACCATGATCATTAAGGCGACATGTAGTGCACTGGCCATGCAGTCAAAGCCTGAGGTCGTGAGTTTGAGTCTCGGCAACCGCACTCAAATGTGCCTGTGGTAAAGGACGGGGAGGGCCCACATAAAATAATCGGTGTGATGGCACACATGGATGATGACGGGGTATCATTTGACCGCGGTTTCATGGATTTTGCTTCTTTTCTTTAAAAAAACACTACAATGTAAATTGTAAAAAAAAAAATTGTACAATTCAGAATATCTCAAATACATATCTTTAATTAGTGACGAACAGTATAACAAGAATATAGCAGAAAAAATCATTAAAATTATTACAAGTAGGCAAAAATTGCCTATTCCCATTATAATGGACACTGGTACTGAAAGGGTTAATGGCTAGAGCAGTTGTATGTAAAGCGGAAGGTCTGTGGTTCAAATTCCAGCTGTGCTATTTAATTTTTCAGTTCCGATTCTACCTCTCAAGCATTGCCCACACACGGCTTGTGTGTTTAAAAACACCAGCAGCAAGTTTGTTGGCATAAATAAACAATCTTATTACATAATTTATGTCTAATGCATTTCATAGATATTCCTTGTTATTTGTCTGAATTTTCCAATACTTATACTTTTCTCAAGTGGGAGGTCATTATTCATTCTTTTTATCTCTTGGTCATGCAAAGGTAATGGAATTTCAAAGCCATCATATAACAACCAGCTCTTGAAAGATTTGATTATTGTTTAAAGTCTTCTGTATCCCAGTATTCCCCTTGTACCTACAAGAAAATTAGCAATAAGATCATTTTTTCAAATGTTTATCTCAATTAACATGAAGTAGAAGAATAAGCATTTGTAAGAATAGTTTGTACAAGAATAGAGAAAGTCATATGAGTGCAACACATCAGATTTTTCATTGTAGGTAGAGAGGCTGATATAACAGTCAAGTGTTCAAAAAGCATGTTGGTCTATGCTAGCTTTGAAATTCTACTCTTTGTGTGACTATAGGAGGCAAAAGAATGGTGAGTTAGTCACCTCCAAAGGTTAATGCACCAAAAAAAGTCATGTCATAAATTGTTGTAATTAGATGCACATTTTTTTGTGAAATGAGTTTTTAGCTATATTTTATTATTTATCAGCTGCATAAAATTACACAAAAGTAGTTCAGAATGAGGACTTTACATATTATTTTCAAGAAATTCAGGATATGTTTTGTTAGTCATGCAAATACAAGTATCTTAAAAAAGCTCCATAGAGGAATTTTTTAAAAAATAAAAGAACATTTTTCATGCAAAGAGTAGATTGGAATAAGGTTCCAAAAATCTTTGTTTCACATCCTAGGAAGAAACAATTTAAATACTAAGTAGTATTCATCTGAATTTTTGTTTTTAAGTTGTGTTTACACATACACACACACAGTTTTCTAAAACAACTTTTTGTATCAGCAGCATCTTAAAAGGTATATTTCTGATGAAATCTCAATATTGAATTTTGGGTTGGATACCCTTAGTAGGGAAAATAAAAATTATTCATTTTGGAAAAGGGTTGTTAACAATTTGGGTGTCCAGCACTATACAGCAAGTTTAATGAAAATAAAAGCACAAAGAAAATAAAAAATAAAAACATAGTAAAAGATAGAAACTTTTCATTTTTAGTAAAACTCATAAAAATGATGATAAAACGTTTGATAAAAGTTAAACAGCTGTGGTGTCCAAGTCACGCTAACAACTTCTGCCAGGAATGCAGCATAATACATATGGGCACTTTTCAAAAAACAATTTATAACCTTCCTGTATTTCTTCAATAGCTTGCTTGATTTTATCTATCTTTAACTCTGCAGTACATAGCACTTGGTAATGATAGTTGAGTATCTGCAGGACCTGCAATTTCTGAAACAAGAGAAATATAATAGCATTTTTTAAAAGCTATCCATACATTTTTGGAAAATAAATTTAAAATTCTACGAAGCCATCTGGATATATTTAAATCTATGTGCAATTATTATTTATGCCAACAAACTTACTATTGGTGCTCTTTTTTAGCATACAAACCATGTGTGGGCAACGTTTGAGAGGTAGAACTGGAACTTAAAAATTCAAGGCCACAGTTGGGATTTGAACCATAGACCCTCCACTTACTAGGCAGGTGCCCTAACCATTAAGCTACTGTGACAACCTGCCAGAATGACACTGAATTCTCAAACCAGTTTGTATTTCTTCCAGTAAACCACAAAGGCAGTCTCACATCAGAGACAATTACCCCAATGGTGACTTACTATTGCAAGTACTTTATGTCCATATTAAACACACTTACAGAGGTATTTTTTAAAGGTGGTGTGTGACGTAATGTTGCACAGTAGTTCACGGTCAAGCCCACTTGTCTATTGCAAGATAAAAGGGGTGTCTGGTTAGTATCTCTTCGACTTCTAGCTCACTAGCCAGTAGGCTGCTGGTGGAAACTTACCCCCACCATCGCTTTGCGTGATGTCACACGCGCATATCTGAGCAAGGTCACGCGCCACCTCTAAAAAATACCTCTGTACTTTGGACATAAAATACTTACGATAGTAAGTCTCCATTCGGGTAATTGTCTCTGATGTGAGACTGCCTTTGTGGTTTACCAGGAGAAATACGAACTGGTTTGAGAATGCAATGTCATTCTGGCAGGTTGTCACAGTAGCTTAACAGTTAGAGTACCCACCTAGTAAGCAGAGGATCTGTGGTTCAAATCCCAGCTGTGGTATTGAATTTTTAAGTTCCAGTTCTACCTCTCATACTAGGTGCAGTTTTGTTTGCATTTTCAAGTACCCCTTTAACAGTATTAAAGTTTATGTTATGGTTTTCAATAATATAACATTTTTTATCTTCTGTACCACATATCTAGAGGTAAAAAAACTGTCATAGTCCATCTAAAAATTCAATTTCAGGATTTTGCTGGAAATATGCAAAATCCAAAAATCAAAAAAGTCACTTTTTAAAAATGGTCCATTTAAGTATGTGTTTGAACAGCATAACTCAGAAATAGAAAGTGTGATAAATACCAAATATTTTCAATAAAAAAGTTCCCTATTAGCAGAACATATATCAGGCTTAGTATTGTGATGTTGGTGACAGCAGCAGTGGCAGCACAGCGAGGCAAGTGAAGGTTAAGCTACATCACACCACTGGGCGGCAGGTAAGCACCTAACAATAGAGTGCAACAGAAACAAGCATTTTGAGAATATTCACAGGACTTCCAGCTGCCAGCATGTTTGTGAATGCATCAGAAAAGGTGAATTTCCAGAAAAATCCTTGCTATGCCATTCTCACTTATAAAGGCTTGTGGGACAGCAAGAGAAGAGCAGCTTTGTGAGACAAAAAGGAAGAGTAGTAGTTGTATGTGGTGGAATCATGAGTGGTGAATGAGAGCTGTTAGCTGTTAGCTTGTGTGCATTGACAGAGACATTTTGGGACATTTAATGTCACATCACATTTATTGTTGTGTAAGTAGTGTTAATGGGTGTGATCATTGAAGCCAGTAGTTTGTTAGACAGAGAGAACTGAAAGACAGAAAAGTCTGTGTGTATCAAGATTACAAGAGGATTGAATAGCTATGAATTACAAGGTCATAAAGAACTGGAGATTGTTAACAATGAAACAGAACTGTGGTTTTGTGGTTCAATTACAAGGAAAATAAAGTAACAGAAAAAGTAGTTGGACTATGTTTTTTTTGTCACGTATTTTTATGGCTTAGTTTTTTAATTATGTTGTTCACAGATACTTGCACACATGGACCGTTCTTGAAAAATCTGATGTGTTGCACTCACATAATTTTCTCTACTCTTGTACTAATTAATCTTACAAACTACTATTCCTCTATCTTCTTCATGTTAGCCACGCACGCACCCACACCCACGCACCCACACATGCACGCACGCACACACACACACACAACACACAAAATGCTTTTTCTGGCTTCATAGGGCCTCAAAACTTCTGGTAAAACTTTGCTATCAAATGTTTGGGTGGAATGCAATGCTTCCTCTACTTACAATTAGCATAAGTATATACATAATAGAGACTGTAATAAAAGTAAAAAGTTGAAACTTTTTATCAAAATATGTAATACAGAACTTTGCTCCTTCCTTAATAATAAAGCCTTGCTATCTATGAAGCCATGAATATAGTGTGCTGCTGTCACAGAAGTTTCCCTCAATTACACTAGTCCTTTGTAAACTATATGTAGCACTTACTATGTTACTGTCATCAACTTCATTTTTATCAGCAGATAAGTCCTCTAAGGCACTCGTCATTTCTGCTCTTAGAAAATAAATACTCAGCAGATTTTTATAGCTGCAAACCAAACACAGAAAAGGTTTTAAGTCTGAAATTGATCAATATTGACACGCCAACTCTATGTAAGCATACTACAGACTTGCTAAACTCACTCTTCTTTCATTAACTCTAGGAGGATAGACTTATTTTAGATTACTTAGAGCAGTGGTATCAATTGTGGCCCTGAGTGGCAATGCCACAGAGAGAGCCAGTCGATGTGCCCTGGGCATAGCGGGCCAGTCCATTAGAAACCAGTTCATTGCAGTTTTCCATGTGATGCAGCCAGAGCAATGGCTGCGTCCGAGAGCACAGACATGAGTCATTTGAATTCACATGTTTCAAATGGGAAAACAATTCCTCTGCAAAGTTGTGGTAGTAGTATTCAGTACCTAATATGCAACCAGTATCTTGTGTTAAAAAATACAACATACAAAGTCATTATGAAATAGATAAAGTAAACAATACAGCAGTTCAGCTGGAGCTGATAGAAGTATGAGTCGCCTTCATGAGAAATTTGACAATTCATGCTCAGACGCACTGATCGAATTCTATCGAAAACTTCACAATAGGTGTTTCCCAAATTTGATTCCCAACGCATCAAAAAGTACGGCAATGTCTGGCAGTACCTACCTTTGTGAACAGGGTTTCTCTATAATGCAGCTCCTGAAAACTCGCCACAGAAACAGACTCTCCGATAGCAATTTGGCATCCAGTCTTAGAATCTGTCTTTGTAAGCCAAATTTTGAAAAGCGTGTGAATTGAAAAATATGCCGACTGATCCTACAAATGTGTAACATGTGATATTTTACTTAGGTTTTCAGTAAGATTCTCTTAAATTCATTATGCAAACGCTTAACACTAAAATACGTATCTTTAAGGACAGTAGTTTTCAAACAACTTGCATATAGTGCTTTCCTTTAATTTTGGAGGAAATCGCCAACCCCTGTTACTAATAATGTTTCATGTTATTTCACTTATTTGAAGATAATACAGGTAACTATTCTGTTATGTTTAATCAAAATAGCTAATATGGATTATATCTAATATAAGTTCATATTGAAAGCACTATTATTAATACCGCGTAATTATTCTCTTAATTATTCATTCAAAATAGATTGACATTTTTACATCTGGGATTGAAAAGTAATAAAACATCTATCTTTAAGAGGCATGTGTGTAAGTGGTGTACTTTCCGGTTTGAGAATGCTAATCCAATGGCTAGGGTAGGTTTAATAGTACCTATAATTCAGCCTATTCATCAGAAGGTTGCAACTATTTTAATCAACTTTAATAACTACGTCAAGTAGTTTTCTATTTACGTGTGAGATGTACTGTTCCCCTTCGTAGATCCAACTTGTATCTGTGCTATGTATCTTTGTATGCAATTCTGAAGGGAAAAAATTAATAAGGTGTACGTACTCCAAGAAAGGTTTTATTCGTGGATGCGACCAACTTGCAAGTAAACAGGTGTCAATTGATAAAGCTTCTAGTGTTGATATGTATTACATCATGTATTACATCATTTATTGATTAAATATATACACAAGTGACTACATCAACATTTCTCTATATAGCTTCCTTCACACTGTACACATTTTTGCCAACGTTCCGGAAGCTTGAGCATTCCTTCTTCAAAAAAAGTGTGAGGGTACGTCGCCAACCATTTGCGCACATGCTCCTCAACATTGTCGTTGCTTTCGAAATGTTTCCCTCCAAGCAATTCTTTCATGGGTGCAAACAAAAAATAGTCTGGGGGGACAAGTCTGGACTATAGGGAGGGTGTTCAAGGGTTTCCCAGTGCATGTCCGCCATTGTGTCCATTGTCAAATTGGCGGTGTGAGGCGTAGCATTGTCTTGGAGAAGGATGACATCTCCGATGGCCATACAATGTCTTTTGCTTCAGTAGGCAGCTTTTACAGACCTTAACAATTGCAATAGTAAGCTGCAGTCACTATATGTCGATCATGAAGAAAATCAACCAACTTCTGATGTGATTTCTTCAGCAGTGGAGTGGTGATCACCTTCAATAAGCTCTTGAACGGCATGGATGTTGTCATCTGTGAGATTTGACATTGGGCGTTGAGCATGACCTTCGTTTTCCACAAATTCTCGGCCACCCTTAAATTGTCTGGTTCAAGTAAACTCTCGATTCTGTGACAGTGTAGTGTCCCCAAACTGTGCCCTTAAACGAGTTAAAATCTCCAAAGGTTTAACCCCTTCATTAGTTAAAAACTTGATAATAATGCACTGCACAACAGACGAAGGAACCTCTTGCTCACTGTTGCTCACTCATGGCTGTACTGACACCAGAACCTAGCGAAGCAGCTAACAAAGCTAGTTCCCCCTCCCTAACATGCCAACCTTCAACCCTCCCACTCCACTGCCCCGCTCTGAACTGCTTCCTCCGTGATATGCAACAATTACTGTTTATATTTGAATTATCCTCGTATTATGTTATTAAATGTGTTTATGTGATTGTGTTTTCAATGTGAGATTAATTTATTAATAAAATGCCCACTGATATAACTAAAACATAATGTTTGGAACATATAATATGCCCAAAAATATATAAATAATATACCATTTTCTCTGGTGAAAACAGTGGCAACAGGGGTCTAAACTTGGACAGTGAAGTTTGTATAAATTGTATTGTATTTATTTCCTGATACATATGTTATAGGACACGTCAACTTATACACATGCACACACACACACACATTTAGATTTGGCCATGATAATTACATGGAATTTATAGCATTGTCAATACACAAAAACAATAAAAACAATGTGATATAATGAAAGCAATATATACAGTGACATCATTAATGTACAAAAAGAATATTACACTTTGATATAATAAACTAGAAACATAAAGTCTACATTATGGAAAAATTGAAGCTATTAACAGTGAAGCAACAAGATTCTAAAGTAAGAACAAATTAGAATAATAAAATAATATGATAAGTGAAGTTTTTAGTTTCTAATTTGTTCTTACTTTAGAATAAACTCTACACTTGAATATAGAGAACTAAGCCCTGGCGCAACAGCCCATGAAGAGCCCAGCTGCTGCGTCCCCCACCTTGGCCCACTACAGGCATCATTGGTAGGGTGCAGTGGTGGAGGGTGGTACACCTGAATATATAGGCTGTCCAAAATTTCTGTATACCCTTTGATATAATAACTGAATAATTCATTTTTACCTTTGATGAAAATTTTCAGGAACAGAAATAAAAACATTATGCAAGTGCAGGTTAGGGTATACTAAAAACCTTCAGGAAACAGCCTTCAATCAAATAGAATACTGTTTAGAGTCTAGGCTTCAACTATTTTTTTTTTTTTATGTAAGTGGTTGAAAACTAAGCACAGGCCACAGTTTCATGGTACTTTTATCACATCCTCGGTCATTTACAGATGGAGAACACTTATTCCCAGCACATAATCATTACAGCTATGTTTGGGAACATTAAAAAGTTCTACAGCTCATAGAAAATCTTCCTTACAACAAACACCTTAGCTCTACTGCAGCTCTGTCCATCGCAGCTCCTGCAAGTGCCACAGCGCCCATGATGTATTTTTCTGGTGCCCTTCATGGGCAAATTTTTACTTCAACGATTTCTAATATTAATTTAAACTTCAAGGCAAAATTATTTCCTTCCAAATATCTTCCCAGTACACACCCATGAAGTATGCTTTTGTACATCTAAAGCTGCATTCATTACTTCCCTGAAGAGTACTTTCCTTTTTTCCTTTCAAAAGAAGGGTATTGCCCTAACAGTGGTTCTGATGGCACTGCTCTACTGTGATAAAACTGCTAATAATAATAATAATAATCTATAAATCAACAATGAAAGTGAAACTCAAAAATTAGGCTCTCAACAATGCACCATAAAACTCACACTCAAGGTTGCCAAATGAAATGTAGACCCAACTAGAGTTATGGTCACAGATAATACCAACCCAAGGTAAAATATGCATTTGAGCATAAAAGAAGTGGTACTCTTTTTTTTCCAATTTTTAAAATTTTAACTGTATAAATGTACAGTAGGCATCATTCATATGAAATCAGACAGTGGTAAACCTTTACCAGATATTTTTAAGTCAAATTTTCTGTGCTTACAGAGATTGAAGATAACAGGGTTTTTGCAAACTATGAATAATTTATCTGGCATAGGGAAGTGACACCCTCAGCCCCCAGTCGGAAACCACTGCAAACAGCCTCCCAAGTATTGGTGGGAAAACCAAAATTTTTTGGGGTTGGGTGGAAATGCCCAATCCCTACCTCAAGAACTGAGGGTCTACCCAAGTATCCTGGGGATAAAACAGGGACCTTAAGCGTTGGGCTAATCCCCCACCTTAAGTAAAATCGGATTCAAAAGGAAAATGTGAGCCTTGGAAATGGATCTGAGGTAAACCCCTGATGCCACGATAGTGGTAGAACAGGGAAGTTGAAGACTAGTTTATCACCTATAGTTTCCAGAATATCAATATAACAAGTTATTACAATTGTTTACTTGCAATAGTTTACTTTGAGTTAAATAATTTATTCTGATACACAAGCAAATATATGTATATATATATTATATATATTGTTTACTTGCAATAGTTTACTTTGAGTTAAATAATTTATTCTGATACACAAGTAATATATATATATATATATATATATATATATATATATATATATATATATATATATATATATATATATATATAAAATATTAATCTGAATCCTCCCTCCCATAATTGACTACTAAGTAAATATTATTTAATTAGCAGGAGTTTAATGTGATACCACCAAATGAAATTACTTTAACTTCTCGACATTTTATTTCATTTTAAAAATTATTCACGTTTCCATGGCCTTTTAATGAAGAGATATCAATTTTCATCTTATTGTTACTACCAAAAGACTGTGAGAAAATAATTCCTGAACTTTGTGGTAGGAGGGATTTTTGCCCTCCAATACAACATTATCTATGCTAACTTCTGATCAGAGCAGTTTGTCTAGAGTCTAGACAGTGTGTGGCATCCAGTTGTACTGATGATCATGTACAAAGTGCTTGGCTTACATTCAATTAGTGTCAGTGAATAACTCCAAAAGAGATAAGTAATTATACTAATTTACAGTAAAAGTAAAAACAGTAACAAATGAAAGTAGTGCAATCTAGCCAAGCACCTAGTCAGATTTTAAGTACTATCACTACTACAAAGGTGGGTACCGCAACAAAGAATGACACTATCCAAAGCATTTTCATATCACTTATTAACTATAATATAGTTAACACAAAGAACAGATAGTTGCCTAAAATATCTTCCTTTGGAGGTCACACAGGCTTTCAAATGGTGGAGCCAGTTTTCTACAGCAGCACATATGACATTTATGTCCATTCCAAATCTTAGGGCCTCCAGATATCTGTGTTGCATCAAGCAAGCTTTACTGTCAATGATGTCCCATAGTTTGTAATCCAATAGATTCAGATCTGGACTTCCCAAATACCAAATTTGGTGTGCTATGAACTTGGGAACATTGTCTTTAAGTCACTGTTGCACGTATTTAGCCTTATGAGCTGGTGGACAGTCTTATGATATTATATAACACTGGGTTTTTCAACAAGATTTTGCATTGGACCAGCAAGCCAACAGCCAAGACCTCCAGGAAGGAGAACTGGTGTGACTGTATCACTCTACACAGACTAAGGAAGCTTCAACAATCATGGCAAGGACCCCATGGCTTGGTGAAAAGGATCAATGACGTAGTCTCCACATCCAGAGGCTACCCCGAGATAAGATGCTAGTAGTACACTTGGATCATCTAGTCCGCTACAGTGCTGATCAGAACGACCAATCCTGAGGAGGGGACAGTCTCACCGCAGCCACTTACCAACTCCAGGGTACAGACCCAAGCACCTACCTGGTCCTCTTGATGATACAATAGGTTGTACAGAACTAATTGCTAGTATGTGCCGTTTCTGGGCTCTGTAGCCTTTATTTTGAGGCTATTCCACTTGGAAATATTTGCTTTCTAGAAGCTTTTGATTTCCAGAAATGTTCTCATTGTGTGCTATATATGCCTTTCTTATTGTGTATATAAGGGAATGCTGAGCATGCAATAGGACAATTAAAAGTTTATGAAGTCTTCAATGGACAGTGTTAGTGAATTGTGCCGAGTGCAGTCCAAGTTGTGATCATTCAGTTATGATTAGATTCAACAGATAAATTGCATTTGTTTTGAGTGTGTGCAACAATGCTGTAAGTATTTTAGTGCTGCATTAACCACCTGGAAGACAAAGTGTGATTAGCATTAACTTGAGTTCCCATTTCTTATGCCTAATATGTTGTTTAACAAACTGTATTGCCAGTGGAATGAATTCCTAAGGTCTTGTATATTTACTCTGAACAATACTATTAATATAGAATGGTAGTACAATAAATAAAAATTGTGCTATACAAAACTATGACACTATAAGAAACAATACTTATACTGTCAAAGAGTAAAGCTATTTGAATGCAAGCCTGATTACTTCCATCCAGCCTAAGAAATGTCATAGCAACTCTTAAGTTTAAACCAAGATTGATAAAAATATTGTTATATAGAGCATTTGAGGATCTGTTTGATGATGTCAAATAGTTTCATTACATGTGTTGTATTGTGGATATGAGTTTGTAAGAGAAAGATAGAGTTTGACAATGTCCGTAGACATGTACAGTCAAGCATAATAAATATATTAGAGATTAAGCTTCTCTAATATATTTATTATATTTGTTTGATTTATTTTGCTTCTCTGTCAATAGCTCCAGCTTTTTCATCAAATTGCATGCACTGTCTTTCCATTTTTTAACTTACATGAACAATATTTTAATTAAGACATACTTAAGTGGTACTTATAATACGTACAATGAGCCACGTTCATCACCAGGGAGTGTTCTGGTATCCCTTAGATACAATTCCAACAGTGAGGACAGGGAGTGGTCCATCAAACTGTGTGCATGGCTTATGTACAACAGGTTTCTCTCACAATTCTCTACAGCTGCAGTAGCTGACTGCCTGAGGATGTTCAGCTCATTCATCTGCACAGTAAAGTAAGTTTTTACAATTGATGGGAACTTAAACTCAGCCATATCACACTTAGAGGATAGGTATGAAATACACATATACACAAAATCTGATGTGTTGCACTCACATGACTTCCTCTACTCTTGTACTAACCATTCTTACAAACTCTTATTCCTATATCTTCTTCATGTTAGTTGAGATAAATATTTATACAAATTATCTTATTAACTATGTTATGTAGATTTTCCGGGCTTTTGGGCCGTGGTCGAGTTGAATTGCCTTCATCCGACGTTTCGCTGAAAACTGCGTCCAGCATTATGTTACCAAGGACACTAATAAGAAACAAAAATGATCTGTCATATGAAAGTTTGCAGTGAATTTTAGTTTATGTGCAGCCGCTAAGTTAGACCAAAATAACAGAGGTTGACCCTGAAGATGCTGGACGCAGTTTTCAGCGAAACGTCGGATGAAGGCAATTCAACTCGACCACGGCCCAAAAGCCCAGAAAATCACATAACATGGTTGATAATGCCGGCCTTGAAAGCCTCAGCACTTATATTAAATTATCTTATTGCTTATTTCCTTATATGTGCAAGGGGAATATTGGAATACAGTAGGCTTTGAGCGATAGTCAAATATTTTAAAGCTTTGAGATTCCGTTCTTTTTGGAGGCTTAACATATAAAAAATGAAAATAAGTTTGAGACAACTTGAAACGTGTCAGCTGTGAAAAATCTTGCAATATTACTAAGATAAGTGAAGCTTTTAGTTTCTAATTTGTTCTTATCTTAGATTCTGTTGCTTCACTGTTAATAGCTTCATTATTTCCTTATATGCAAAACAATTAAAAGAAGGTATTTAGGCTCAAGGGAGTGACAAAAATGTTCAAGAAAATCTCCCAAGCCCAGGGTATCCTTTACATGAATTTTTTTTTTCAAAGTGTTTGATTTTCTAAAAGAGGTCCTAAAAATGTAAATGAAAATACCACACATTAAAGATTTTTACATGACAAAGTTTGCATCTTGAATTTTCTGGAAATAAGTGAAAATAAATGAATAAGTGAAGCTTTTAGTTTCTCATTTATTTTTACTTTAGATTCTTGTTGCTTCACTGTTAATAGCTTCATTATTTCCTTATTCTTGAAGTTAATTGATGTATTACTTATTTTTCTGTAATTCACAGTTTTAAGCACTTACTATCTCACTATTACTAATGTTGGACGCACACATATAAAACACTCTATACTCTACCAATGTTATTGACAAAGAGAAAGATTGATATTGTTGCATCTTTTGAGTTATATGCACATGTAACAATCTGCCGATGCGCATCTTTTGTAGCGTCATTCTATGATGCCGTTTTCTGTATACTTTTGTAATCCCAAAAATGCTAAGAAAGCAATTTTAATCTATCTCTTTAACATTTTTGGCATTAAATATTCAAAATAACCCTTAATTCTTTATGTACAATTGAAATATGGTATTTAACAATTACAATATCGATAAATAGGTAATCTTCTCAACAATGGAAGAATGATGTAATACAAATAAACTCAATTACATGTTTGAAATAAGTCAAGTTCACAACATATTTAATTCTATTTGGGGACAAATTTTATATATATATATACTGTTTCAACTTTTATGTCTTTACTTATCCAATATCTCTTGCATTCTTTCTTGTTCTACTTCGTAAGGATCCATTGTTGAATTAACCACAGACAGTGACAACAGACAAGGAATAGAACTGTAAGCTTTCTCAGCGCACCATAATGTGAATTGTTGCACAGTGTTGTGAATATCCCAAGGCATATTGTTGCATATTTTCTTGGAATTCTGGTTTCCATTATTGATTATATTTTTACTCAAGGCTCGCACATTACCTCCTAGAAAGGTGCCAAAGATCATGAAGATACACTCCTATCCATTATGTAATAATACATTGGTAAGACTGACTGGAATGTTCTGAACACCCCGCATAACCACTAAAGGGTTACGGCCAGCATATAGTGTCCAATTCTTAAGTCTTTGAATATCTTTATCTATAAGAAATATGTATTATGAAAGATGTAATGTAGCTATTCCTGCAAAGGGTTATCTAAATTAAAATAAAGCAGATGAAAAATAGCCTTTTATAAAAAAGTTTGTATGCCCACTAATAAATGATAAGAGAGTAGGGACGGTCCAGTGAGTGTAACATATCAGATACTTTTGGTTTAATGAAGAGGTCACTTGCTGTTAGACAAGATTTGCTCCTTGTGTCAATATCACAAGTATATAATGTCTGAAAAAAATTTCTTAGAACTGTGCTTGAGAAAGTAAAAAAAGACTAAAAATGTTGCAGTTTAATAAGCAATTTTGTTTTTGGAAATTTTCTAAAAATATTTGTACACTCTTTGAAAGATTCTGGATATTTTAATTTTCATTTAATGCTTTGTGTTATTCTGTTCACACATGTGCAGACCTTTTATCTAAAAAGAATATTTTTAGGTTTAAGAGATGTGTATTTTTAGGTACACTTATCAAATGTTTGGTGCAATATGGTACATCTTCCTCTACTTATAATTAAATGGTAGAGAAATCAGCAATTTTTTTTACTTTCTCAGTCATCTACTAGCTAGAAGATAATTTGCAATTGACCCAAAAATTTGATGTACCTAATTAATTGTTATTTTATGCCAACCAACTTACTGTTGGTTTTTAAACACACAAGCCATGTGTGGGCAATGTTTGAGAGTTAGAATGAGGACTGAAAAGTGCAATGGTTCAAATCCTGATTATGGCATTGAATTTATCAGTCCTGATTCTACCTCTTAAACTTGATGCAATTATTTATTTGGAAATAGACTTTGATGCATTCTCAAAAACATTCTGCATATGGTGCATGAGTGTGTATGCACATGGCTCCTGTTCTTTTGATAATATGTTAATGTTGTGGTCTTTCTTTACCTGTTTACCCTCCCCTTAAGTAGGACTTATACCTCCAAGGACTTACAAGTCAGTGCCTAGGATCTGACACCTGTCGGGGAACACAGGAATCTATGGACTGGATAGAGTGAAGACCTGAAAGCAGGTGGTTAGCCAAGCAACAGATATGATGGTGAGGAAGAGAATGATATGAAATGCAGGCAAAATTGATGATTGGAAAAGGTGATAATGGAGCAATTGGTGGAATGAATGGTGGGGGAAACCAGAGCACCTGGAGAAAACCCACCCTGATGCTGCTTTGTCTACCACAAATACCACATACGGGTCCCTGAGGATGTTATAGACATTTGTGAAAAATACAGAAATTAAAAGCTTTGCTTTAAAAGAAAAAGCTATATTCTAAGTTACCTTCTTTCTTTGTTCCAAGAGCACAAAACTCCTTCTGTTTATTTCATTAACCTGACAAGTAAATAACCTTGCACTTTCTTCAGTTTCACAAAGCAGTCTATTATAGAATTCATCCAAAGTGTGAAAAGTAATGGGGCATGGTAGCACGTTTGGTATATCGCTGGAACAAATCATTTTTATTATTACAATTCTGATGGAATTAAAGAGAAAAGAGAGCTTCCTTACCTTTCAGTGCTCACTTATTTGTTGCTTTATCTGTAATAAAGCTTTACAACTGATATTCATGTAGTGAAATATGTATAGCTTTTTGGCCCCCTCTCTAATTCCCTGTGTTTATATACAATGAGGATGCACTAACCCATTCCTCCCAGCACAACAGCACATGAAGGGCCAAGGCTTGCTGCCCAGCTACTGCATCCCCTACCTCTGCCCATTACAAGTACCATGTGTGGGATGCAGTACTGGAGAGTGGGATGTGGTCAGCATCCTGAGCTGTCCCGACCAGTTATGCGGCCTTCACAACCTGGGATGATGTACTGCTCCTTTGTCAATAAGACTGCAAGGGTTCCTACTGTTTTCCTGTGCAAGCAGGATAGTACAATGCATAGCCCAGTTGTTCTGTGCACAATCTGTTAGCATTCATCAAAGCTTATTTGAATGTAAACAAGGCAAGTAAAGTAAATAAAGAATATAGGGGTACAGGATTCCAGGCTTGCCAACAAGTAAACTTGCATGTATAAGTATTTATTTATGCCAACAAACTTACTGTTGGTGTTTTTAAACACACAAACCGTGTGTGGGCAATGTTTGAGAGGTAGAACTGGAACTTAATTCAAATCCCAGCTGTGGCATTGAATTTTTAAGTTCCAGTTCTACCTCTCTTGCATATATAAATTCAGCAGCAGATATTACAGCAATAATATGCCAGTATTGCTTAGCGAAGGTATCAAAAAGCTAACTTCATTCCTTCCATAGCAGGAAATAATACATGGTAATACAAGTGTGATGAATGCATCATTGCAGAATGAGGAAGAAGTTTGAAAACACAAGAAAATCAGATATTTTAACTTCCAAGTTTCTGCAAAGCAATTAACACATGTATAGTCTTTCTTTTCAATTTGTTAACCTTATTCTACTCAACGGTATTTCATGATTTGTTAAACATAATTATATAAAATAATACGGAATGTATTTATGGGATGCTACCCAACAGTAGTCCCAAGATTGCGAGTGCATGTTAGAAAGTCTTTGTGCCCGAGCATTTAAAGAGAAGAAAGAAATACTGGAAGATCAACTCCTACATTGCCAAATAAAAAAACAAAAAC
Organism: Tenodera sinensis; assembly: GCA_030765045.1. Classification (NCBI taxonomy): domain Eukaryota; kingdom Metazoa; phylum Arthropoda; class Insecta; order Mantodea; family Mantidae; genus Tenodera; species Tenodera sinensis. The sequence continues at coordinate 196,437,387 of CM060961.1, forward strand.
AAAAAATCTGATGTGTTGCACTCACATGACTTTCTCTACTCTTGTACTAACCATTCTTACAAACTCTTATTCCTATATCTTCTTCGTGTTAGTTAAAATAAACATTTGTACAAATTATCTTATTGCTTATTTCCTTGTAGGTGCAAGGGGAATATTGGAATACAGTAGGCTTTGTGCGATAGTCAAATCTTTTAAAGCTTTGAGATTCCGTTCTCTTTGTACACGTAACATATAAAAAAATGAACAACGATGACCCATTTCACGAAAGTTCCAAGTTTTCTGAAACTCACACACATAACAAGGTATATCTCCGAAATGGTTCACCCTACAAGAAAATTTATTGAGACATAAATTGTGTATTTTAGCAAGATCTACATTTTTTGTATAGTATAATTTGGTCTATCTCTAACGGTTTACCAGTTATGCAAAAGTCGTCCAGAGTAAATACGACTACAGGGGCTATAGCCAGAAAATTCAAGATATACATTTCATTTGTCATAAAAATATGTCAAACATATGACATTTTAATCAAAATTGTTAGAGCCATTTTCAAGAAAATCAAAATTTTCCATGTAAAGGGTAGTTTAGGGTGGGGCTATTTTCTTCAAAATCTTCGTGTCACATCCTTGAACGACATTAAACTTAAATACCAACTTTGGTTTTTAACCGACTTTTCGTTTTTGAGCTATGCTGTCCACAGACTGACAGACTGACAGACACACAGACGGACCTTTTTCTAAAAATGCTTTTTTGGATTCAGGGGGCCTCAAAACATGTATTTCCGGTGAAATCTCGACTTCAAATTTTTGGGGGGAATACAATACTTCCCCTACTTACCAGTAGAGAAAGTAAGAAGATGTGTTCAGTATTTCAGTGCCAAATACTACAATAAAATAAAGTGGCTATCCGGATGTAAAAAAACTAGGAAATTATTTCAAATAAAACAGTGTATGGCCTACCTTAGGATTTGATGACATGAATAATCTTCTAAAGTACATCAAAAGCTGATTTCCAGTTAATCAGCAGCATAAATTAAACATCCTTTAACATAATGAGATTCTAAAACAAAACAGAAAAGTATGTTTGATTGCGGTAAGCTAAAACCTCTGTTTCGGGGTCACAGAAAATGAGCAGTGCGCAAATCATAAAAACTAGATCAAATTAGTTCTACTCCTAGGTAAATGCAATGAAACACTGGGCCACCATCTACAGATAACAACAGTGTTCTCATGCCCATCCAATCACATTCAAAGTGATCTAATAGATTCTGGTGGTGCTGCAGTTCTACTGAAAAAAATTAAGGAGATAAGTAATGCACCCTTCATTTCTATATTTGTGGATGAAACCAACAAAATATTGAAATATATCAGTTCTCTACTGTACTGCAGTTCATATCTGTTAGTGCTGAATTTCAAAAAAGTTTTCTTGGTTTTGTTGATGCAAGTGCAAACCAGAGCACAAATGCTCTGGTAAATATAAAGTGCCTTACATTGGATAAGAATGAATTTAATTCAAAACTAGTAGCATAATGTTTGTGGGAGAATCAAATGTCCTTCAGAAGAGAGTGAAGGAAAATACTCTGATGCAATTTTCACACAGTCTTGCTCACAGTTTCTCAATGCGTATTCTCTATAAAGGTGAGCTATTCTCTGGGAGCTCCACCTCTTCTAATGTCTTCAAATTAGCACTCACTTTTCATGTCCACTGTGTTCCTATTTCTACTTTAAATTAGTTTTCTATAATTTGCTTTCACTTCACTCTATCACCCGCTTCTCTTGTCCACTGAGGTTACCGTTCTGAAATCTTGTGCCCAACTTCATCTTGGTCTTCCTATGTTTCTCTTCCCCTGTCTCGAATCCCACACTGTCTTCTTGTATGTCCATCTTGACTGGTTCATTCCCCCCCCAGCTCCATTTGGTTTTCGTGGCTGTTGTAGCTGCATCTTCCATGCCACTTCTTTTCTTCAACACCACATTCTGGACCCTGTTTCTTCAAGTTATACCCAGTAATTTTCTCTCCATTTTTACTTTCTCTACTGGTAAGTAGAGGAAGTATTGTATTCCACCCCAAAATTCAATATCGAGATTTCACCAGAAATATATGTTTTGAGGCCCCCTGAATCAAAAAAAAATTTGTAGGAAAAGGTGTGTGTGTGTGTTGTGTGTGTTGTGCATGTTGTGTGTGGTGTGTGTTGTGTGCGTGTGTGTGCGTGCGTGTGTGTGTGTCAGTCTGTTGACAGCATAACTCAATAGCGAAAAGTCATTTGAAAACCAAAGTTGGTATTTAAGTCTAATGTCTTTTAAGAATGCAACATGAAGATTTTGAAGAAAATATCCCCACCCTAAACTACCCTTTACATGGAAAATTTTTCAAAAATTTTGATTTTCTTGAAAATGGCTCTAGCGATTTTAATTAAAATGCTATATGTTTGAGATACTTTTATAACAAATGAAATGTATATTTTGAATTTTCTGGCTATAGCCTATGTAGTCCTGTTCAGCCTGGATGACTTTTGAATAACTCGTAAAACGTGAGAGATAGACGAAACCTTACTGTACAAAAAATGTAGATGCTAAAACATACAATTCATATCTAAATAAATTTTTTGTAGAGTGAACCATTTCGGAGATATTCCTTATTATTTGTGTCAGTTTTGGAAAACTTAAAACTTTCATAAAATGGAACATCGTTGTTCTTTTTTTTTTGTGTGTGTTAGTGTGCAAAGAGAAAGGAATCTCAAAGCTTTAAAAGATTTGACTATCACTCAAAGCCTACTGTATTCTAATATTCCCCTTGCACCTACAAGGAAATATGCAATAACAAATTTCTGTAAGTGTTTATCTCAACTAACACGAAGAAGATATTGGAATAAGAGTTTGTAAGAATGGTTAGTACAAGAGTAGAGAAAGTCATGTGATTGCAACACATCAAATTTTTCATTGACATACTTGTATCTTCTATACTTCAGCTCAAGTAAATGTACAGATCTGGTATCCATAGAAAATAACTGGAATGACACACATCTGCAGCACTTCAAATCTTAGCTTCATTTTAATTTTTGTGTCCAGAAGAATGAATGCTAGGCTCCAAAATTTTCCCCATGTCAGTTGTATTCTTAATATTTCAGTTTCTCCTGTCCTGTTTAAGCTGATGGTTTGACCCAAGTAGATATATTTACTACAATATTCTACAGTTGTTCCTTCTAACAACACTGGTAATTCTTCTTGGTTTGACATAATTTTCATTTTGATTGGATTAATGATAGACTAGTCAAAATGGTAAAACATATTTCTAAACTTTTTAAATAGTTTAATAGCATTCTTGACAATCCTGATGAGTAGGACAGTGATACACACCTTGAAGCTCAAAGTTTCAGCAATGTTCTTCGGAAATTTGAATTTTAGTTCTTATATTAGACATTTGGTGAGTAACGAACATTCTTTTTCTGTTCTTTGTACAATTCTTAGCTACTGCAGAAACTCCCAAGGGCAAAGAAGACTCTCAAATTTATCAGCGCTGTCTATAGAAAAAAAGCTGCTGAAACTAAAATTAGCTGAAAGCGAGGAAGAGTTCTATCACCATTAGCCTACAAAGGATAGTCTTTCCTTAGCAAGTTGGTCTGGGTGGCTCAGTTGGTTAGACGCTGGCCTACGGATCCCAAGGTCGTGGGTTCAAACCCGGCCCAGGCTGATGGTTTTTAAGTGTGCTTAAAAATGACAGCTCCATGTCAGTAGATTTACTGTCATGTAAAAGAACTCCTGCGGGACAAAATTCCGGCACACTGGCGACGCTGATGTGATCTTGGCAATTGACAGCCTCGTTAAACAAGAAATTAATTTTTAATTTTTTTTCCTTAGCAAACTTTTGAAGCAAATTATATGTTAAACTTGGAGATTGAAAGAACTGATGTAGCCACACCTTGTGTGCCACGGACATCCCTTTCAGATTTCTTGCACTTACAACACTTGTCCATTGCAAGAGAGATGTGTGGGTGTTTGAAAAGGCTGAAATTCTTTTTCATCTGTAGAAATATAAGTAGCAGCAGCTTGCACCTCGCCTAAAGCAAGGAACAGGCAACAAATATTTTTTTATGAACATTGAATATGAATTGCTTCCCCTTGTTCAATTGTCACTGCACGCTATTGCTTGATACCATGACAGTATCTAAGTGCACATTTGTAATGATTTTGAAGTAACCATTATTTACTTAGGAGCAATGGCAGAACTTGAGACAAAGCTTGTCTTAATGGATATATGAGAGACAAAAGAGTATCAATATGCTTAAGAAGCACATATATTTTTTGATCAGTGTCTGTGGTAGATTGGAGGATTATGACCTTTGAGTGTGCAATTTGTTTTGAGTATTCTGAGACTAACCCGTATTTAGACCACATGCAGTAACCCATACTATCACCACCACACCATATTTAACTTTTCAATTATTCTCATGAGACTTATTATTTTTCACAAAAATGCTATTTATGAAAACTTTGAACCAAGAATAAAGTAATACAATACTAAAAGTAATGTTGTATTTGTGGGTAAAAGCAATGAAATTACATACTTATAACATACCTATGAAGACAAAAAGACAGCCAGCAGATCAGCCTGAAAACTTCACTATTCGTAATTCTGATTCTGGCCATGAAAGCTTACAATTACTCTTGCCTATGAAAGTTTCTGAAGCACATAAAACCAAACAATTGCACAAGGTAAGTCAGGCAACAACTGTTAACTATTTAGGGTACTTATGAGAACACCTTGTACTGTTGTCAACAGAATGCTGCAACAAACAACTTCTCGTGCTCTGTGTGATATGCTAGCCTCTGGTTCTTGAGGTCGTGGGCTCAAGCCTGGTGGAGGTCTATGGATTTTTTTCAGGCATAAAAATCCTTAGTATGGCTTCCTTCAGAAGGAAAGTAAAGCCAGTTGTCCTGTGTCATAGATTTACATCACGTAAAAGAACTTCAAACCTCATACAGGGGCCCCTGAGCAAAATAAAGTGGTCTTTCACGCCCAGTATGGAATGGGACGCTGAGAACCACAGTAGCAGAGCACCCATACATTAAAAAAAAGAAAAAGAACCTGACAAACGAGGCTACAAACTTCTATACCATATTTACACCCTAGCCCATATTTGCATCTTCTCCTCTAATTATAAGAATGCAAAATGCATGGAGTGGAATTTCAACTTTCTATGCATGATAGCATGAGCAGGAAGTGGATTAAAAAATGTTACATTGAAAAATTAATAATTGTTACTTTATTTTAGCAACTGTCAGTGCCACCAACGTACCCAAATTTCGTCTCACGATAATTCTTTTACTTGCAAGAAAATCCACTATGGTGTCAATTTTGGTCCAGAATCAAATGCATTGCTTGTGACAGAAAAAAAAACAAAAAAAAACAGCCATTTTACCAGAGAATCATCAACTGCATCACTTAAGCCATTTCAAGCAGTAATAGGAAATTACTTTTATTCAGTGATTTAAATATGTATTGTAAATGTTGCATTAAGGTTCAGCAAATCACGGCAGTGATACTGAATTATAACACTACTCACTTCCCTGAGCAGAAGGGCCGCACGTGGACGAGCGGTTAGACCGCTAGACTCTCACCAAAGCGACCCGGGTTCGATCCCAGGCGTCCGCATGTGGGATGTGTGGTGGACACACCGGCGCAGGGGCGGGTTTTCTCCGGGTTCTCCGGTTTCCGCCGTCATCATTCCACCAATTGCTCCATCTTCCTTTCCTTTCCCTCCATTTCACTTCACTATTCATTTCGTTCATCCTTTCATCTGTTTGGTCTCTTTCAGGGTTGAAACTGTCAGTTCGGGTACAACACAGTGGGATGGAATGCTCTGAGTGATTCCGTCCCCTGTCATGCTAGCCGAGCTCCGGATCGTGTCCACACTGAGGTCCTTGAGACTCGGTGGAGGCCCCTGCAGGTGGCGCTCTGCGCGAACTGGCTGGTATCAGGGAGTTTCTAACTGGGGAAATGTAGGGACCCTGCCCTCTGCTGTGCCCGCTCTCCTATGGTCTGGCCGCCCTCTGTCCCCTCTCGCCTCACCCCTCCCTCCCGGGGGCACTCCTTCGGAGCATACGCACAAAAGATCTTTGAGGTCGAAGTGCCGAAGTCCCCCTCCGCGTCTGTCCTTCTACCTTCCCTGAGCAGAAGAGTCAAGTTATGTTGAATTGTTTATATTCCCTTAACTTCAATGTCATATAGGTAGCCTTTCCTTTCGAACATGGCGGCGCCGTGGCCGAGTGGTTAGCGCGCTCGCCTACCACCTAGGCGGCCCGGGTTCGATCCCAGGGACCCGCATGTGGTATTCGTGGGGGACGAAGCGGCGTCAGGGCGGGTTTTCTCCGGGTGCTCCGGTTTCCCCCGGCATCTCATTCCACCGGTGCTCCATCTTCATGTATCATCAGTGTCACCGCCTGCGGTGCCGTAGTAGTAAAAGCGGGCGTTAAACACTACAACACACCCCTTTCGAACATATTGCCTGTAGGCAATGGTGTTAGCTCGTACACAGTGATTTTTGGGTCCTTAATGGGTTTTTTCTACCTCTTTAATACATTAGATTACATACACATTCACACTTTCATTCATGCTTCCAGGCTCCAGGGAGAATAGGGAATAATCTTGACCAACCACTCAGCCGGGAATCGAATCCGGAAGCCCTCGTTTAGCAGGCAGATGCCGTGCGGACTGAGCTACGGGGCCATGTTGAAATTGACTTAAGTTGATAACACACCATTACCTGCTCTGACTCAGTTTCAACCCTCCTAAACCAAAAGTGGAAGTTGTTTTATCTTGGAGATTTGGAACAGCTGATGTAGCCACACTTTGAGTGCCACGGACATCCTTTTCAGATTTCTTGCACTTACAACTGTTGTTGACTGCAAGAGAGCTTTGTGATCCTTTGGGAAGGCCAGAGTTGTCCTTCTGTAGAAACATAGTAGCAGCTTGCATCTCGCCTACCGCAAGAAACAGGTAATAAGCATGCGAAGCAATTAATATTCAAGTTCATGGAAAATCAATTCATCTCTAGAAACGAAACATGCAATAATAAAGTTGCAACTATACTTTAATTTGTGTTCTGCATACGAAAACCTCAATACTTACCTTCTTTGATTACGTAATGTTTTGTCTAGCTAACCGTTACATCAGTTCCTTATCTCCATTTTTCTAAAAATTTCCATGCTTCATGGATTTTCAACTATTTGTGTACAAGCACTCAGAATGTCAACAATGCAATAGCGCATACAGTATCTTGGTACATGGCCAACTGGAATAATAGCAAGAAATCTAATCCTAGTTGAGAATGCTTTGCTTTATACCATATGAAAATTAATTTAAAATATTTAACGGTTATGTGGATACGTTAATTCATTACATATTCTCATCTTAATGCTGAAAATATTCGTAATAACATGCCCGCCCCCAAGCGTTAGAAATTTCCAGAGTTCTGCAACGACTCGTAAAATCTAGAGACAGACCAAACTCATCAATCAAGCGTCACGGTTTAGTCCATCACTGAACTATTCCATTCTCATAGTCCACAGTAGGCGAGGGAACATTATTGCTGATGAGCATCTGGGTAAAAAACCACCGATATGATCTTACGTTTTAAATGCGGTATATGTATAAATTAACATAAACATGTTCATGTCGATTAACATAAAATAGGGAATGAACATTTGTAAGAATAGTTTGTACAAGACTACAGAAAGTCATGTAAGTGCAACAAATAACATTTGTTGTTTTATCTACTACGTAAGAGAAGTAGGGGGAGCATTGTACTCCACCCAAAAATTCGATATCGAGTTTCACCGGAAGTACACTGTAATAAAATTCAATGCTATAAATGGCTTCATTAATATTTAGGTAACTTAATGACAAGGGAAGTCAAATCAGAATACATAGTATACTTTCGAAACCAGCGTTATTGTATGGTTGTGATACCTGGTAATTGGAACGATGAGACTGTCTGTATCCAAAAGAAAAACGTTTAATAAAGTAGAGGAAGTATTGTATTCCAACCACAAATTCGATCTTTAGATTTTAGCGGAAATATATGTTATGAGGCCCATGAATTTATTTACAAAAAAAAAAAAAAAAAAAAAAAAAAAAAAAAAAAATTCTCTACTGGTAAGTAGAGAGAAGTATTATATTCCACCCAAAAATTCGATGTCGAGATTTCACCGGAAATATGTTTTGACATCCCTGAATAAAAAAAAAAAAAAAGTAATTTTAGAAAAAGGTCCGCGCGCGCGTGTGTGTGTCTGTGGACAGCATAACTCAAAAACGAAAAGTCGGTATATAAGTTTAATGTCTTTCAAGGATGCCACACGAAGATTTTAAAGAAAATAGTCCCACCCTAAACTACCCTTTACATGGTTTTCTCGAAAATGGCTCTAACGATTTTGATTAAAATGCCACATGTTTAAGATATTTGTATGACAAATGAAATGTATATTTTGGATTTTCTGGCTATAGCCTATGGAGTCCTGTTTACTCTGGATGACTTTCAAATAACTCGTAAATCGTAAGAGATAAACCAAATCTTACTAAACAAAAATGTAGATCTCGCTAAAATACACAATTTATGTCTGAATAAATGTTTGTAGAGTGAACCATTTCGGAGATATTCCTTGTTATTTGTGTCAGTTTCGGAAAACAACGCTTTTGTGAAATGGAACATCGTTGTTCATTTTTTATATGTTACGCGCGCAAAGAGAACGGGATCTCAAATCTTTAAAAGATTTGACTATCCCTCAAAGCCTACTGTATTCTAATATTCCGCTTGCACCTACAAGGAAATAAGCACAAAGATCATTTGCACAAATGCTTATCTCAATTAACACGAAGAAGATATAGGAATACGAGTTTGTAAGAATAATTTTAATAAAAATGGTTAGAGCCATGTTCAAGAAAAGCAAAATTTTCCACGTACAGGATAGTTTAGAGTGGAGCAATTTTCTTCCAAATCTTCGTGTAGCATCCTTGAAAGACATTAAACTTAAATACCAACTTTGGTTTTCAACCGACTTTACGTTTTTAAGTTATGCTGTTCACAAACAGACGCGCGCGCGCGCACACACACGGACCTTTTTCTAAAAATTCTTTTTTTGGATTCAGGGGCTTCAAAACATATTTCCGGTGAAATCTCTACATCGAATTTTTGGGTGGAATACAATACTTCCTCTACTATACTATACGTAGTTGAGAAAATAAAACGCTCTAATATTGTTGCATTCCATTCATTATATTGTGGCTAAGAATACCAGGAAATACGAGAGAGAAGGAAATGCAAGCGTGTGTGTCTTCATCCGCCTGTCTCGAGTGTTTCTGTGAACAGCATAATTAAAAAGTGAATACCGCGCTTCGTACTTCAGTTCTACATCTTGCAAGGATGAGTCAGGGAGATACTAAGACTGTCCCAGTGGCGGCTCGCAGTCAAAATTTTAGGGTAGGCAAAGTGTAACAGTAACAACAACAAACAACAACAACAACAACAACAACAATAATAATAATAATAATAATAATAATAATAATAATAATAATAATAATAATAATAATAATAATAATAATAATAATGATGATGATGATAATGATAATAATGATAATGATAATGATGATGATAATAATAATAATAATAATAATAATAATAATGATGATGATGATGATGATGATGATGATGATGATGATGATGATGATGATAATAATAATAATAATAATAATAATAATAATAATAATAATAATAATAATAATAATAATAATAATAATAATAATAATAATAATAATAAACAACCCCGTTTATCCGAAATATAGGGGGCGAAGTCATTGCGGATAACGCAAACAATATATTGTTTGGTTGTTTAATAAGAGCAGAGTGAATGAGTGTGACTTACGGACGAATTACCGCCAAAACTAAAATCACGAGTGTCGGCAGACTTGTTTCCAGGGGGGGGGGGGGGGGCACATGTTGGAAATTTGCAATCATATAATATTAAATCATTATTTTACTGTCAAAATTTATAGTATTTGTTGCAGATAACCGTATTAATTTGTGCTAAACAAAAATTGTTCTTTACATCAAAATTAAAATAATAGTTTAAAAGTCAGTAACTGACTGCACATTAAGTTCACCAACTTCCAAGGGGGGGGCCGTGGCCCCCCTTGCCCCCGTTTCGCGACGCCCATGACTAAAATAGATTAAGAAATTGAAAAATTGTCTGACTGCAGCTTTGTGTTAAATAGCTAAAACACTCCTCTTTTCATTGTCAATGCGCCGCGAAAGCGAAATTTGTAATAGTTCACTAATTAAGTCGGTCATACTGGTATTACACAGAGATAACGACAGATTCAGATCTCTGAGATCTTCGTTCGTGGAGTATGGCTGTTCGGAAAATGTCGCATAAATTCGGATTTGGGCAGGCAAGTGTTCGGGCTGCTGGCAGACGCGTCTACGCATGGTCGGAGTGCATATACAGACCAAATGTTTCCTTATCCCTGTTCAAGGGTCTCGTACTGAGGAAATGGGGCCGGGCAGGCAGACGTTAAGCCAGCCTGCTCTCCACTACCCAGGTTCCATGCGTATCATTTCTGCCGCGCGTTTCAAACACGCAGCGCAGTTTTGATGAATCGGAATTGAGATTAAAGGATTTGATCATGCGCTGGTCATTACAACCGAGAAAACTTTTCTTGAACTGCAATTTAGGGGAAAATGACGGTTCAAATGATAAAATGCAGAATCATAGTTAAACATTATTTGTTGATGTATTACGATAGGGTAGGCAATGCCTACCCTGCCTACTCTGAGGAGCCGCGCCTGGACTGTCCCTACACTGGAACCTATCCCATACATGGCATTTTTCGTTATTTTACGTTCTCAAAAAGTTTTTTTTTTTTTTTTAACGATTTTTACTTTCTTCATCCTTAAAGTAGGGCATTTATTGAACTCCACCCAAAACTTCGACCAAGATTTCATCGAAAATGCACCTTTAAAGAGTCCCTGAATCTTAAAAAGGCATATCTATAAAACGTCCATATTTGTGTGTGTTGTGTGAGTTTAAATCGAAAAGTGAAAACACAGGCCGATAAAGCGGCGCAGATATCAGGATGCATAAGGCATAACTGGCGAAGTAAGTATATGGCAGTAGAATTCTGCATTTATAAAACAATAGTTATACCAATCTTAACTTATGTAGCAGGAATCAGAACAGATACAGTAAAACAAAAGAAACACTAAGTATGTGGGAATTGAAAATATTAAGAACAACGGGGAAAAAAACTTTTTAGATAAAATACTTCTTCTTCTTCGTCCTCTTTACCTGATTATCGTCCCCTAATGTAGGACTTACAAGCCAGTGCGTAGAGTCAGATGCCTGTCGGGGAGCAGAGGGACCTCTGGATCAGATTGAAAACCTGGAAGCGGGTGGTCAGCCAAGCACCAGGTATGATAGTGAGGAAGAGGATGATATGAAATGCAGGCGAAACCGATGAGTGAGAAGGTGATGATGGAGCAATTGTGGGAATGAGTGGCGGGGGAAACCGGAGAACCCGAAGAGAACCCACCCAGACGCCACTTCGCCCACCAGGAATACCACATGCGGGTCTCTGGGATCGAACTCGGGCCGCCTAGGTGATAGGCGAACGGTCTAACCGCTTGCCCACGGCGTCACTAGATAACATACACGAAGAAAAATGGTGGAGGAAAGGTTCAGAAATTGAGGTGATTAGAAACATTGATTACCTAGGAGTAAGATTATCTAGTAATGGGGAATGGAGTAACCAAAAAAGGAAAGCACCGGTAGAAGGAGAAGTGGCTATGAGTGTTATTAGATAATGTATTAACAATACCAAATATGCAAGTAAAATTGTTATATATCAATTGCAGAAAGCAGAATGCTATATGGGATAGAAATATTGGGGCCAGATGAAGGATGGAAAACGATAAATGTTATAAATAGACTATTTTGTAGACTTGTTTTAGGCTTACCTAGATCTTCACCGAATGAGGCTGCTTTAATGGAATTAGGAAGATTGGGTTATAAAAACAAGGTGATAGAAAGACGAAGTCTTACTACACAAAAAATGTGTATCTAATTAAAGCACACAGTTTACGGCAATTTCTTTTTTTTGGGGGGGGGGGGAGGGGATAAATAAAACAATAATTGGGATTGATCCGAACTTCCAACACATGGCGATTATCCTTTTATAAATTTAAACCCAGATTCCCATAATTTGATGCCCTGCGTCTATTACAAGTGATATGCTGAAAGATTACTTTTACTGGTGTTCTGTTGATCTGCTCTAGAACTGGGCAATTACAATTTATGGAATATCAAAATAGGCAATTCTAAGATTTTAAAAGTGTTATCTGAATTAAAGTCATACCTATTTTGTAAAAGAGTTTCATATGGGCTTATTTTATAGATATAATTCGACCTTGATTTGTACGAGTATTATGCTCTTCATACGTGCTGCATGTTTGTATAAGCACCTGCGTATATGTTTTGATTCCATTATCAGGTTTCCGGTAATGAAAGTGGATCACTATGACATCACTCGCATTCTAACCAGGCAACATCACAACACCTCAGAAAAATGTCCTTGTATCATCGGAGTGATATAGCAGCAAATATCTCCAAGAGTAGTTTATATTTTACAACACGTATTTCAGTCACCATGGTTGAAGAAAGCGGTGTATTTATGAGGCGCTTTGTTCATCTATTAAAGGAAAATCAAGACATTCTATTAAAAGCACAGTTGTCAGAAAGTAAGCGCAAAAGTTTAGCAGTAGCTACAGTAAAGCAACAATTGGAGGAAGAGTTTAAAACATCCATCAGCGAGATGCAAATACTTAAACAACAACAAAAAAAAAAAAAAAAAGAAGAAGAAGAAGAATTAAGTCCAAAAGTGATTTGAAACTAATTGGCAATAAGCTAGTTGTTTTAAAACAGTGGGAGGGGGAAATCTTGGCCATGGTACTAACTGATTGAGCAAGCTGAGGTACCTACATAGCTACCTCAGAAAAAGCCAGCAAAAGCTCCGTCCCGTCGGAGCGAGGAAAGCAGGAAGCTTTAGCTTGCAAGGAGATGGAGGAGGTTTTTATTTATACGAAACCAACCTCTTGCTCCGAATTAGCGAGAAAAAGCTATTGCTTGCTTTTATTTATACCACCCATTATCATAGAACACCTAAGTCGTTGTTCAAGAACGAATGCTCGAGGTATAATATCTAATTTATGGGCGTATACAAGTACGAATGTAGATAAAATTACGAGTATTAGCAGTTTCCCAAAATATAAAAAGTAATACTTAATACTGAAATTACCATGAAAAGAAAATAAGTGATTTTTAAAGCTATGTGTTGTTATATTAACATCATGTTGAATTCGAGAGAAGGCTTTCTTTTAATAGGAGTTATTTTCTATTTCTTGGTAGCTAGTTCTAGTTCGTTTTCATTATACACATCCGGTTCCGGCATCAAGTTCGATCGAAACAGTGGCGTACGTAATGTAGTCTTTATAGTTGGCACATTAATTTAGTTATAAATAGATAATATACCTTCTTACTTGATAAATAATTCACAATTTTGCTAAAGTTTTCAACCAGAGTTTTGAAGTGAAGTGCTTCAGTAAATCAACCTAAAGTTTGCTATAAGAGCCATCACACATTATGCGCACGCCACTGAAAAGGATACCAGGATAATGATTCATTCAGGTTCAATGCGTCTGCGCACTGAGTCGCTCACGTGATAGAACCAACCAATAGGCTCGCGTTTTTCAAAAAGAACCAATGAGGTGGCGGCGCTATACAGTTTACCCATAGTACCGTGCACCCAAGCGTTCTCTTTAAGGCAACACGCCATATTTGTCGGAAGCAGCGTTTCGGACAAAGAGAGAAATCTTAGTATTGTTAGTATTGGTTGCAAATATATTTGGAATATAAGTGAACCCTATAATGTCTGGGGCAAGTACTGAAATGAAGCCTGAAAATGAAGCAAATGGAGCTCAAGAAAGTCAGCCACAACACAATCATAGTATGGGACGAGGTGGAGGACGTGGCGGCGGTGGTGGACGAAGTAGATTTAGCGGAGGGCCAGGTGGAGGTCGCCAAAGAGATGACCAAAGAGGTGGAATGAGGTCAGATGTAAGTATTTAGAATGTTTATTACTGTTACTATGTTCAATTTCCCTACTTTACCGATTGCTAGGTGTGTATACTTTGCGACGTCACAAAGGGCTGCAGTCGACTATAGCTCTAAAATATTGGGAATCTCCAATCACAAAATAATCAGTATTTTAAGTTTCGTATGAATATTATATTATTGACAAAGTACATATATATATGATCTGTTAAGACGTAGTTATTGCGTTCTTCCCCCACCCTTGAAATAGCAATTTGCATCAATTAAAAGTTAAGCATCAATGCTTCACTATCAAGGACTTGCTTAAAAGAATTTGAAACCAGGTTAAGATATTCATTTTTTTGTTTTTCAATCCATTTGTAATGAACAAGATGCAATACAATGAGCACGTGAGCGGCTGTCTTGTATAATACCGTCATGACTCCGAAATTGGTCAGAAATGAACTAAGCATCTTAAATAAGAACAAATTAGAAACTAAAAACTCCACTTAGTAATGTTGCAAGTTATTTTTTCAAACGCTGACTCGAGTTTCGAGTTGACTCCAACTCATTCTCAAAGCTATTACTAAGATAAGTGAAGTTTTTAGTTTCTACTTTGTTCTTACTTTAGAATCTTGTTGCTTCACTGTTAATAGCTTCAATTTCCTTAATAAGCATCTTAAGCCAATTATATGGGATAGCTGGGGTCAGACTGTTATTATACAGGCCAACCATGTGAGCATGAGGTAAGGTTTTTGTTTCTTATCACAATTGACAAGATGAGATTTGTTTTTGATTGCATATGCGGGAAAAATGCTGGGTAAGTGTAGGTCGTTTGTACCTGGCCGTGTACGCGAAACAACGAAGTATTGGCGCATGCGCGGATCGGCTAGTCGAAGCGATGGAGGGGTTATTGCCAACCGAAGATGCAAAGCCGTTGCATAAACGTAACTAAAGCGCGTTTCACCCTTAAAAGACAGTACACGTTAAATGGAGCGCAGTGTTGCAACATGTACTAGTTGCGAATCTCTCTCCGCGAGCGACTCGAGGTGGCCTGAGTCCTGTACTTAGTCCTTCAATTGCTGCTTGACGAGAAGGGCACTTTTAACTTTGGTATCCCTCCACGCCTTTGTTACTGTATGACCTAAATTTACAAATGACTCGTCTGTATAAACAATTGATTTCCCCTGGTCCCTAAACGTTTTACGTCTTTTAGATATTTATGTCGCCATCTGATGATATCGATATCATCTCTTTCTATTAATATGCACTTGTTACCCTTTCTTTCATATTCGAACCCCAAATCAGAGTGGTCCTTGAGAAATTTGGTAGGGTCTCATCACTGTTGAACTGTGACAAAATTATATTCAGCGTGGGTGGAATATTTGCAAACAGTAAAGAATGAACAATTCTCCGCACTCCATCTTGCACTATTCACTCATATTGCGTTAACCTAGCGTTTTGTGTAGTCCCGCCCTTTTTGCTTTCTTTTTCGATGGCGTTCTTAGAGGTCCTTCCATTAGTTCCTTTTTAATCATACACACTACTGCTTCTGAACACCCGATAGCCTTAGCTGTTTCTTTTACTGCCTTACACGCATTTTACTTCAAAAATAATCTAACACATTCATAATTATTTGGCGTTCCTTACTTCTTAATTTACCAACATATCGTCTCTTCCTAGCTTCCCCCTCCATAACTACAAATATTTACAAAAATATTACACAAATAACGCAATAACAGCTCACAGTTACACACACGGCTTCTTTCGAACTAATGTCAGTGCTGCTCCTTATACTATCTTCTGTGTCAGGCCTGACGCTGAATAGATGAATACCTTTTGTTTGCCTTATTGGATAAAAGAAAGAGGTTACTGCCTTTTGGTTTATTTTAAAAACTTTCTCCAACCTTCCTCAACATTTGTTCTCGCTGGTTCCCTGATGTAAACTCAATAACAAAAAAGTTTCACACTGCGTAACTTTTGCAGTGCACAGATATAAAATTTTCCGAAAACATTTAATTTAAAAAATTATAACACTTAACTGGGTAAACATAGAGAATTCAAAGTAGGCAGGTAGTAGCACTATAGTTTACTCTACCTAAGAAAAAAATATAGATGCATTCTAGCAGTTAGTTTGTTAGTTAGTGCGTGATGAGTGTAGAAACAGCAAATATCGGACTTCTATTGAAAAAAACGTTTTCTGAAGAAATTTGGACCTATAGAAATGTATAATGACTCTGAAAAGGATATAACCTGATAGAGAAAAAAATTCTGCATAGGATAATGTGTTCAAACCTGAAATTTATAACAAATGAATATTTATACCATGCTATTAGTAATCTGGCAACAGCGCGAGGGTAGAAAAGGACGCGGCTATTGGCAACTTGTATGCGCTAGATAGAGACAGAGATGTCCCATTTAACTCCATACTGTCTTCTAAGAGTGAAACGCTATATAGTTCAGCAATCATGCATTTGTGTGTATTAGTAATTTGGGTAGTGATATGTTAGTATTAGAACTGTTATTCAACACCTTAAATACGTATCGCAGCGTATGACTGGCATTCGGGTGGAAATAGACGTTATGAGCTCCCCTGAATAAATAAATAAATAAAAAAAAATTCGACATCGAGATTTCATTGAAAATATACGTTATTATAATTTCTGCATGTAAAAGGTATTTTTCGAAGGAAAAAAAAGTCCGTGTGTAGATGAAGTGAACAATATAAAACATAAACAAAACGTCGGTTAAATACCGGACTTGGTATATAGTTTTGCATCTTCCCAAAATGCGACACGAATATTTTCAAGAAAATCCCCCGCCTCAGATTGCCCTTTACATGGAACTTTTAAAATGTTTATTTTCTCAAAAATGTCACAACAATTTTAATTATGATACCATAAGTTTAAGACATTTTCAGGACAAGTGAAATGTATATGTTGATTTTTCTGTGAATAGTCTCTGAAATGCTCTTTATTCTGAATGACTTTTGTACAATTGCCGAGTTGGAAGAGATGCACGAAATACGAGGAAAAAGTGTAGGTCTCGTTAAAGTACACATTTTATATTAAATACTTTTTTTGGTAGAGTTAACTATTTTCCAGATATTCAATTTATTGGTTTGCACTACATTTATTTCCGTTTAAAACTTGGTATGAAAGTTTTGGTTGGAATAAAGCACTTCTACGTATTACATGTTGAATCATTATGCATGCGCAATGAGAATTCGCTGGGTACTGACACTAGACTTCACAACCAGCTCGGGAAATATTTTGGAGTCCTGGCGCATGCGCAATGAGAATTCGCTGGGTATCCACACCAGATTTCACATCCAGTGTAAGGAAAAAAAGTAAGTCCTGGCGCATATTTACGGCAATGGAAGATTGGGACTAATATTTTTGAAAGTATTTTTCATTATCAATCTGTGATGGTTTTTTACTCTTTTCCCCTCATTGGAGACTAGCTACTGTTTTTTTCATTCGGCAGAAAATATTCAAGTTGGTTCTCTTTATTGGGTTGCAAATAGCTCTAGCAATGCAGTTATTTTAATAGTTCAATCCATGAAAATTGCCCAAAAAAAAAAAACCATCACAGATTGATAATGAAAAATACTTTCAAAAATATTAGTCCCAATCTTCCATTGCCGTCAATATGCGCCAGGACTTAACTTTTTTTCCTTACACTGGATGTGAAATCTGGTGTGGATACCCAGCAAATTCTCATTGCGCATGCGCCAGGACTTCAAAAATATTTCCCGAGCTGGTTGTGAAGTCTAGTGTCAGTACCCAGCGAATTCTCATTGCGCATGCATAATGATTCAACATGTAATACGTAGAAGTGCTTTATTCCAACCAAAACTTTCATACCAAGTTTTAAACGGAAATAAATGTAATGCAAACCAATAAATTGAATATCTGGAAAATAGTTAACTCTACCAAAAAAAGTATTTACTATAAAATGTGTACTTTAACGAGACCTACACTTTTTCCTCGTATTTCGTGTATCTCTTCCAACTCGGCAATTGTACAAAAGTCATTCAGAATAAAGAGCATTTCAGAGACTATTCACAGAAAAATCAACATATACATTTCACTTGTCCTGAAAATGTCTTAAACTTTGGTATCATAATTAAAATTGTTAAGACATTTTTGAGAAAATAAACATTTTAAAAGAAGTTCCATGTAAAGGGCAATCTGAGGCGGGGGATTTTCTTGAAAATATTCGTGTCGAATTTTGGGAAGATGCAAAACTATATACCAAGTCCGGTATTTAACCGACGTTTTGTTTGTTTTATATTGTTCACTCCATCCACACACAGACTTTTTTTTCCTTCGAAAAATACCTTTTACATGCAGAAATTATAATGTATATTTTCAATGAAATCTCGATGTCCACTACCCAAATTACTAATACATACATAAATGCATGATTGCTGAACTAGTTACGTTTATGCAACGGCTTTGCATCTTCGGTTGGCAATAACCCCTCCATCGCTTCGACTAGCCGATCCGCGCATGCGCCAATACTTCGTTGTTTCGCGTACACGGCCAGGTACAAACGACCTACACTTACCAAATGCTGTTTCGCCGGAAATATGTAAGGGAACTGGGTAAGTGGAAAATTATCTTGTTTCATATGTGCAAATGAGTAGTCTTGACCCCTATATGCAATCTTTTACGATGCTACTGCTTTATTTCAAGCATATTCATATATAACTGCCATATTCTGAGTGTGAATTGTCAGATATATGAATTACATGTGCTATGGATTGCAAGTGCAATATAAAGCTACATGTGCTACAGGCCTATTTTTGTAGCATCTACATTCTCTCAGAATAGCCTACAAATGGATTGAAGCATTTTGAGGATTTAACAAATGACGAATGGAACAAGGCAGAGGTGTAAATGTCTTTTATGTGCTTCTGTCCTGCATGCCTCCGTTGGTTTAACTTCTCTAGAACCATAAAACTGGAAGGTGTCTTCCATCATGCCATTTAGGGGCAGGGGGTAGAAAAACTTTTACATGGAGAAACATTTTTAATCTATTACTTGCCTCTTCAGTCTTGCACTGATTGGACAGAAGGAGCTGAATTTTCTCCCACCTTCCCCATAAGACAGGAGTATCTGCATCTCTTGAATATCTTTCTTTAGGTCAGAGACAAGATAAACCACACAGGGTATAATTGCTTTATGGCTTTAATGTGCAGGAACTAATTATTGCCAGAAAAGGCTCAACTTTCCAACATGCGATGCAAGAGTTTTTGGAATAGCTTAGTATATTGTCATAAGTGAAACAGTTGCAAAGCCACAACAAATGTAGTTATTGTAGCTAAACCCCAACAAATCAAATAGAATGTAAATATCTTATTATAAAATAGATCTTTTCACCTGGAGTCCACCCACTCTTTTAGGTCCTTTTTTATAGGAAAAGTATTGCAGAAGATGAAGCAGGTAGTATGTGCTGCAAAGCATGCACAGTGAGTGCTGCCAACGTAAAGGAGAATTTATAACTGCTAGATTGACATTTGTTTTTCTTTATAGTGGCTTCCCACAAATTTTAGCAGAATTCTCATTTCCCTGCAATCCTGGATCATTGGAATTTAGCTTTGCTGATCACATGGTTAAAGTTGGCGAGAGCTAACCTGACACTTGGCAACTAGCTGATTCACTCACCTGCAAGTGAGGATAGCCCTATCTTGTCCAATTGACTAATTGCTGTGTGATTTGTTTGTAACATAATTGGATGAGATAGGGCTAGCCTCGTTTGCAGGTACGTGAATCTTGTAGCTGTCAAGTGCCAGGTTAGCTCTCGCCGACTATGTCCTCTCATTCTGCTTCACTCATCTTTCAAACATCCATTTGCTATGCTTTGCAAGTTACGGCTCAGTCACCCGTCTATGCTCAATCATAGTTGAGTTTTTGTGAATTTGTTTGCCATTTGTTACTCTTGGTGGCAGCTGTGAATGGTTTTTCTATGAGGCAAGAAGGTGGAGGGTGCCATCTGTAGGAATAAATCAAAACTGAGACAAGCACCCAAATCTAAGCCGCTACTACCTGTTGAATCAAGTTACTGCCCCCACCAATGTTTCTGTACCCTATAATTATTTTAAAGGATCATTGCACATGAAATTAGTGCATTTTAATTTATTTTAAAGAAATTTACAAAATGAATCGAGTGATAAATTTGTCATTTGAATGATCTCACATTTAGTATCCATAGATGTATTTACTTTGGTTACCTTTTGGGCTAGAGAAAGAATCAGTTGCACCTGAGACAAATACATGTTCTTTTTCTTCTAAAGTTCCAAGCCTTGACCTTCTAAGGTCATCTGCGGCTTTTTACATTTGGAACAGTTACTTAGCACTCATGGTGTTAATCTTTGGATTTGCTTACAGTACTGCATCAATTACCAACTGCAGGAAAATCCTGTTCAGACGTAGTTACGTTTTCATTGAACTGCACGGTATACATTCTAGCATTGTATTTAGATTTCTTTCAAAAGTTTTCTAATTAACCTGGCATTTTAAATACTCTGCCAAATCTGAGTGTTTGTGTAATGAACGTGTTATATTCAACAAAGCAGCAAATACTTCTCTATTCCAAACGTGGCTTCTGTTGCTAAAAGGCAAGCGTGGCCAACAATTTCTGCAGAGTTGGGGAGGAGCACAACCATGGAAATTCCACAAACCATGGTTGTTTGAAACTAAGATTGTAGTATTTTCCTGAATGTTTCGCTTCTTTCGTACCACATATTTGTAGAGGTTCAATGGGCCACCCACAATTTAAAACTTCCTTATCTTCATCTTTCCACCGTGAAAAAGGTGTTCCTAATAAAATACACACTATATCATACTCAGGATTCGTATTTAAAACATTACTGCACTAAATGCAAACAATAGACTATTCCACGTGTTTCACAGCCAGGGAGCAGAAGCGAGAAAGAGCTCCATCTACCTCACTTAATGCTCCTTCCACAAACAAACTGAAGCAGGTGACATGATGGTTATAGCAACCATGCTGTAGGCTCCACCTCTCAGGTTGAACAGGAGAAAGATCTGCACTTCACTTCGTGTCCACGGTAAGCGAGTCTGCAGTAAGAATGTGTGCTTGCTTGTACAACAGAGCACCGCACAGTACAAAAATAGGGAAAAACGTAGTAAAAACCAACATACCTGAGAAGGTATATTTTAAAATTATGTGGCAAGATGCAAATATTGAAGTGCCACTTAACCTACTTCCCCTTAATAGCCGCCCTTGGTTTGTAGTCAGTGAAATTGGTTCTTGGTCAAAAGTAGAAACTGCAAATTCTGGACATTAAAAAATCGTATAGACTAATAGCCTACTACATGTGCGGTTATTCAATATTAGATATTGATGGTTCAAGTGTTGTAGGTCTGTTCCAAGCGCTTCTGAAAGAGTTCCAAACTAATACCAACATTTTCTGACGCACATTCTCAATCGAGCACACTCTCAGAACTAGTTCGGAAGTTTTGTCATGCTGCAATCCCACTTAGGTACTGCACATGGCAGAACTGATGCTGGTTTGTGTTGGAACAAACATTCTATGTACAGCTGGATTCAGCGTTCTTGGCCCATGAAGGAAATAAACGCAAAGCTTGAAAGCGAGTTACTTACCAAGCCAGGTGACTGCTGATAGCAAGCGAATTGGTGCATAAGCGTCATATGCTACTAACATAACATTCTACTTCGTAAAGTAGTATGTACAGTCCATGCAGAAAAAAATGTCTATACAATGTGCCTAGCTTAATTAGCTGTGCAAATGTGTTCGTATTAATACATGCATCACTGCAGATATTGTGAATTTGGTCTTTTTCCATTTAAAACCCAGTTCTCTCACTATTCTGTTTAAGGATGACTTGCTGCCCTGGAAGTTAATGCCTTCTCTTAAAATTCTAAGTAATTTGGCTACTGTAAGAGCACTTCTTTTTTGCCCGCCTCGGTAGCATGATGCCTCACGTTCAAGAGGTCGCGAGTTCGAATATCGCTTAGGGTAAGTTATCCAGGTAAGGGTTTTTTTTTTTTTTTTTGAGGTTTCCCCTTATCCTGAGAAGACGAATGTCAGGTAACTTAAAGCTCCATGGGCCTCGGGCTCATTTGAGCATCATTTCACCCATTTCATTCATTCATTCACCGTCCTATATGACATTACGGTGGAGCACGTTAATTTTAAAAAAGAAAAGAAAAAAAAGCACATTTTTCCTAAACATAAGAATTATAAATTGTTCTTCTAACGACACATTTATCGAAGTCATCTAGATCCGTTACTCATTTCGGAACTTCTTTTGCCTGGAGTTCCAAAAGGCGTGTTCTGATTTTCATGTTCGCGTTCTTGGACAATTCTTTTCACTGTTATTTCTGACGCTCCTGTGGCATCTAATACACGTTTTTGAACTTTAATTTTTTTGAAAAACTCTTGTGATGTAAGCAGTTCTTTGCTTTTAGCCTTTTTCTTCATGTATGCCCATGCATTTGAAACAATTTCGCTACTCTGATTGTGTAATGTTTTGGATCCTAATTTAGAAAGCAATGGCAGCATACTTTATTTATGCTATGATCAATGTCTCATAAATTCACTATATTCATTCTTATCGCAAACATCTTAATATGTCTTTAATTACCGCACGCTGAACAAAAAATGAATTGTGAATTAGCAGGGACTGTTGAAATGCAGACATCACTATCTTCCCCCTCCCCGCCCCACTTGTTGTGCATAGTTTCATTATCAGAATTATGAGATAACGAGAGAGAAACTATAGGTTTACCTACAGGACGTTCACTCAAGGTCAGGGGCCAAGAACTGTGAATCCAGCTGTACTCTGTTCAGATGCAATCATGTCTTCAGGTCATCTTGTTTGTGCATAGGCATGAAATATCATTCATTTGCATTCTGTTACTGACTGTATGGCAAGTTACTGATTTCGCTGTTGTGGTAAACAAGATAATTGATCAGTGCTAGGTAACCAAGGTTAATATGCCTCATCGCTTTGCCAAGCTGAGGGATGTTTTATAAGAGGAATGGAGTAGATGTAGCTAGCAATTGTGAAGTAACGACAGCATAACTATAAGCCGTACGGAATAAGAAGGCACATGAGGCGGAGCTAGAAAAGGTGTGTGAGAGCAAGTAGCCAATCCTAGAGAGGCGACGTTGCCCAGTTCGGTAACACGCTGTCTAGCGCAATATTTGCTTTTCACTTTTCTCTTTGCGCTCATCAAATCTGGCAACGGCTCATTATTACAAAGAATTCCATTGCAAAGAGCTTGAAATGTTGAAGCTGTCTGTCCAAGAAGCAAAATTTTAGGTAGCCTGTAGCCCAAGATATGAGTGATTGAAGAAACGCTGCGCTCAGCGATAGCAAACGACACTTGCTTTGCATCATGATTGTTTATTTATCATCTCAAATATCTTTCTTCTCAAGGAGTGCGATGTCTGCAGGAAAGGAAAAGGAATCTAGTTTATTCTTATGCGTGTTCCATGTCTGACATAGTGTCACAGTGTTACCTGTGTCTTATAATTACTATAACTCGTTTTGTTCCAAAGACATGGGATTATCAAAACCTGGTACAAGCAGCTTACAGACGAGTAAATCGAAAGGAAACGTATTGCATTCAGATGCGCAGGCTATTATTTTCAGTGTTTACACTTTTTTTAAAAAAAATTGTCCTCAGTAGAAGTGCGTGTGAACATTGTATTTAAACAGAGCCGGGCGCTAACAGCTAAAGCATGCAATGTGGTGAACATTCCTTGTCGCGCTTAGTGCAACAAGGTAAAATAACCACTTCTGTATCCGGGTGGCCCTAGTTCATATCCCCCGGAAAACACCATAAGACAGAAAAACGGATTTCATATCTGGACGACTTTCAGAAAGATGTACTGTTGAATCTGTATAAAGAAGTGGGCTTCAAAGCTTGGTGCATATACCGTATTTTATCGCGTGATTCTCCCCCCCCTCCCCCACTGTTTTTCTCGAATAATTTGCTTGAAAACACTGGGGAGGGAATTATGAGAGGTGCTTTCTCAGAAAGGAAGGGAAACCATGTAGCATTATGTAAAAGTTATATGGGTATACAGTAATTTGCGAATGAACTGGATACATACCACGGTTTCATTGGGCCTACAATGTATTGTTTCATTGTTTCTTTTCTCTGACTATTCTGCGGTCTCACTTCCGTCACTATCATCACTTTTTTCATTTGTATCTGGCTCAGATAACACATCTTCATTTTCACTATTTCACATGTCGTAAGAACCATTAATGGCTCCAGAAATACCAGTTTTTTTTAAAACTCTTTTTAACAATATGACGACTTGTAAGAAATTGACTTAGAAACAAACACGTGTGCAACTTCACATTTCAATTTTACGATACGTTATGACAATGGCTATACGAGTATTTTTGTGGCAAGCGCTGTCGATTGTTGTCCATTATCAAGTCACTTGAAGACTGCTTCAATAATGAACCAGGAGAGGGAATTATGCGATGTTTAATAGGTAAATATTTTTTAGTGGTGAAAAATCATAGGGGAGGGAAATAGGCGAGGGGGGGGGGGGCTAATGCGATAAAATACGGTATGTTAAGTCATTCCTGGATTACGTGTTTTAAACCAAAAATGTGAGCTATTTTATGGCAAATTCTCTTTGCGATACAATGTTCACAATTTTTAATCAACACTGCACATTGATGTTTCTTACTGAGCTATAAAATAAGTTTGCTAAAAATAGTCTTCACACAGCTGGTTTAAAAAATTTTTTGTTCAATGGCAAGTTTCCGCTTTTGCTATATGTAATATAATATAAACTTTGATGAGATGTTAGCCTAACATACTTGCCTTATATTAATAACCGCATTGCAAATTCTGGGTGGCACATATTATTGGGGAAGCTATTTCCGGAGCTTCACTCTGGTAACTTACAAATTGCATCGTAAGGAACATTTTAAGTGCTGAAATGTCTAAAAATACACAACCGAGAAGGCCACATTGGAATATTACTCGTAAAAGGTGGCTTGAAATTGTGCTTAGGCATTTGTTGCTAAATTATGTAGATTGTCACTTAGAATACCTAATATAGAAACCGATTAACATATGTGCAGAAACTCTGTATAGACACTGAAAAATTGAGAAAAATATGAGAAATACCTATCAGAAAATGCCTCAAATTGCGCAACTACAACATCCGTTTAGATTTATTTAAATCGTCAGTAACTCTCATTTTCACTCTGATAACAAAAATATTTACACGAAAACGTTCCTAGAGAATCCGATATAATAAATTTAAAAACTCAACATTGTAATGTTTTATCACCTATTTATTGAAAGATATGAACTCCGTTGAAACATTAGATTGCAAATGAAAATTATCTGCTTAGATGAGGAATTTATATTTGAAGCAAATTACACGATTAGAGCCTATTGTCTCATTTTAAAGAGATTGAAATTGTTATGACAGGTTTTAAATGTGCACTTTGCAATCCTTCACCATCCTCGCTGCTGTCTACCGGTAACGCTCACGTGCATATCTCCCCTCTCTTTCGCATAGCGATATGAGCCGGCAACAGCACTCCATAGCTGAGTAGGGATTGGAGCTACTCATGTGCCTTCTTATTTCATGCTCCCTATAGTAACCAATGCCTTTTGTTGGTGGGAGATTTGAATGGGCATCACTCACTTTGGGGCTCAATTTGGGCTTGTCAGAGGCTAACCACTCACGATTTCATGGACAATCATAACCTAGCTCTCCTTAACGTTAGAGCTTGCTTTTCTTTCTAACTCCTTCAATAGCTTCTTACACCTTGATTTAGCAGTTTGTTCACCACAGTTTGCAATTTCCTTCCAGTGGAATGTCATCTGAGTTATACTCTAGTTACCACTTTCCATGTCTTATTAGTCTCTTAATGCAAGATACATCTTCCATAGTATGCCTAGAGAGCGCTTAGATCATGCCATCTGTAACCTTTATACCTATTTGGCTGTGTTTACTAATGAGCATGACTGAATACTTTAGCCCAACATCCCTGGTTCTTCTGCTAAGCAATCTATTCACTGATTGACTCCCTCCCCTCTATTTCCTGTCTGTGACGGACAGATGTATGCTTGAAGATGTGTTCTTAGGCTTTTACATCACCCTACGTTGGCTAACCTAATCTGATACAAGAGAATGTGTGCAAGGTGTAGGCAAGTCATGAAGGATGATAAAGACATGGAGCAAGTTGATATTTCATTTAACATATGCCGTCCTAGGTTGTGTGGTATAAGTTAAGGTGTGGGTAGAAAATTGATTGGCAATGTTGTACCTGTGTGGCCCATGGAATTTCCCCACTGTGACTGCACACATCCTAGCAAGCTCCCACCATCACTGCCCTCTGCAATGACGCAATTATGTCCCCCTTGCATATACAATTCATATACTGTTGCTCACAGACAAGACTTTTTTAAACTTATTTCGCTCTTCAACATACAATTCATATAATTTCATGTAAGTCATTAAATATATCTCATCTCCCTTGGCTCTTTAATATATAATTCATATTTTATCAACATAAAATTGCTCGAAATGTGCTTGTAATGGTTTGTGCGATGTTTGGGACACCTATTAATGGAATTGAATAGTAATTTAGATCAGGGTCCAGACCAGGCCCATCCAGAAGAATCAAATGTGTTTAGTTCCAACAAAGTTTCAAGAAAATTGGAGATACTAAGGTCAATTTGTAGCATATTTTGTATGATTTTATGTTGGTATTATATAAATTGTGTATTAAAGGGTCAAGGGAGATGAAATATTTAATAATATATAACTTCATATGTTGAGCAAAATAAAAAGTTTAAAATGAGTAATTCTTGTCCATTAGCAATAGCATGTGAATCATATATGCAAGAGGGCATAGGTGCATCATTGCAGAGGGTGGTGACCGTGGGAGCTTGCTAGGAGGGTGTGGGCAGTCACGTGTTGCTGCACAGAGGTGTGGTGGGAGGTTGCAGATTGGGGGGAAATTCCACGGGACCCACAGGCGTGGATCTTAAAACACATTGCTGATTTTAACATCTGCAGTTGATCCATTTGATGTTACCAACATCTTTGGCAGCGCTTCTGCTGAAGTTTATAGCTTGGGTAACTTCTCACCTGAGTTCCTTCCAGGTAAGATTCAGGTGGAACCTCAAGGTTTTGCGTGTAGTTGTAGAATGTAGAAGATTGCAGTTGCCTTTTCATTATGGCAGTTGGAAGATGCTCTTTCATTTTCTGTCCGCACCAGGGCTAATGTTAAAACAGCTCTCTCCTGGAGCAGACATTTCTGCTTGAGGTCTAATCGTGTTTGGGTTGACAGTATCATTTCAGAAAAATGACGGGAGGCCACTATGCAGGGTTTTGAGCTAATGGTGGTTTTAAAAGTACAATGTGTAGCTGAATTGAAGCCAGTAGTAATGCGAAAGGAAATTTTTTTAAAAATTTTACCACATTTAGATCCGTAAGTTCCACATACTTGAACTACAGTACTTCCACTACTTTACTATGGTTTATCAAGGGCTGCCTTGAGACGATCCAACTAAGAACATTTCTTGGAATTGACTCGTTTGAAAGAAGTTGGTAATGCAGGATTTCTTTGCAATCCCATAGCATAACCTTTCCTGGATGCAGCCTTGATTTAGGAACCGATATTGGTGGCTGCTCTTTTTTCCACCATGATTTACTCTTTCAGGTGTTGTATACAATCCACTTCTCATCTCCAGTTAACAGCCGTTCCAGAAAGGACATTGGAATAAGGGACCTCCTGTTCAATTTCTCTTCAAAATATTCTCTTGCAGAGTACATTATTTCCTGCGCTTGTCCTTCAGTTGGGATACATTTACCAAAATTGTTTTATTCGGTTCCAGAGTGGACTCAGTTTTTGGTTGGGCAGCACTGTCAGATTTTCGACATTTAAGTATTCAATAAAGTGTTAGCACAGTTACAAAAGCTTGCAACACATGCATAAATCACTCTTGACACACTTAAACACAAGGGAAATAACCACATAAATAAAATGATGCAAACAACCTTTTCAGCACACCGGCAATGCTTATATGCAGCGGTAGCAGAATATAACACAAGCAGTTTGTTACGACTGGGTTCCTCTATCAGCTACATCCTAATCACGTGTTATACATTGGTAACAAGGTCCTTGCGTGTACCGTTGCTATGGAAACTTCTTAGCTCTAATTGGTCCTCGTTGCTGTTACAACTGCAAGGATGCATCCATCCCCTCTCGTTCATTTACACCTTTCTGCCATGTTAATCTGCTTAATTGGCGCCGAGTATAGTTAACTTTTGTTTAAACTGATCTAGAATGTTTCTTGTCTGACACTGAAGCTTCAAATTTATTAATGATCATGGGAAGCCCTTCACCATGCCCTGAATTGGAATGTAGAGAATGATCAGTGATAATGGAATGATGAGAAATGTCCCTTTGTGAGGTAGGAATTTGTATTGCGCTTTTGTCAGTACCATTTCACCAGTGACTTTTGGTTCCCATGCACTGTGGGCTGAGTTCGCAAATGTATTACTATACTCCATCCAGCCTTAGGTCTGCCCCTTGTATCACTCCACGATAACCTGATGTTATCACCTGCGACTAACACAGAACAAACACCACGTGTAGTCATACCTCGTATTTATGTTGCAACATAGCAGTATTTACTCAGGAATTTTAGAAATATTGCGTTACATTTAAGTAGTCTTTACTGGGGTTATCGTACATCTTGAAAACTCACAGATAATCGCCGATATTTAAGGTGCGCTTTGGTTTCGGCATATTGCGAGTTCGTTGTTGATGGCTTGTGTTTACATCAAGTGCGGATCTAACGGTGGAGCGATTATATATCTTTTAATGAGTGTGTAAGGATATACACATCATGTAGAAACTAATCAGTCGGTATGTAGGGGGCTTAAGCACTGATTAGCTAATTTAGGGTCAACTCTTTATCATATCACTCCCTGTGAAGGAAGTAAACGGAGCAAACTATCAGAATTGACAAGTAATGTTAATTCAGCTTACTGTTCAAGATGTAATATAACAGATTTTGTTACTATTATCAGCACCAACCAAGAATGGGATTGGCAGTTCACAGTGAGAAAATTGACATTGCTGCTTATTGCAACCATGTGGAGAGCACAGTGCGAAGAAGACAGGTTTGCACCTGGATTTGAGTGCATATTTTATTTTTGTGTGTGAAGACAAAGAACATTTTATATTTGTATGCGAAGGCAATAGTAAATTACTGAATCTATATTCCAAGAATAGAACATGCAAGTATACATCACTAAAGATTTGTGTTAGTAAAGGAGATGTCACCTGCGAGATGTTGCTTATTCTAATGGGAAAATGCTGTTGATATTCGAATCACTGCTTATGCTTACTGATTTATACAGCACATGAGGTAATATCAAGTACTTAGACTGGAATAAGGAGCCCCCTGTTCAATTTCTCCGCTTGCTACACATGCACAGATCCAGACTCACATAAACACAAGGTAAATAAAAATGTATATAGAATGATGCAAACTAACTTCTCAGCACACAGGCAATCTCTTAACTAATGCAAGCATTGCAGGCTCTGGCTGTAGGAGGGCATTATTTGTTTATGTGCAGCGATAGCAGAACATAATATGAGCAGTTTGTTACTATTAGGTTCGTCAGCCACTTGTTAATCATGTGTTACATATCAGTAACAGGGTCCTTGGGTGTACTTATTGCTACAGAAATGGCTATAATTGGTCCTTTTTGTTACTATGACATCTGCTATGATGTGTCCATCCCCTCCTGTTCATCTACACCTTTTGTGCATGTGATTAACATCTGTCAATCACCTTAATTGGCACCAGGTATAATGGGTTGATTTATAAACTATTATCGATGCCAAACAAGAAAGGGATTGACATTTCATTGTGATAGTCAACGTTGCTGCTTATGACCAGGTGGAGAGCATGTTAGCATTATGTGTAAGAAGATGGATTGCATTTGGAATGTAGATCAGGTATAAATTTTATTCGTATTCAAAGACAATAGTAAAGTATTCAATATATATATATATGCAAGTGTATATCACTAAAGATTTACGTTGACAAAAGAAACACCTGTGGAATATTGCAATGGGAAAATACTGCTGATATCTGAATCGCATCATGCTGTTGCTAGAATTACTTGCAAAAATGACACTTCTCCCAAAATTCCATTTTCCCATGTTGCACTTATACCATTTGTATCAGTCACCACTTGTTCAGTTTTCAGCATTTTATTGATGTAGCTTTATTACAGATGACACAGTGAAATCTTTGTTTTGCCCAACGTAAACGTTTACTTCGGCCCACATTAAATTGTATTACACTAGGAAAGGGTGAATCCAGCAATTTTGTGACCTTGTTCTTCAGCAGTACCATTGATTGCATAATCCTTTAGTTGGGATGTGTGCCAAACAATTTTATTTGCTTCCCGAGTATGAGTTGTTTGTTTGGCTACGCTGTCTTTATCAATATTTTTGTGCACAATTAAATATTCCTTAAAAGAGCAAGACAGAAGTAAATGCTCGACATACACACAGATACAGATTCGGACACAGGTAAATACAAGGCAAATAACCACAAATAGAATGATACAAACGAACTTGTGAGCACACAGATAGTCTCAAATTGATGCAAGCTGGAGGGAGGCACTGTGTAGTAGGGAAAACAGAAGATAAGATGCACAGTTTGTTACTGTTAGATTGCAGGTCAGGCACATCCTAATATTGAAAACTGCAAACACTGGTTTAGCATTGCTATGACGATCGCCAGGACACACCCATCCCCTCCTGTTCGTTTTGATCTTTCCACCACGTGGTGAGCAGCTGTCAATCACCTTGTTTGGTGCCGAGTATATATGTAAATACCATTAACAAATCTTGAGTGGAAGCACAGGCAGCTGTTCCCATGCCTAGCAATTGCATACTAGGCACTGATTAACTGTTCTGTTGTACAATTGACTGGTATACAGTTACTGTTATAGCTCTGTAATGAATGGAACATCTGGATTGTACTTAAAGGTTAAAAACCACATGTATGGTCATACTGATCAATGACTAATTAGGCATATGGGGTTATCCGTATAGTTGAACATTCCTGTCCATAGTCTCAGCATTCTTGCCCCTGCTTCCAATGTCAGGTGTTAAGCGTGAAGTAACTAGTTTACACATTTTCAAGAACACAACTTTTGCATTAGATTGGAAATTATCTACTTCTGTTGCATGATCAGACTGGAAGGTGCTATTGTAATCTGATAGGAAGTGCAGCAGAAAAGTTTTGTTACTCTGCAGTTTGAGCTGCCAGGGTGTATGAGCTTGATTAAACCCCTTCAAGTGTCAGCAAAGTAACTTTTACTAGCCTTCAAATCAGTTATATAAGTTTCAAACAGGGATTTCAGATCACCATTGCCGAAAGTTTGCAATAAAATCTAACATCAAAATTCATCAAATTTTAAAAAGTGTCGATTTTGCAATAAAAATATGTATCTCAACTACTTACATATCCAAAGAAAAAGAGAATGAAAAGTATCTGTTCAAAGCAATGTTGAAAGTTTCATTTTATAAGACATTTAAAAGCTAATTGGTTCACTAGAGGTGTTCAGGTGTCAAATGAAAGGTGTCGTTTATTAAGTAAATTAAACTTTGCCACTCAATAGTTTGCTATTGTTTGTAAATAAACTTCCCCAGAATAGAATCTACAGTGTGCACACAAAGTCCATATACCCCTGTACTAAATTTAAAATTACGTGAGCAAATGTGTTTTGGAGGTTGATCTATATTCATATTATTCTCCTGTCAGATACCCATTGTTGACTACTTCAATTGTTCGATTGTTGTTGCTCTTATGATGACAAATCCTATGAATCAAATTAGTTGATGCCGAGATATTGAGAAAGAATGTCTGATACAAGTGATTACACAATTGAGGAATGCTTAGTGTCTGCTGTGTGGGTTCATGAGCATCAAATTAATGGCAAATCAATGAAAAATGTCATTGACAATTTCATTGTGCGGTTTATGAAAGCAGCACCAACAAAGAAGACAAAGTTGGGAACGGAACACATTTTTAACAGGCAGTGTTCGTGACAAGAGGTGGAAGACCATCCACCAGACTTCGTGCTGATGTGGAAAAATATATCCAACAATCTCCGGTTAAATCTTTAAGGAAACATGCTGCAGAGTTAGGGATACCGGAGTCAACCATGAGGAAACTCATTAAAGTGGATCTGAAAATGAAGTGTTAGCGTCCATTGAATGTGAATGAATTATCAGATGCTGATTTGGAGACACGTGTTAATACTTGTTTGGATGCTGCAACGATTCTAAAGAATTTCTGAGAAGGCATGCAATTTATTGCAGTTCCCGTAACTGCAATGTTTGTTTCTGGGGAAAGGAGAATCCAAATTTTTTAGTAGAAATCAAGAGTAACTCACCACATATGGTCTGGGCCAGAATGACACACTCATGTTTGGCCCATATTTTTTTGATGGTCCTGTTAATCAGAACACTTATCTCCAGATGATTGATGACTGGCTCCTCCCACAGCTGCAAAGTGTGGGAATCTTAGTGTTTGGTTTCAACATGATGGGGTGCCAGCTCACTTTGCGGAGGCTATTTGGCAATGTCTGAACGCAGTCTTTGGAAATCGTTGATTCGGTAGAGGATCAGGCAATCTCACATGGCCTCCAAGGAGCCCTGATTTAATACCTCCACATAATGCACTGTGGGGTTACATTAAAGAGAAGGTGCGGAAGCAGCGGTATGCTACAACTGGTGAACTGCAAAATGCAGTGAGTAGCTTTCCAGGCAGTGACTCCAATGATGAGTAAGATAAACGCAAGAACATTGCGGCATATTCGGCTATGCAGAGACAATGGGGGGCACATGCCAATGTTTTGGAGTCCCAAGATGTAAGGAGAAACGTTTAATTACATAAATATTGGTAATTTGTACTTGGACGTCAGTTTGAATTTAATATAGGGATATACAGGCTTTGTGCACACACTGTAGCTGTTTTAATATTAGTTGGACTAAGGTCTTTCAAATGAAGGTATTGTATCTCATCAGTTTTATCCATGTTTCCAAATTCGCAGTGAGCATTCATGATTGATGGCTGCCAAACAAGTATGAAATAATGCAGCATTCTCAAACTACTTAAGCTTTAAGGTTGGTACTCCCTACCAGTCATTTGTTTGAAACATCTATGTCAGGTCAGCTACTTCTGGGACAGCCCTCGTATCTTACGTACTATGCTTATTTGTCAATTCTTGTGAATTATTTAAGAAATGCTGTGTAGGAATCAAACAGCAAATAAAATTGAGTTGAATAGAGGTTCCAGATTAGATTCCCAGCTGGAGGTTGTGGATTTTTATTTTTCCAGGATTATCCCAGCTTAAGTCTTGAAGTATGGAAGTGTGTGTATTCGTAATTACAGAGTGACACCACTTAATTGTAAACCACGTAATCTTTGATGATTAATAGTTGAAACAGTAAAAGGCTCCATAATGAGGGATGTTACAGGTGGCATATAGATGGAGCAAAGAGAACTTCTGCTATTGGTTGTAGCTAGAATACTGACATGCAGTTTAAATAATTGGCTGTACAATTTGCAGTTTTAATTCAGAATTACCATTTGCACATACCTTTAAAACGTAAGTAGTTTAACTTGTGTAATGGATTTACTTGAGTGGAACAAAGAAATCCTCCATTATCATTAATAGTATTAGGCTAATGCATAAAGAATCGCACTAAACCAGTACATATAATCTTACATAAAATGGCATTTATACCTATGTCTTGCTCAGTTTTAACTGCCTTTAAAATTGCTTGGTTTCGTTTCACATATTGATGTAATAACCATTGTTAATATTCTATTCGATGCACCTCAGATTGTGTGTGTTAACCTTTGCCAAAGTTGATTAGATTATGATAGGCATAAAAACAGTATATGTAACACCCTTTTGAGCAAACCAAGTTCTGCTTAATTTCTTCAAAACTGCCAACTTAAAGTAATTTTTCTTGTATGAAATTGCATTTATGAAAACTTTGCCTTGTAGGTGAAAATGGAAAATAATATGGAGGGTGAAGATGCCAATGGGCAGGGAGGTGCAGGCAGAGGGCCTGTTGGAGGAGGCGGTGGCCGAGGTGGCAGAGGAAACCGTTTCCGTGGTGGTACAGGGGGTCGTACTGCTGAAGATTGGGGCATGCGCAATCAGGATGTAAGGATTTCATATTTTTTATAGTTGTTGGCATGCCTTTTGTTTAATGTTAACATTTGAGAATGTCTTACAAAATTCGTGTACAATTGGTTTAATGGTTTGTATATTTGTACGGCCATGAAAAAATGATAGCATTAGGTGCACGGAATATAAAATCCACACCGTGTGGGAATGCAGTTTACATAAGTCAATATTCCAGCCAAGCAGCCAAATTTGTTTATAGCCTCTGATCTGTATGTTATCTATTGGACACTCTTGAGTAACCACTTGTATTTGTATACATGCTTGTAAATACACATGGGAGTTGATTCAAGAGACAGCCCATTTGAGTGTCTGATACACGATAGCATATGGGTCAGACTATAAACTATGCTGCATGTTGGAATATCGACTTGTGTGAACTGCACTGCCACTTGACGTGGGACATATTCTTCCTTCCTAATGTACTCATTTTTTCCATAGGTGTACCTTTAGGTAGTTGTAAGTTTTAAGATTCTGGTTTGAAGTGCTTTTATACTCTTTCCTAGCATGTATTTCTGTTTCATTTGCAGTTTGAATGCTGTTGCCATTTGTATGTAGAAAATATTGAACATTCAGCTTCTCTCTCGTCATTGCATGTAGTGAAAAAAGTAACTGTTCAGAATGGTTCCAAGAATGAAACTTCTCTAAGAAAGGTCCAGTTACACAATCCCAAATGAGTCAACTTAAATGATGAAAGCATTATTTTGTAATGGTTCCAGGAGTGGAAATGTTCCTAAAACTTGCTGTAGGTCCAGTTAAACATTTTTCAGAAATCCAACATTAGCTTGTTCATTCAATTGAATTAACCAGTTCTACAACTGATGCTGATTGAGAGTTTATTGCGTAGTGGTGACAGTAGATTGTCAGGCCAGTACTTCTCATTGTCAGGAACTGGAAGGAATGAATGTTACTGAAACATAAACTTGTTTCATGCATCTAGTTCTTTGATCTTAGTTTTTAATTATTGGCCTGTGCTTGGAAAGTTATTTGATATTGCAGGTCCTAAACTGTAGAAACTATAATGCTTTAACACTTCTGCTTCAGTTATTTGATTATTGAAAGTAATTGTGTGCATTTTCTTGTCCACATTGAACATCCTTGAGGCACTGAAAGGGTTTTGTTTCCATTATCTTAGGTGATATTGGTCAACTTGATTCGGGAACCTCTGTGGCAATTCCAGAAGTGTGACTTAAAAGTCAGTACTGATGCATATGTTTCTTTCATTGCAGTGGTAGAACCCACGTGCAAGCTAATATACTGAAAAGATACAAGAAAAGACATGAACATGCTAATTGCTTTATCATTTCTGTTTAGTTTTCTGTAAATAAAACTTCTGACATTTGTTCGAAAGAAAGTCAATGCAAAGGTTGTTGCATTTGGTTCTCTGGAAGGTATTTGCAAGTAGCATCATTGGTAGATTAAAGCTTATGGGAATGATTCCATTGAGTCAAAGCTGCACATAGTGTACTGGGTTGCTATCAAAACAAGAGCATTTGCAACGTACTGCATGTAGTTTTGTTTCATAGTAGTGTGTTGAAAATGTTAAGGGCATAGCATGTTGAAATTAAAGCCATGTATTTACTTTGGAAGTTGAATGTTTTAATGCATGAATCCTACACTACATGTTTAGTCTGAGTAAGGCATGCATGCATTTCATAGCTTGAAGTGTTACTGTTTTACATTTATTACCTTCAACTACCTCTAAGTTTGCAGGATTAGTTTCAGGACCATTTGCTTCCATCCCCAAGTGAACTGAGCAAGTCTGTTCCTCTTAGTGGTTCACTAGATAGATCCATATTAGCTGAGTATTTGTAATTCAGCTTACTCCACGGGATGTTCCCTGTCAGTTCCAGCTATGAATACATCATTCATTTCATCCTTGAGTGAAGGAATATGCTGCCTGCTTCAGCAGCTTGATATGTCTATTTACAATTAATATTAGTCACATACACCCTTATGTTTTTCAAACTATTACCGTAGCATGTGTTTTTCGTCTCCATTGCAATGTCTTCTTTTACACTTTAAATTGCAGTACCCATGTTCTAGCCTGTGTAATTGCTTCCCTGTTACATTTGTCTCCTTTTTCCACATATTTCCTTTGATTCTAACTTGTGACTTACTATTTTTAAAACTATCGTGTTTGCGGAATTTCAATTAATTTCTTTCCAGAAAGCTCCAACATTTCCAAGACAGCTTTAATTCTGTTAATCTGGGTAATGTTCTGGGATATCAAGTACTTTTTTCATCTTAGTCTTTAACCTAAAACAATATTTTAAAATTGTCACCATTATCTTTACTCTGCTCCTCACTCTTTCTAATTCTGCAAGTTTCATAAGGTTTCCCTCTAGAAGTTTGTGTGAATGAAAGCCACGTTTCTCCACTCCCTCTATATATCATGCAGCACTTTACCTTGATTGCGTATAAAACCACTCTTAAAATATCTTGGCTATCCGGTTGTTGCCGCGTCAAATTATAAAATGCCGACGTTTCGACATTGCTGCTACATAGCGGCGCAGTTTGCCTGTGATAACGACCACGACAAGATGGTCGAAACGTCGGCATTTTATAATTTGACGCGGCAACAACCGGATAGCCAAGATATTTTAAACGATGGCCGTGGAAGCTTGAGAGAAAACCACTCTTGGTAGCCCTTGTCTGCAAGTTAGTCTTAAGTTTTATACTTTGTGCCCCTCCCCCCTTCTGTTCACTCCAACCACAATTTATCACTTTGATTTCTGTTCCTTTCGTAGGCTTATTGTTTTTTCTTTACCTTTCCTTATCTTAAGTGCCAGTAATGCTGGTATCAACGTTTGCACTCCTGCAACTCTCTCCTGTAAGGCTGTAAGTTATTTGCTTACTTTGTTGATGAAAATAAAGTTCAGAATACAGTTTTACAGAAACCAAATTTATTAAAATGCAAGGGTATGATTATTTAACACAACCTTAGTACCTCCCCCTTCTCTTTACCCCTCTCCAATGATGGCAGTATTCATGCTACTGGCTTGGCACAATTATAATGGATGACACATTGGCATGAAAGGGAAGCATTGTTTCTTATGGGTCACTCGATCATTACTCATTAAGCTACAACTGCCATGAACATCAGAATGCAAAATCTTTTTCTATGGCAGGCTGATAATAGTTCAACAAACTTTAGAAAGCTGTGCAAATTCACAGAAATGTGGTTAAATTTTAATGCTGCCCAAGAAAGGCAGTTTATTACTTATTAGAAGAAAACCTTTCATTCGAATGTAGAAACAGTGTTATAATGTAATGTTATAAAGGTGGCGCTGTGGCTGAGTAGTTAGTATTGTTTGCCTACCACCTAGGTGGCATAGATTCGATCCCAGGCACCTGCCTGTGGTGTTTTTGTGGTAGATAAATCTGTGCCAGGTTGGGGTTTCTCTGGTTTCCCCCACCACTCATTCCACCAATTGCTCCATCACCTTTCCATTCGATTTTGCCTGCATTTCATATCCTCTTCCTCACCTTCCATACCTGGTGCTTGGCTGCTACCCACTTCCAGGTCTTCACTCTATCAGGTCCATAGGTTCGTCTGACCCTAGGCACTGGCTTGTTAGACCTAGGGGGTGTAAGTCCTACATAAGGAGAGGGTAATCAGGAAAGGAAGAAATTATAGACAAACATGTTTTAAAGCTATTTGGATACAAATTTTAATTCCAATGTAAGTATGGGAAGAATTTGTAGGATTAAATGTTTCTATGTTCAATATGATGTTGCATTGTT
Source organism: Tenodera sinensis (assembly GCA_030765045.1). Taxonomy (NCBI): domain Eukaryota; kingdom Metazoa; phylum Arthropoda; class Insecta; order Mantodea; family Mantidae; genus Tenodera; species Tenodera sinensis. Next base: position 196,475,559 of record CM060961.1, read on the forward strand.
CACTGTAAAGCTTTGCATGTTTCTGTGATTTTAAGGTCCATATTTCAAGCAACATTTGCAACCTTTTCCTTAAGATATTAAGAGTTTGAAGGTAAATGTAAAGCAAACTAAAGTGTGGCTTCTCTAAGGCCAGGTGTATCCCCTCTCCCACCCTACCTCACATATCTCGCACTCACTTTCATTGTCCTCATTACAGTACCATGCCTCTATCCCCATATTGTAGTCAGTTGTTTGTTGGTAAGCAGCTATGCCTCACCCCTTGCAAAACCTCTTAAGACAAACCGAGGGATGCTTTGTGTTTTGTGTATGCTATCCAATTACATATTTTCTATAAAGAAGAGATTGTGATATATGTTAAATATCTTCTGTAGTATTTGAAAGTGAAGCAAATAAGTCAAAATGTCATATTAGTTAATAACTGAGTCCTCTGGATGTTTGAAGAAGGCACTCATTGGCTTTAAAGCTGTGTGTATGATTGGTTATTAATATTGGCCATTATCTGATTTTGTTAGGATCGTTTGAATGAGAGGTTATCAGGCCTTTCTGCTCCAACACATGACCTTCCACCACAAGATGTGCGGGAAAAGAAGTTCACAGGAAGATGTAGATTGTATATTGGTAACCTCACAAGTGATGTCACAGAGGAGGAAATGCAGCAGCTATTCCAGCCATATGGCGAGACAGCTGAGCTGTTCGTTAACAAAGAAAAGAACTTTGCTTTTATCAGACTGGTAAGCATGCATTTATACATTCCTTATTTTCTTTGGATGTGTTATAAATCTTGTACTGTAATAAGTGCTTTTAATTACAGGACTACAGAGCTAATGCAGAGAAGGCCAAGAGAGAGCTAGATGGGCAGATGAGGAAAGGCAGGGCGTTAAAGGTGCGCTTTGCTCCACACAGTGCAGCAGTTAAGGTGAAGAATCTCACCCCATGGGTGAGCAACGAGCTGTTGGAGAAAGCCTTTTCTGTTTTTGGAGAGGTGAGTTACTGCAACAAGTGAACCTGTTTCAAAAATCTGATGTCTGTGCATATCAAACGTGCTAAAATATTGCATAGCAGAAAAAATGAAGTTCAAATGTGACGTTTCACCAACAATAGACTCCAACTATGTTAGCAAATTTCAAGATGTTTTAGCAGAATACTCCATGTTTGTGCTAAATGCTATCACAACTTATATGTTAGAATTATAAGTTACAAAAATCTGAAAGTATTACTAACCTAAATACAATAAATCTTTTTATATGTTCACTTAAATTTTTTTCGGCAGTCCTGGCAAAGTCCTATAATATATTACGACAAATTATTTTATTTATACAATTTTTATGCATATACGGGCAGACTACATCACTGAGTGCAAAATACACCATTTATATATTGACGACTTCGTTCTTTAAAATATGAAATATTTGGAATTGAAACTTTTGACTTGCACTGTCCATTTCTTGGAAAACATCCCTCAATATAAAGTGACTTTGAAGCTATTTTTCGAGCAGTTGTGAAATACCAAACCATATTTGCTTCAGTCATTTGTGCTCTGTGCTTCAATTGTGATTAACTTTATTAGCTTACATGGGTAAAGGAAAAGAAAGTGCATAGCGACTGCTGAAAAATGATACATTTTGAATGTAGTGAATGAAAGTGGCAACATGAAACGTACAGAAGTTGCTAAGAAATTAGGGATTGCTCTGTTTACTGAACAGCCGTACCATACACTGATGGATTTTAATGATGCTGTTATGCTTTATGGACTTAACATTTTGTGATGCACCATAATGTTTCTGAGGAGATAATAGCCAAATTGTACCAGTTTGAGAATAGTGTTCATGTCATGGCCGTAGCCAACAAAAGACAAGCCAAAATGACTGACTACTTTGGAAAGTCATGCAACTTTCTTTGTCCATATTTTTATTTGGGTGCATTTCTCTTATGTTTGTATTGTTTCATATTGCCATTTATAGTTAACCAATCTTATTATTTCTTGTTCACTTTAGTCCATGTGCTGTATAAATTTTCCAATTTTTATTTACTGACTCATTTCTGCGTTTCACACTGAAACATTTTTGTCCCTTTAGTCCCCTGGAAAATGTATAAACGAAGTTTAACTGTAGCTGCTAATAAGAATAAACCCCAAACTTCAGTTTGTAAACGCTTCACTGCTCATTTTGATTTTTATCTGCCAGGCCCTAATTGCTTCAACCTGGAGGAAGTTAGTCATCCACCTGACCTTTATATACACCCTAAGACTAAAAAATGAGCAGACTATGGAAGTGTATGTTTGTCTAAGTCTAACCACCCGGCCATCCGCTCACATTGAATAGTTGAGACTGTATGAAAAATGACCAGAACGACGCTAAAGACACGCATTCCGTGACACCATTGTAAACCAGTCACGGAAGCGACATGGACTCATATATGCTTCCAGAGTCTGCTCATTTTTTTTGTCTTAGGGTGTGTGTATGTATATATATCTCTTATATGACTTCAAACAATACATGATTTTCATTTGAAGGAATGTTTGACTGGGTTCTTTAAATGCCTCTTATTGGTTTGTGACATATCAGCCACTGGCTGCAATATTGATCCTTTTTTGAACCTTTCGAACAACACCTTGCGATATTTTCTGTGTAAGCCCTCTGGAATGGTTTAATGTAAAGTTATAGAGGCGCCGGAAAGCCCCCCTAAAGTTATGTTTAATGATTTTAGTTGGTAAAGTGTATATTCAATTGTCTTCTTTCAATGGCTTGAGAGGTCGTTACACGGAAACGACAAAGTCCGCATATAATTTAGCAATTTATTTGCTTAGTTGTTTTGGACAACCATTAGTGTTATGAAAGATAGAAAGATCGCAAAGATAACAACGCATAGAACAAGTATATAATTAGTAAAGCGGCATAAAAATAGAAAGAAGATTGTGAACTTGCACACACACATGTATAGTGTCCATGTTGGGGAAGTGTGAATCCTAGTGTGTTGTAGAAAGGATGCCAAGCCATGAAACTGTATAATCTGGAGATTAATAATTTTAATTAAGTATTGACCCGTACTGCACCCTGGATACGAGTAGCACTAGAAGAGTTATTCAGGTTCGTCGCTGATCCAGCCCAGCTAAAATAAATTACATTATCCCATGCTGCACAGTAGATGGTATCCCAGTCCAGTTGAAAGGCTCTAATTAATTACAATTAATTATCCGTTTTTACCTTTGTTTCTTTATTATAATAGAAATTTCACATCGTGTTTTGAGTTTTACAAGTCATGAGCTGTACAGGCCATATGAGGCAATTTGCACCATTGCTGCTGGTTAGTGCTGCATTAGCGGATATTTCTAATATTGGGTTGGAGCCAATAAGTCTAAGTGTAATGCAAATGTGGACTATGCACTTATGCAAACACCTTATTTTAGATTGAGCGAGCAGTTGTTACTGTGGATGAGCGTGGCAAGACTACTGGAGAAGGAATTGTGGAATTTGCCAGGAAACCAGGTGCACAAATGGCACTGCGGCGGTGTAGTGATGGCTGCTTTTTCCTTACTGCGTAAGTATACAGTTTGATTGTGTGACATGGCAATTGTTACTCAAATGTTGTGATAATGGAAGAACTTGATTTTGTTTAAAGGTCATTGCGTCCTGTTGTCTTGGAGCCTTTTGAACAAGTTGATGAAATCGATGGCTATGCTGAAAAGAATTTGCCAAAGAAAAATCCAGAGTACTACAAAGCCCGAGAGGTAAGCTGTCTTTTGGTGCTCTACAGTTACCAAGGAATTATTTGAAAGTGTTCCATATTTGCTTATATAAAATGAATAATTTTATACCAAGGTACCTAAGTTGTGCTTTTGTCAGATCTAAAATTTTGGGACTAGCACCATGTTCAGTTCTGTACTCTGTCCATCAAGAGTTTAGAGATGTCAACATAGCAGCGGTTTATACCACTCTGTGGCCACGTGCATTCACAATGACGCAACTCAGTTACCACTGCGCGTAGGTATAATATGCATTTTACACTACTAAAAGGATATTTTTACTTGATCCAAATAACATATAGCACATGGAAATTAACTGCTTCTTACGTCTCTGTCCACAATAACATGTTTTCATTTCCTGCTCACAAACTCGAAAGCGATCTCCAGAAGCAGCTTGTGAAGGGAAGTTCATTTTAATCTGAAAGATCAGGATCAGAGTTAACTGCCAACAGCACTTTAAGGTGGGGGTTCATAGTTAACAAAGAACTGGTGAACTTTTCGACGGATTTCAGATCTAGCAATTCCTCGCAAACTACATCCAACCTTTGCCTGGCACAAGGTCGCTTTTTGCCTGGAGTTCTGACTTCACCAACTGAGAGTTTTTCTTTGCATGTGCTGTAAATACTTGCAACTGTCACACCGGTAAACTCGGATGTTGATTTCATCACGTCTTAGATGGCAAGTTCAGGATATTTCTCACAGAACTTGTTAAACATATTCAATATTATTGGCTTTTCACCACTTCGCAACAGTTAGCCACACTTATAGTTCACAACACTCACTTGTTCCGCTATGTTATTTTCATACTGAATAATGTCCGTGCAGAATGAATTAGGCTGGTTACAGGTTCACTTACTGCGTATTCTTACACTTTAACTATGCTTAGTACACCGTGCATTAGCAAACATTGAGATTTCAGACCTTAGTAACAGTATTTCTTCAAGGGACTATTTAGACAGCGAAAGTGTCAAGAGGGCGCACTGTGGTCAAAATGTGCATGGCTTTGTTGACGTCTCTAATCTTTTGATGTACAGAGTATAGTCTTCTGGGATGTGTAGGAGCTATAAGAACCATGCCTGAAGAGCTTGATAGTACACAGAGGTCAAAAATCTAAATCTTGCACTTTCAACCAAATGCTCTCAATTTTGTACATACTGACCTGCTGCAGTTATAGGTATGCCTTGAACTTCATGCGGCTATCTTCAGTATTTTTGGGGAAAAATGTTATTTTACTTACATTAAGGAAATACTACCTTATTTATGTACTAATTTACGAAATTGGCATATAGAAATTCACTCTTCTGGTTATGTCAGAAAAAGAATTTAAACCTTGAAATGCAATTTTTGTACAATTTGTCATTGTAGGCAATTCAAAAGTATAGCGATAATGTGCAAGTTTACCCAAGTTTCTGCGGAGAATGTGAGCAAGATTGGTAACATATCATTTGGGGCATTCTTAATGTGTAAAAGCATAAGAAAAATTGCTAGAGCCATTGGGAGTAAATATGGGTCATTAGGTCATGTGCTTTGGGGTATTGAAGTTGTCAGGTGTTGAATCTTTATAGGGCCTTTATAGACCTAAAGCTATAATTTGTCATTCAAGCCAAAAGTTCTGAATTTTTATGTACTTAATTTAAGTTCCTCAAAAAAAAATTTTTTATTAAATCTTAGCTATGGTTAGCTCTTAAGGTGGAAATAAGGTTTATCCTCATTTTATAATTCCTTAGTGTTTATTTATTCTCCCCTATTTTAGATTTTCAAAATTACAATTACATGGATGTTTTTACTTGTTGCAGAGAACTTCCTTTGGGATATCACATTTTAATGCTTAATTGATTTGTGCTAATTTAAGGAAACCTGAAAAGGCTAAAATTAAACCATTTTCAATTGCTTTATCAGTGTATATAGGAAGTTTCTGAAATTCAGATCAATGTCTTTGGACTCTTTAGGACATTAAAACATTTTTTTAACCATTTAGCAATTTATGCTGAACGCTCAGAAGGGATAAAAATTGCATTGTATGGAATAATTCAATCAGGGAAGTGTTGAAAAAGGTGTAGTGAGCGTAAGTTCACATTAAGATAAAGCTAACAATACAGTATGCCATGAATTTAAGGTGTGATTTTTGTAGTAAAGGAAAAATAGAGATATTTTGAAGTCTTAAATAGAATTTTAGTGGTGCATCCCTTTGTAATCTTTTGCAATCTGTTGAACATGAGATGGCTGATCCTTTCTTCTCTCAATTACTTATTTAGCACTTTGTTTTGATCACCAGTTTGGACAGTTATACATAATCGTAATTAATATTAAATTGGATAAGTATTATTGGAGGAAGGAAGCTTCATATTCGTTTAAGTAAAAGGAGTGGTTGTACTGTAAACAGTGAGCTTGTCCACATAGTTTTGTATTTTGGTTGGGAAGTGAGTATTAACTGTCTCCAGCAAATGGTTTCTTCTGGTTTCAGATTGGACCAAGATTTGCAGCTCCAGGGAGTTTTGAATATGAGTATGGCACACGCTGGAAACAGTTGCATGAGTTGTATAAGCAAAAGGAAGAAGCATTGCAGCGGGAAATGAAGATGGAGGAAGAGAAATTGGAGGCTCAGATGGAGTACGCTCGTTATGAGCACGAGACAGAGATCCTCAGAGAACGTAAGTTGATGAAAAGCATATGTAGAAAATATCTCAGCAGGAAAGCAATGATGTGTGGAATTACCGTCTGATGCATTTGATGTTATAATTTTGCGGCTAATTTTTTGTCTGAGCACTTTTTATAAATTATTATTAATGAGGAACGAGATAGGTGCTTCTCCTTTAATTTAGTTTTTATATATTTTAGAACTCCGTCAGAGAGAGTTGGATAGGGAACGCCAAAAGAGAGAATGGGAGATGAAGGAACGTCAGGCCGAGGAGCAGCGTATTGCAGATGAGGAGCGAATGCGGAGACAGCAGGAAGAGATGCAGTTACGTATGCATCATCAGGAAGAGGAGCTACGTCGTCGGCAGCAAGAAAACACACTTTTCATGCAGGTACTTGTTCATTATTATTAATTATTATTATTATAATAACAGTTGAGAAATGTCAGAGCCGGAGATCCACTGGCCGCTTTTTGGATTGTGACAGGGTTTCTATTGGTAAAACCAAATGTTATTTGGAAACCAGAATAAAGGAACATTTTAGAAATATTAAATATAAACAGTTTGATAAATCAGCTGTGACAGATCAGTTTTGGTCATTTAACCATGAAGAAGTCCAGAGGTTAAACTATCAAAACAAATGGATTTGTTTTTGGAAAAGATTCATTTTGAAAAATGATCGAATTACTGCCGATTGATTCTGTTAACAAATTTTTGTTTTCAGTGGTTGGTAACTCAGAAATACTAAGTGATTTAGTATTCGTTACAATAGCAACGAGTGTAAATGAGAATAGCACTGATGCGGTACATGTATCGCAAAGCTGCAAGTTTTTGCATTTGATTTCAAGAACTTGCAGCAGAAACTAAGATACTTGAAGCTTATAGTCTGATAGGTAGAACTGGAACTTAAAAATTCAATGCCACAACTGGGATTTGAACCACAGATCTTCTGCTTACCGGGCGGCTGCTCTAACCACTGAGCTATTGTGACAAACTGCCAGAATGGCATTAAATTCTCAAACCAGTTCGTATTTCTCCTGGTAAACCACAAAGGCAGCCTCACATCAGAGACAAATTACCCCAATGGTGACTTACTATTGTAAGTACTTCATAAACCAGGATTAAATAACCTTCAGATGGTAATTATTATTTATTTATGCCAACAAACTTGCTGTTGGTGCTTTTAAACACACAAGCCGTATGTGGGCAAAGTTTAAGAGCAGCCGCCCGGTAAGCGGAAGGTCTGTGGTTCAAATCCCAGTTTTGGCATTGAATTTTTAAGTTCCAGTTCTACCTCTCAAACTTTGCCCACACACGGCTTGTGTGTTTAAAAACACTAACAGTAAGTTTGTTGGCATAAATAAATAATAATTATAGTCTGATATTTATAACCTTTAAATACCCACATTATTCGCTTTTAAATTTTGGAGAAAAAAAATCTGGGATTATTTACATACATATGGTGTACAAGAGAAACCATTAAAGAGCCACTGGAAGAGAAGATTGCGATTGTATAGTTTTGTTCCATGTGCAGTTGTTTTGGTGAAGGGGTTGCAATTTTAAGAATGTCACTGATTAACATATTTGGTTCCACAGGCACATCAGTTGAGCAGTTTACTGGATCAGCAGGAACAGGCACTAAGACAAACACCGGCAGGATATGACTCTCCTGGAGCTGATCCTGTTATTCGTGATTATGATGCTGTTGCTGGTAAGGGTTGGTTCTCTTGGTTTAAGTGTTTTGATTTCTGATGCAGGTTGAATTATAACTTGATTAATTTTTCCTGTTTGTTGCAGGTGGCGGACCTGGAGCTATTCCACCGGTAATGTACTGAATTCTATTTTTCACTTCCTAGATATAGTTAATTAGGACAGACTCAAGCCTTCCATCACTTGCAAAAGATGCATTTTTTAATGCAGTGTTATTTATGATGCTGGTATGGTAAAGTTCACTATTTTACAGACTGCAGAGGCATTTTACACTAGTTGAGTGTAGCTGCACTAACAGGGCATATACAGAAAATAGAATGGAATGTAATTTTGAAATGTAAATGTTGAGTAGCATGTCCCTTAACATCTGTGAGCCCTTAAATGGTTATAATTCTCTTGAAGGGAAGACTTTGTGTCAATCTTGGTCAGTGCACAGCTTGATCTTGATAGACTGAATACCAGCACATAAGAACTGAAGCATTTCTAGCATGCTTCTAAATACAACTTGGATCTCATACTTATCTGCAGAAGTTCCTAGAGGCAGATGTCCTTAAATTTTTAATAAGTATAACTTAGTGGCTGAGGCTTATTCATTGCACCTAAATAATGTTTTACCAGGGTTGCCAATGTTGGATTCAGAATTATCGTACATCATAAACCAAATGCTACAAAAGTAAATATCAGCATACCACTTATGAAAATGTAATAGTATTGATGTTTTATGGTACAAGATTGATGAACTTAATCAGTATTATAACTTCGGCACTTATGTTTCTGGCACTATTCATGAGAAAGTTCATCTTCCTCGACTGTTGCAGCATTATACAAATTTGTTGTTGATATAAACTTTAACATCTCGGTCACTTGCAGATTTTTGGACCCAGCACATTCTTTCATAAGCTAAGACGACCGAATAGGTCCATTTACTAAATCTAGCGCCTATCTGTTAATGCAACCTCTGCCAATTCTTTGAAATCAGTATTTCCGTCAAGATGTCATGTATTTAACAGCACTCCAGAAGCTGCCAGGTTCAGGCATGTTCTTTATTTCTCACGGAATATCACTTATTCCAAGTTCTTTTCCATTGATCATCAATTTTCTGAACAGTGCCTTCATTGAGATTACCAGATCTGGGCACACTGGCAACAAGAGGATAAAGGGTAGAAGGATTAGTAAGATATGACATGGTTGCCTTAGTGGGGTGGAGAGAGGCCATGAGGGCAAAAGTGGTGTTGCTATTTGTAATTTAATTTCGCTGGTCAGATAAACCACTGAAAATTATTTTTGCCGGAGTCGAAATTATCGTACACCCCCATGATTATCGTACGGGTTGACAACCATGAGTACAAACATTCAAATTATCGTATGCCCTCATAATTATCGTACGAGTTGGCAACCCTGTGTTTTACTGAGATGTGAGGTTAAATGCAAACATTTTTGGTACAAGACATTGATTTCTTATTACTTCAATTTATAATAGGGATGTGAATCAGAATTTGACCTCAGTCCATCTTCCAATGAAAGCTTTAGATCAGCACTGTGAATGCTGCAAATCTCTAGTTTTATAAGTTGCAAATTTTTTGGCTGAAGCATTGAGATACGCAGCATCACAGAGCTACTGCCTTATAAAACCTTTGGGCGACAGCATCATTGAATTGTAAAGTTTAAAATTATGTTTCTAAAAATATTAATTTTTCATTGAATACATAATTTGTTGGCAGATCACACATTTGCTCCGTATGCATGCTATTCTAAGCTGAGGCATACAATTTGTTATACCCGTGAATTTCAGTAGTGCCTTATCCATTTTACTGACAGGTTCAGATGGCCTCAACTTTTCCTCATTCTTTTATTGGAAGAGTCAGCATGTGTTACTTGAGAATCTTGGTAATGAAAGTTTTGTTATGAATTAGGCTGATATATTTGTTTCTAGCAGGGAGCATGCCCAAGTCAAAGACATGCCAATTCACAAATGTTCTTGAATTATACGTAATTGATATGTATATCTGAAATATTTGTTGAATGTGAGAAATAGGTTCTTCTGAACTTTTATCAGTGAAATTCTTATATACTTCAATGAAAGAATGTGTTCAAAGTGAGTAAGGATTTCATTGAACATCTGTTATGCATGACATTGCTGTCTACGTGAAACTAGAAATGTTAGTGGTTTAATATATGGATGGTTCAAGTTCCTACAGCTACTTATATTGAAAATAATTTGAAAAATTGGGGAAAATTGTATCCTAGTGAACAAATCCTAAAATATTTTTGGTGAGCTTTATTCTGTTTGTTATGCAACTAAGAACTTCCATGCAATTTGCAGTATTTTTACTATTGTAAATAAGATTGCCGTTTTAGATGTCATTTTCGAGGTGCCATACAACCATCAATATTTGACTTAGTATTATGAAATGGGAGGGTGAATTATACATTAGGTGTTCTATAGTTCTTAGGCCTGAGCTCAACTTGCTTTACACACTCATTTGGAGAGTTGAAGGGCTTTGTGTTATATACACCAAGAGATGATGCACCACAGTGGAGAAAAGTGAAGATGACTTCGAGCTTCTGAAGTTATGGAAGACTCAATCTGCTGCTTGTTAATTAGTGATTCTTCTGGTATCAACAGTATTCATATATGTTTCTTGAAGTGTAGTCAGGGAGACTGCCTTGCTGATATTTTTTAGCAGTAGCATTTATATATTTTGTTTATAGTGACATTTTGAACGTGCCATGGAGAATGGATGCTTTGGAAAAGTTTGTTCCTTATTCGTCACATCACAATCTGTCTACTCTGTGATAAGACTAATATGTATCGTGTACGATTGTGATGCCACCAAATAACTGGGACAAAACAGATGTACTTTGATAACAGGGAAGACTGCTTAGTGACCATTTATACAGCCCTGTTATGGAATATGCATGGAATTAACTTCAAATCAAATGGATGGAACTATTGCTTCATGAATAACATTTGTTCATGTTAAGAAACTTTTTGCTACATGATGTGCTAATTGCAAGAAGTGGCTGGGAAATATTCAGTAAATGATCCCTAGCGCCAGCCTTAGATGAAAGCATGTTTTTGATCATTCTGTGGAAATAGAATGTGGTATATTTTAAAGATGGAAATCTGTCGGATGTTAAATGTTTTGGTTCATAATGGTTCTTGTAATTCAAGATATAGAATGACCATAATGACTTCAGGGAAGATTGGTGGAATAAAGATCATTTTGGCCATAATTTTATTTTCAAAAGTTTTCAACTTGCAAAACTTCTTGAAAGAGACATACTGCTAAACAAATATGTAGACTACCTTCTAGCTGTGTATTCACTATGTAATTGTTTACGAGGCTGAACTTATGTTCTTTGTTAAAATTGTTTCTATAAAGCTAAAACGTTTATTTTGGATGAATGCAAAATGTTTATTTAGAATAGGGAACATGGTTTGAGGAACTATGGATACAATATGGAAATAAACCACTTCTCATTTATATTAATTTGAAATACTTTGCTGTCATCCACTTCCTTACTAAGTAGTTCACACTTAGTTCCACACTAAGTGGTTCATCTGTATTATATTAGGGAGTGTTATCGCCTGCCTCCACTTATGTTCATATTATTCAGGACGAACCTGAAGGATTCCCTCATCTTGGGTGATCATATGAATTGCGCTTAGTAAAAACATTTTTGCTACCTGTTTACTGTGGATAGAGGTGTGCATTTTGTAAGGGATACGTTAGCATGCAAGTTTTGAAGCTGTTTATTTAAATATGTATTTGCTGGCCTTGCAAATACCACTCCGGTGTCTTAAGCAGTTAGGCACATTAGCTTTATGGACTTCAGATTCTTGTAGGTTTGTAGAAACCAAAATACAAAACGAACACATTTTTAGTGTAAGATGATTGAATATAGTTTTTCATTGTTGAAAGTGGCATTTATTTGTGTTCCACAGAATGAAACGGAATTTGTTTTGTTTTTGGGAATGTTCTGAGTTCTGTTCAAATGGAGGTTATTTTTTTGTGGATATGTTTGTGATTGGATCTAGCATTTGCGCAAAATGAGAATTATGCATTTGTTGCACAAGACCGAATAGTGCAAAAATGGTTGTCAATGGCTCTTCGAAAATGTAGTTGCATAACAGATAGAAACACTAATTTTGGGCAATAGGCCTTTCTGTGTGTTAATGCGATATAAGAGGTTATGATGGGAAAATCTGGAAAATGTAGAATGCTCGCCAGATTATCACATCCATGTGTTAAGTTAAGGTTTTGGTATTGAAATAGAAATGTTCATTGAAAGTGCAGGTGACTGATGTCAGTCCTTTCAGTGAGCATTCTTTGCATTTTTGTTTGTGTAACAGTGGACCAGGAAATATCAGATTTCAGGAATGTCACATTTCATATGGAAACCTACGTTGAGGAAACTTAAGTGCAATAACAGGTTGCTAACAGCGCAAATCACAGTGCATTATGTGAAGTAACATACTGTTGAAGAAACTTAGTGCAATAAAGGTTGCTAACAGTGAAAATTGCAATGCATTATATGAAGTGAAATTTATACTTAGTTGATACTTGTAGAAACTAACCTGGTTTGTGTAACAAAGCAACAGTAGATTGACTTCGTCCTTAACACTTGCATATGGGACATTCCATGTAAAATCGTACAGCTGAGAACCTCACATTTTTTGTTGAGATTTTTCCTATTGGGATTCTGAGGAAAGCATACTTATTGAATATTAGATTTACACCCAACCAGTCATTTCCTTTTTAATATGGGGTACTGAGGAGATCATAGCTAATGAATGTCCTCTACAACTTAAACTTGTCAGTGTTCAATGATATATTTTCACACATTGTAGTTGCACATAGCTCTGGACTATTTCAGCATATACTAAATCTCATTTTGTGGATAAATTCGTATTAAATTACATATTTTTAATTCATCCTCGACAGTCAGTATGTAGCTATATTCGTATTAAACTAATTTTAACAGGTGGTTATTGTTTTGTTAGTGATGCGTTCTGAGTCTTCCTTCCACGTAAACTTTAATGAAGATAAGGAATGTCATATCCATTTTCTGTATTACAGCTTGCCATTGCTCTAACCTCTTTAAACTTCGATCTTACAAAATTATTAGTGCCAAAGAAACCTAAGAGCCCCCATTCAATGGTAATGCTCAAATGAAAATTAGTCTTCATGCAGATTAGTAGGGAAGTTCATGTATTGAGACTAGTCTATACAGCCACCTTAAATGATTCAGTTAATGTGATTGGTTTAAAGAGAAGGAAGTTATGTGGAATAATCAACTCTGAAAGTAAAACGAAAACCATAGGAAAGGCTTTGAAAGAAACTGTTTCCATGAAGCTGTGAATCTAAAGAAGAATAGGACAATGACTTTAAATTTCTTGGCATGAATAAATAACTGTCTAAAGGTTATTTATTCCCGGTACAGGAAGTACTTAAGATTATAAGGCTTCCTTGGGGCATTCATCTCTGATGTTAGATTCCCTTTGTGGTCTACCGGGAAAAATACTAGAGTAAGTTTGAGGACAATGAGGACATTCTTCCCTTGCTATGCTCCATTAAAACGGTTCAGGTTATCTTTGCAGCCACTAGGCACATGATCTGTAGAGCAGCAACAGTGAACAGGAAAGATGTAATTATGTGTGGTCTGGGCAGAAAAATATGCCAGATTTTCTGAGAAAACTACTAAAATAGATAAATGTAGCAGGCCTATGCCAGGAGAAAGGGTTTTGGTGCAGTTACAGAACATGGCAGAAAGGAGACGTGAATATGTGCAGGAATTGGTAGGTTGATGCTGTTTTTAGTGTACTATAACCATTGTGATCACCTCTAGCCATGTGAATCTGTGCAGAAATGTTCAGTACCATAGACTGCGTAGTAAGCATTCTCATTTTTTACCTTATGCACAGCCGCTTGTTTGGTCTTCATTTCAAAAACAAGCTTGCGGGACCGACTATGAGCATGTGCTTTACTACCTTCCATGTGTAAATTTGTGTTAGACGAATCCTTTATTAGCATCATTATGGTAAAGTGTTTATGGTATTTTACCAGATATAATACAGTTATTTTCAATTCAATGTTGCCTACACTTGAAAAACAAAAATGTCTGCTTTTAACGAAAGTGGAATTAGGTTTGAAAATTTGGGTTAAATGGCTTTAAGCTCAAAAGTTAAAAATATATAAATTTTGGCAATTTTAATTGCCAGAGTATGAACTGAATTTTAAGTGTTTCCAAAAGGCAATGCATCTGGCTTTTCTCCAAACACATTTTAGAAGTTTGGTATATTTTCCTTCTATTTGGGACGATTTGAGATGGAATAGCCCATATACAGCTGAAATGTTTCTTAGTTGAATTTATAGCTATTGTAATCACCTTTTTAACACCATTTTGTAAAATGCTTGTTCTTGGTAACAAATAGTGGAAAAAGGTACTAATTCTTCAGAACTGTATTACAAATTTTTCATATTCCAGTAATTGAGAATTGCATCTTCAAAACATTTGTGCCTATAAAACTAAAATGTTCCTTAGATGTTATGAAAGATGCTCTTATATTAATGGTAAAATACATAGACATACATTAAAGAGTTCAGTTAACTTCAGTATATCCCAGACCATGTGCTTGTAATTAGAATTGGTTCTGCTCTTTTTGGAAGGTGAAGGGTTGCTCAGGTTTCAGAGAATTGTTCGTCAGGTCTTGTAATATACGAGGTGCATTTGGAAAGTAAGTATTGAAACATTTTAAAGAGTGACGTGATTTATTTTCATTGGGTACATTTCTACATGTTTTCCAATATTCAAGATTTGCCATAACGTTGCGTCTGTTCTTGTATCCCATCATAGAATATGATCATCTATGCACTGGCGCTTTAAAATGCTGACCAGCAAGTAATGCCTTTGGATGGAGTAAACAATGGAAGTATTATGGTGTTGAGACTGGGCTGCAGAGCAGATGACCAATTTCCAGTTGAATGACTTGTTCAAGTTTGTATATCGGGCTCTATGGCCCTTGTCATGAGGCAGCTCGGTGCCATTACTAAGCATCTTTTTTGCCTTCTGGACAGGAATTCAACCAGAAAACCCTCTTGCACTGCTGCTTAGATTGTCTTTGGGGACACCAGGTCTCGCACTGTTCTCAAGGTGTCACCTTATCTACCTATTGTGACTTGGGATGTACATTCGTGGATTTTAATGCTTGCACCTGCCTTGTCAGGTAGGTTTCCCCATTGCTGGGCAGGTCAACAAAAACCTTGTTTATTCCACCTGCCGGCAGGAGAGAAGGTTTAGAGGGTAGGATTGGGAATCTTAGTTGCTGGTGGTAAACAGGCTAAGCATTATTTCATGTAGGGCTTTACAATGCATTCTAATGCTTGTGCTATGTTTTTCGTAATTTGTTCCAAACTGCTGATTAAACTGTCGCCACTTTGAAACTGTTCAGATGTTTCTCATTGGGATCATTTGAATAAGTTGAACATCTTTTGGCTCTTTTAAATTTGTTCACAATTTGATGTTTCAGCTTTCTTGAGAGTAAAGGGGATACAGTATAACATGGCAGTGCACGATAGATCTACATTAAATATATCACGCCATATTAGTGTCTTAGCATTGCTAGCAAAAGAGCAAGTTTCCTAAAAGATCTAAGCCACGATTTGATGAATGTCAAGCGATAATCTTTTTTGAATAAGGGTTATTGATATTAGTGTATTCCTTACAGGCACATTCTTTTGTGGGGAATACGGTAATCATTCAGTAATTTTTCCTGCATATTAGCTGCTGGTTTAATAATGTGGACTGCCATAAAAGCAAGCATTGCAAGCCCCTCCTCCTTTTAAACTGAATGAATCCTAATAAGAGGGTTGAATTCCTGTAAAAATGTAACTGTAGCAAGATCTACGCATTGATGTGAAAATAGTTAATACATTTAACAATGTCATAAAGTTGGAAAATACACTCCAAAGTAAGCAGTTTTATTCATTTCAGATCCTGTAGGCAACTGTTCTGGACCATATTGTTTAATTGGAGGGGAGGATTGGAGAAGATAAAATAATGCTTCCCCTCATCAGGATGGGATCATGTGCATGTTGTCTAAGCAAGTAGAAATACGTAAACTATACACCTCTAACTGTGGCACTAGCATGCCTGCACGCATCTGTTTGAATTCCTCTGAGGTTCTTTGACACCTTGCTTGAGCACATTTGATATTCCAGAAAATGTTCAGTTTCTTTGAGGGCAGTTCTTAAAATTTGTGGAAATTCTATTGAAGGTTACAGAGCTGTGAACTATTTCTATACAAATTATTGCATCAGTGTTTACCAGATCCAAGTCCAAAGTTACCATTACAATGGCAGTATTTGCAAACTGTATTTACTTTCTGAATACACCTTGTATTTGTCTTGCAGTAGTTCTGCACAAGTAGTTTGGTTCTCTCTGCGTATGCTAATTTACCTTTAAGGCCTATGCGATGATCAGAATTCAGTGTTCCATTATTTGGAACTTTGTATGACTCATGTAAGAAACGAGCAGTATCTTATGTATTCAAGCTGGAGAATATTGTCAAGGCTAGCTATACTCATTTTGTCGAAAGTATTGTGATTGGAGCAGTAACAGTATTACTGTCGTAACCTCATGGAGCCTGCAACTGTCATTGCCTGCCTTTGACCCAACAAACTGTGCGATGGTTTGAAACACTACTGATTAGATAAGTACTAAAAACATCACAAATATATGCTCACAATCAATTACATATGTTCTTACCCTTTCTTTCCCAGAACTTGAAATCAGTATCAAGTAACAGCTTGTAAACAGAAGTTTAGACGGTTTCATTGCTAACAAACACAAGCCCTTTCTTGATTTTAGGTGTGGCTCATTTATGTGGAAGAAATGGACTGTTGACCCATGTCACTGAGCTTATAGCATTGGCTTTTTGTTTCCCTGATTCTCCAGGCATGGTTGATTTGCCTGTATTTAAAGTTCCACTGCGTGTGCGCAGATACACCTGTAAACCTTGCAGTCAGGTTAATGTCATAGCCAAGGTGGAATATTTCTCACATAATTTGTGAAACACATTCAGACAACTTTCTCAGCACTAGTTACAGGCTTCTCTCTGCAATGTTTATCAAGCTGCCATGATAGTTCAGTAACAGTCTTACTTTCCCACTTTCACAGTTGACCCACAGAGGGCAATCTGCACATGTTCTTTGCTTATTTTCTGTTTTAAGTGCAATTAATCACCTTAGATTCATTTTGCTGCAGTTCTACTTACTATAATTTAACATACTATTAGTATGTATTATAGGATGCAGTAGCTTTTGTTAGTATTGAGGGAGCAATGTGACCGATGTATCTCGTAATACTGCATCAGCCAATGAATGTACACTTGATGAGTACGTTTTTTCAGAACTTATTTTCAAATTCTGCAGGTATAAGAGGCAGCTTCTAGGTCACGAGCTATAATTCTAATTAGCCATGCTGAGAGGATTGCGAATTACTTCTGTATGAAAACTGCATTTGTTCCCCGGTGCAGATTGCGGCATGCAGACCTCTACATGATCCTTTGCAAGATTTATTGGTGCCATTCTATCTGAAAGAATCCTTTCAGATTCTGAGTGTCGCTCCTTAAAATCTCCACGAGTTTTATTTCTGTAATTCTGAAATGCTATAAGATTTTGTACCTTTCTTATAGGCATAGCACAAGTCATATGCACAGAAGGCCGGGTTGTCTTCAACTTTTGATAATAGTCATCTGTATAGTCGTGCTGCACTCTTCTGAAACTATTTTTGCCCAATTTATTAGTCATTAAGATTTTTACATCTCACACCCTTAAAGAGGACCTTGACATGCATTCTTTATTTTGCAGCATCTTGTATAATTCTTTCCATGGTAATGTACTTTATTTGCATTTAAAATGTCTTTAGTTACACTTTGTGGTATATTTTTAGTACATCCTTATTTTTTGTCGAGATTTAGCATTGTCATTGCCATATTGGCTTGAATATAATAGTCCTGATTTTTTTAAGGTTTTCACGAGAAAGATTACCTAAATAATGATCGCAATTAATTGTGTAGACTCCTGCCCAAACCAGGCATTCCTTTACAAATATATCTTATTGGGCTATGCATGCAATACATTTTCAGTTTAAAAAAATCTTGTATTTGGGCCAATGCAGAAGTTTTATAGGTTAATTTTCATAATAGTGCTGAAAAAATAAAAATAATTTACATTGTACAGAGTATAGACTGAAATTGTTATATATCCACGAGTTTAGACTGATAGTGATGTGCTGAGGTTTTGCAAGACTGGCAGGTATGAAATGCCATTTTTTATGCATTGTGCACTGTGTAGCTAGTCCGTGCAATCTCAGCATTTGTGATATGTATTTTGAGAGCATAAATATAGCCAATTATTCCATTAAGACAATCACTAGAAATACAGCAGTGCTTGTTTTTAAAACTGCTCATTTTAAGCCTGCCTAGTCAGTTTCTATTGCGGTGTTAAAGTATTTCAACTCTGATGTTAAATTGTGTTGCATTTGAGGAGCATTCTATACTTCTTTGCTAACACTGATTTCTCTTGCACATGAGGAAGAGAATGTCATTGAGGGCATCTTCTACTTTGTTTTTCTTCCTTGCTTTGTCTTAGGCCATGTATAATTTATTTTAAATGAAATTTCAGTACATGCCCATGCTAGAGTCCTGTAAAATGGAGTAGCTTGCTTTGCTGCATGCATGTGGGAACTTGTTTATGATTGCACTTTAGCATTTTCACTTTTACCAGGTGGCTCAAGGTCATTGTTGCCTTATTCTTGCTCTACCTATTCTCCCTTCTATAAAAGCTCAGTCTGTCACATCTGTTGATGTATCCCTAACAATGAATTGCCAACTACATTAAATTTTGTGGGCTGTTTTGAAGTTTATTTGACTATTGTATACATGCAAGGATTAAGGCATGTTTCTGCTTTGAAACCGTGAGAAACTTGTTTCCTAGAATTTGCATTGAGAATATTTTGTTCAAGCATAAACTTGTGTTATGCACACATACTCTTTCCAGTCTGATGGGGATCGATAAACCATTCCCTAAACACTTCAATATTCATGTTTTTGATAATCCAATTTTTTTAGAAAACACTAAATATGGCCTTCTCTAAAACCATATGTGGAATGGCAGGTTATTAAATGGGATGAACCACTGTTCAGAGTCCTGTCAGCTAAAACTTTAAGAATGGTTTTGGTTTACCCAGTTTTCACCAATGTTAATAATAGGATATTCTTTATCGTGTAATGTTTTTAAAAATGCACTCCATTGCAATATCTGAACTCTCCGTAACAAAACCTGGTTTTACATTTTCAATATTGAGTGAACAATACTCTACTATTGTAAAGCTGGTATATTGATTACTTGATTATCTTTCCGGAAGTCATCTGTTTTTTAGTGTCTTTTGTGGAGAGTTAAAATGGAGTCTCAACATTCTTGATTGCACTTTACTATATACACACATGCTGTGTTGCATTAATTTTTTTGCACGTCTATGAACCCCAGCTGTTCTTTGCAGTTTTCCAGAGCTTCAAAAGTTCCACACTTAATGTATTGTCTTTTGGTCATCTAGTACTACACATCTGTGATATCATCAAGTTTAAATAAAACTAATGCACCATTTAGGGAAAATTCTGATAGCAGAAAAGGTAGAACTTGTGTTGGGATAGGGGGGGAAGACATTGGAAGAGGGCGTGGTTAAGTGAGGTGCAGAGTGTGGGATGAATGTCATTGAGCTGCCTTGTCTGAGTGAAAATTCACTTCTGTTAGCATAATAGAAAGCATTGGTACTGCATAAATCATAAGTTCTAATTGTACTAAAATGTAGAAATTTATTGATGCACCTGCGTTCTTGTAAGCATGCTCAACATTATGCATACCTACATAGGAACCTGTCTCTTGAACTGTCGTACAGAGTTTCTGAACACGTTTTATGTGGGGTGGGTATGAGGTGAATGAATATTTCAATATTGATTTTTTCCCTTAATATCAAATACTTTATTTTCAGTATGTGTTGATTGTTAGGAATGTGTATTTTGGAATGTAGGCCTATGACTGAATCTTACATATGTTTTGTGACATTCTAGCATTTGATGATTTCTTGGTCTGTATCTTGAAGGTGGTTAGCTCATGTTGTAGCTGATGTCAGCTTAAGCATGAGGCTACATGTTATGAAAATATCTGAAACAGCTTTATTGCTGTGTGATTTCAATATTTCTAACAGGAATTTTTTTTCCATTTCTTTCTATGTTTTATTGATGCTGCTGGATTCATCGTTCGTGAACTGAACATTGTGCTTGTTGCACAAACTGTACTTAATGTGCTACATGGTTGATAATGAAATAATAGGATCCTAAGTCATTCTTGGATGCTTACGACCGTGGCACAAGGGGTTATGAGGCTGGTGGTCGAGGCGACATGCGGGAAGACATGGGGGGTCCAAACAGCGGTGGGCCTCGGGGCTCCATGGGTGGAAACCCCAGAGGGCGGTGGGGTCAAACTGACCGCAGAGGTGACGAGTACCCCACGAAAAGGCGGCGTTACTAAGTTAGAGAGGCTTGTACTCCTTGCAATGCCATTCTTTCAAGTTCTACAGACTTTTCTTAGCAATTCATGTGCAACAGTCTCGTTACTGTTATAGTACTTGCCCAATACCTTTGTTGGGAGATGTCCTTTTGAGCATTTTAATGGCGGATGATGTCAACAGAAGGTTGGCAGAGAACTCAACAAGGAATGTGCAGACATAGTTGCCCTCTGACCATAAGACATTCCTACAATTCAGGATGTGACAAACTTAAGAACCTAACTCTTTGTTCATAACATATTTGTCCATGAATTAAACCTAAATGTGTCTTTAACGCTACAAGTCTAAAAAACACGTAAGCATGTAGAATTTGTGTGAAAATGTGAGTTTATTTCATTGTGCAGTATAAGAAAATATGTATAAGATATGTTGGACCTAGTTTAAGTTGTTTCACATTAATTTGCTTCAAATGCTCTGAGCTGATAAGAGTCCACATATTCTAGAACGGTAGACATATATAAAATGTATTGCAATCTTGTCCAACTTAATTTTTTTATTCAATAAATGTAAATGTAAGTAATGCATTTTCTAAATTAGTGTTCCTTTCAAATCATATTCTGAACCTTCTTACCTGTCCTTCCCTTAAAGTACTTAATTCTGAAAGATGGTTAAATAAAGTTGTGCTAAAAGAGCATAAATGGAACTGTAAAATGAACTCAAAAACTGATGCCTATGAGGATAGAAGGCCCATCCACTGAGTGCCCGGAACTGGAAAATGCACCATTTTTTTTAACTACAGGAACCTGACAGATGTAGGAAAATGCCATCTGATTATGAAGCTTGCATTTGCTATGTTTGTGCAACATGAAAGATCTTGACATTCAAAGTGTGTATCCTCTCACTGCGAGACTGTAAATCCAGGATTTGGACTAATGGATTGCTTCAAGTAATTTTACATTGCCAGAAACCAGAATAATTCAAGATTACTCAAGTTAATGAAGTAGCAGCTATTTCCTGTATGATGCCTGATTTACCATATTACAAGAGCTATAAAGCAATGCACAATGAGGTCACAAGTCATCGTTTTGGGCAGTTATGTTGAAGAAATTATAAATATAAAAATACTAGGGAATTTATTCAAAGATGAATATGGATCTTAACCTCTTGAGGGATATCGACGTGAAATCACGTCCATTTAAAATGGCGGATGAGCGATATGGGCGTCCTGTGCGTTTAAGCATTTAACCCTTATTTATCCCTTTTCCAACTCAACTTATTATAATTTTCCCTTTATGAAACATTTTAGTAAGGTCTATATACTTTATTGGCTTACCTTAATATGTTCGTTCTGCAGTGATTTACCTCAAAACAGGGATAAACACACAAGGGTAGGTACATCTCCACATTCGCGAATTCCCTTCTTGCGGCACACGAAACACTTTCGAAATGGGTGGGACTTCTTTGCTGTTGGTGGTATCCTTTTAGGATAATGTTTTCCTTGAAGTCTGAGGGGTGCAGGGGTTTTGGATTTTCAACCCCCAACGTGGTATTGTTCAATTAGGCTGCGAGTTATTTATAGTCGGTAGTCAAGGTCGGTCATTGTCCTGTGTGGGTTTAGAGAGCTGTCCAAATCCCCAAACAATTGTATATGGTTATATCCAGTTGGTGCAAAAACACCTTTTTATACCACTTCTCCCTTCAGCTACAAGCAGGAAAGAATACGTATGTATTTCAACAAAGAAAGACACGGACTCTACTCAGTTACGAAATTCGCGTAAGCAAAAGTTGTAATGTTCTATTCTGATGACTCAAGAGACCATGCATGCATTACACAGTATGCTGACGCATAAGCCACACATACAATGGGAGTTTCTTTACTGTATCTTTCCGAGAACTTATATTAGATGCGTTCGACAGAGCAAAGTTTACTTTTCACCACAGTGAAACAAAATTGTGCCATTTCAACGTTTTGTAAATACAACTCAACTTTGCTGATGACGTACATTTATACTGCAAATAACGAGTTTTATACCAGCTTTTGTTTCATTAAAATAACTTTATATTTACACAAAATACAGCTGTGTATATACGAAGCGCATTTAACAATTTAAATGCTAGCAGTTCTCGGCTCGCGGGCGTTTAAATGGCCATCGCTCAAGAGGTTAATCTTTTGGATGTATTCACAAGAACTAACAGTGTGTTGAAATTTAATTAATCTTTTGTAGTAAATAGGCATTTTAGTCCATTATATCATATGGTGGTGATTGAGCAAGTGGACATGAAATGTTTTCAGCCTGAAGACATGTGCTGGAATTAAAACCATTTCAATATCAGATCACAATACAAGCATATTGAATGAAATTGAAATGGGTCATCGTTACTTAGGCATTGATATAAGACTTCAACTGCATAAGTTGCAAAAAATCGATTTGCTGAAAGTTATGCCACTTTCAAGTCCATCTTCTACAATTTTACATGTTTATTTTATTCATTAACACGAAAATAAGAATTCAGGAAATCTAAACTGAGAAACAAGTTTACATAAAGTGGAATTATTGAGGAAATTGTATATACTGACAGATCTGTCTTAGATCACGAGAACACTATGTGCCAAACAAATTTTTTTAATAATTTTATAATTGGCAGTGCCACTGCCCTGTGATTGTAACAGGCCATAAAGCAGCTTTCACATCACATAACAGCATCAGTGTCACGTTTATGGACACTTATTTAAAGCAGTGATCTTAAGATTTATGTGAAATATACTGGAAAATAAGTATTACAATGTAATAACCGTTTTAGTTTTGAGATATGATACAAATAATTTTGTTGGTTTACGTTTAAGGTAATCCTATTTTGAGATTCTGGCGAAAAGTTTCATACATTGTATTTTTTTGTTGGGATTTTGTTTATATTTGGTCCAGCATGCAGCGTTCCATTGTCAGTGCACTTGAATTTTAAATTTAGTAAGCATAATGGAGCTGTAAACAAACCTTTTGTTACATGTATGATTATTTTAGGAATCATATGAATTTATAAAACTGAAATGTTATTTTATGATTATCGGAACAATTAATTTGTAAAGATGTGGAAAATATACCAGTGGAGCCTCCTAAAATTTCAATCTTTGGTTTAACAGCCTTATTAGGCCAAGACCACTCCAATGGCCAGCCTCCATTCAACTCTATCCAGTGCTACTCTTTTCCAATGGCTTACATTGATTGCCTTAAGATATCTTTCCACATCATAATGTAAGTACATTCCAGGTTCCAGTTTGTAAGCCATTGTACTTGCTAGTCCGTCTAGAGTTTATCTAGCCGGCTTTCTTCATTTGGAGATTCTCAACATTGTTATACAGTATGAGGTTGTCAGCCTCATGACAAACCCCAAACCTGGAGGGCTAGGTAATTTGTAATCAAGATTGTCTTCCCCTGGCCTTTGTCGAGCCAACTACTCAGTGCAAGGCAGCAGTGCTGATGTTGGTCTGTACTGAGTATTTGATTTCCCCGGTACCCGCTATATTTGGTGAGCATTCCCTTATGTCTGCCACTTGGGGAGGCACCTGATGGGAGACCTACAACTCATGTGTTAATTCACTCTGCTTATAGGAATTCATGTAATGAACTTGAGACATTTGTTGTAATGAGAGATGAAGTAATTTATGCTTTTAGATATTTGCAATAGAAAACAAAAATTTGTGCACTGTTATATACACCTTCCTAGCATGTGCTTAGAATTTCAAAACTACTAATGATGTGGATTAAAAATTTCACTATGGTATGGTCTTATTATCTTCATTTACAAGAAGGAAAGAAAATTTATCCTTTTATCAGCAGCTGCCTTATGTGTACCAGCACTTAAAAGTGCCCAACCAAGGCAAATATAGTTCTGCATTTTTGTCAAAAGAAGCTGGTCCCTCGCCTTGCTCCTTCCCAAAGATCTTGCATAGCTTGAATATAAATTTGTCTTTAGCTCTGGTAAGACATTTTTTCCCCTTCATGTTGAACCACTAGCAATATTGCTATAGTCACAACCTTAATTATAACCGTAAATACTGCCAAACAAAATACCCAACTTCACTGGGACCAAAACAGCAACTGACATCTCATGCTCTGCTTTTAAGAGTTACCAACAGAGCCCAAAATGCAGTGGTCGATGTTTGGGGCAAAGGCTTTGATGCTAGACTTTGCTGTGCAAAACAGGTTAGAAGAAATCAGACCAGGGTGTTTTATCAGTTTAAATTAGAATAGCCTCATTTACTTTAGAAATCATGGCACTATTAGTGCTAAAGTTTGGCATAATGGTGCATGCCTTTTTCTCTACTGTCACAAAATGAGGTTTGGTAATATTGTGGTGGTGCAATAAGTTTGTCAGCTGCAACGCGGCCATATGTTTCACATACCTTGATTAAATCAATATAGGAGCGAACGGTAAATGTGACTCAGTGACATTTAAAGTTAGCTAATGTATATTAAGTTTAAAACATTGAAATCCAGGTTTCTGGTTTTTTCATACAATATTTTCATTACAACACCATTCTATATTGAAAAACAGTGTTGTGATATTCAACCAAGGAAAAAGAGGTGCCTCTGGTCTTGTTCACTCTCCTGTTTATACGAATTGATGCCATTTTTGGGGTTTTTGGATTGATGTAAAGTGTTGCAGATTTTCACCTTAGTCAAGACATGTTTGTGTTTATGGTAATAATAATATCCATTGATAAGATAGGATTATATTGAATGTACTCATGTGGGTGGGATGCATTCAGTCTTGGTCTGATAAAATGTTTGCTTATAAAATTGCCCTCCTCTTGCTGTGACAGTAAGCCCATGTTTATCCACTCAGCACCATAACGTACATTTAAATCTTTTACTTAATTTCCATTTGCTCAATAAAATTTAACTGAAAGCTGTATCTCCTATTAGCTGCTATGTGGTCTTAATGACAAACTAGTATTACAATCATGAAGGGAGTGGCAGAACTACCATCTTGTGAATAAGACTGCAGTATAGCAAGCTGGATTTCATGTGCCCAAAAGTTTCAACATTTGCATTTATACTTATTACTGAGGATACCATATACACACTTACCTGGAGTACCTTAATGTTATTGAAAGAATGGAGGATACATATGTGGAATAGATAAGAACCGCAGTTCTGTACTTTGAAATCTATATGGTATTAAGTTTGTATTTATGAAATACTGGATGAGGATTTATATTTTAAATAGCTATAAAACTGTTAAGTATAAGAGACTTCAGTTGGGTTAGATGCTGCTGGTGCAACATTTGTGGTTTTAGCACAATACTTTCCGAGGTTGTGTTGGATAACTGCACATAATCAGTTTTACTATTGGATGTACCACACAAGCACATGTTTGTAAATCTCGGTATTGAGTGTCCATTCTTTTAAAGCTTTGTTTGTTAAGAAGTTTGCTCAAGGATGTATTATAGTTGTTCATATTGGGTTTTAAGGGCTACTGTGTTGAGTTATTAATGCAATATCTAAGAATTAAGTTTAAAATGCAATTTGGCACCCAAATCTGTAAAAGAAAAACTACAGCATGTGGGATAGAATATTATGGAAATCTTATTTTATTCAGAATTAGTCCATATAATGTCCCGAATGTAGGCACATGTAGCCAGTGTTCTGTCATGTGATTGCAAACTGTAAATAGAATATGATAATTATTATATGTACAGTATGACCAGTGGATCTCTGGCCTTGACGCTTTGCAGTTACGAAGAGTTGGAGGTGGAGGTTAACATTGCCAACATATAGTGATGAATTTCAGAAAATGGATTTTCAGAATTATCTTTAACATGAAACTATATGATGTATATCAAGTTTAAAACATTGAAATCCAGGTTTCTGGTTTTGTTTTCATACAATATTTTCATTACACCACCATTCTATATGAATATTACCTTTACATCTGTTATGAGCAGCAACTGTTAGTAATGGCAATACTGAAGGTGACCATTGCACCAGATGTTAAAACTTTCTGCTAGCACCAATCAGCAGTCTCACTGCTGGTTCAAATGTAGCACAGTTGCGAACTCCGTTTTATCAGGACTGTGTTTCACTTCCTTTGGTGTTTGTGCGAGTGGAGTTTGTCAGCTATTTTGTGCATACATGAATTCCGTTTGTGTTTCTCGTCTTAATTACGATCAATGTTATGATTATATGGCTACTGGTTCATCAGAAGTGTAGAAACATCGGCTATTATAAGAGCCAAAGCTGCGAATTTATATTAAGGATTCATGAATTCCTTGAAGGATTGGGACAATGGTGGACCCCTTCTACCTTTTATCAATGTTGGATAGCCTGTGATGCATTGACATTGGGAAAGACACTGAAGAGTGACCAAGTAAAAGTGCTCAGTTGATTTTAATATGCCATCTGCAGTTCTGCATATCCTAGGAAAACAAAGGTCACAAGACAGTGCTAAAACTTAATTTGATGCATTTCAAAAGGGTGTAATTAGGCACAATGTGTACTATTATGTATGAAGGATTTCTTTCTCGTGAGAAGCTGCTGTGTTCTCTGAAAGAAACTGGCTTAATTAACTTTTTCTTCAGTAAATGTTATAACAATTGTCTATTCTACTGTGATCATTAAAATACAGTCTCCATGTAAATTTACATGGTAGTGATGCATCTGCAAATGTAAAATGCTTACAATACAAAAGTTTAAAATACCTTATTTGATATTCCCACTAAAGAACTGGCAACATGTTGCCAGATCTCGAGAAACGTCAGAGCCGGAGATCCACTGGCTGTACTGTAGTCATTCAACTTAATCTTTCTCAAAGTAAAGTCATGCTGCTGAGAGAAAACTCTTGAAATATATCAGGTTATATATGGATTTATCAAACGGCGGTTAAGAAATAGAAGTTTGTGGCACTTTAAACTGATAGTGCTCTGCAGCGTTATTTGTGACAAGTGTTATATTATTTCTGGGGTTTTAGTGATAATAGGTGTTGAGCTCAATGTAGAAGACTAGGAACAGTTACTTGTGTAGCTGTACTAATGCTGTGGAACAAAGAAGTCAATTGGTATGGCAAACCTTGAATTTAGCACTTGCAATGGAATATGCTGCTAGCACTTATCTTCTTTGATGCGGAAGAGTATGAATTTCAATGTTCAACTATAATTTGCACATGACAAGTTGCACTTTTCCATAATTTTCTAATGGAAGGATGAACTTGTACTTCACAAGATTGAGAACAGTGAGCAACCAGGGATATGCTGAACATCAGTCTGGAACATCTGAGGGATATGTAGGTAAATTTGTGTAAGTATATATTAGGCAGGACAATTCAAAGCATAAGGAAATCTGTTTACTTATTGTTCATATTTAAAATTCACAGTAAAACAAGTTTAATAAAAGGGTAGATAATGGGAAAATTAACTGCAAAATAAATTTTTATTTTTGTAGTGTGTAGTTATGTGCTAAATTTTTATTTTCCTGTTGATATAGAACTTTTGAATATTGTTTGTGAATCAGTTCAACATTTTTTTCTTGGATTGGGGGGTGGGGAGTCCTCAGCTCTTTCACTGATCAGATAAGTAATAAACTTGGTATGAGAGTTGAAGTTGATTCTGCAGTGAAGGAGTTAAGGTTAAATAAAATTGTCTCTGGCATGTGAGGCAATTGATGGAAAGCAAAGCATGATAACGCTTATGTTCATTCACTCTATTACAAACCTTCATCCAGAAAATTCATTTTAGGTGAGCTTTTGTGTTTACTTTTATGGTATTTTACTGTTCTGAAATTTAAATCTCACCCCTCCCTCTTTTTTAAATATGTTTATCAAAAGCTTTGCATAATGTCATGTGTTTACTCTCAAATTTGTATACTTTGCTCAGTCTTTTAAGACGGTCAAAGGGGAAGATATAACCTTCCACTGTTTCAAAACCCTCTGAACAAGGTATAGTAAGGTGTTAGTGTTTTCAAATGGCTACACCGTTTGGTCTGGTCACCATATATAACAGTCCAACTTAATAGTCATTTGATATTTAAAATTGAAATGCAAAGTAGTCGCTGGGTGCAATATATACAAATGCAGCAGGTTTTAGAGCTGTATTAGAAGTTTATGGAGAATGAAGTGGGAAGTAATGCTCGTTGAATTCCATTTATTTTAGGGGATTCCATGAACTATGTTACCTTCAGGGCTTCAACTGACCAAATGCAAACCAGAACAGGACTTGTTTCTGAAACAGTGGCTCTGTAATGTTGCCTTACTTGCAAGTTAAGGCTAAGAAATGCTGTTTTTGCAATGCTAGTTACCTGTTCTATGACTGGATGCCTCTGTTTAGATAGTTTAAAATGCAAAACATGGTACAAGTGTTAATTGTTTTGGTGGTCACCATAAACTATTACAATTTATGTTTCTTATATAGTCTGACTCGGTCTAATTTCATGGTGATGACGTACGTATAATCCCAGTTAATGATCAGTTAAGCATTTGTGTATACCAGCTCTGTATCATAATGGCTGGCCCACTCTTCTCAGCAGTTTACATTCCATAATTCCAAAAAGTTGGTTTAACATATATAATGTATCCAACTGTATGCAAGAATTAACTTTCAACATTCACTCACACTCCATTAACTGGTTGATTTGCTGGGGCAGCTAAATGGATTCCAGTGCTGAGATTTGGCTATTGCTTATTCATGTCTCAGCTTGGTATGTTATGCGAAATAAGAATGTGGATGAGGCCCTATTGGGTTGTCACAGGAGTAAATCTATTTTAAATAGGCAAGACAGAACACAGGATACTCATTGGGGAGCAACCATTCCAGCACGTTTAAGGCTTGGTGTGTGTTCTGTTAACTGGCTACTGTTGGTTAATTCTGTTCCATAGTAACAAAAGCTTAACTCAACCACATGCTACAGCAAAGATGGAAGTTCACCAAAATGGAAACTAGCAAGCCAATGAAGAAATGGCTAAACACATGGATGCTCCCTATCAGTAAAGAGTAAAACCAGTTCTTCAGCACATCTAGAAAACCATTTTAGACTCGATATTTAACTCATTGGGACACATTGTCAACATAATTGAGTTTGTTCAGTTGCTTTCCAAATTGACTTGCCATGTTATTAACAGGTGTTCATGTCAAATGTTGGGTAGTATGGATCTGGCTTAAAACAAAATTGGAGTTCTCTTTTAGGTATAGCTTTAGGAGGATATTTACATCTATTAAGGTAATCCACAAGCTGCAGATGGAAGCACAAAGTATTTCGAAAAGTTAACATTTCATTTTTCATATAGTTCAATAGTGTTGACAGTTCTGTTCAAGACAGAACAGCCAAGGCTAAAAATAAGCATGAACTGAATAAAAAGAATGCAAATGATTTACCAAATTCAGTATAAGAGTTAAGTTGTGATGCATTATATACTGGAAGATGCTAGCTAACATTGTGTATTAATGCACAGTTGAGAGCTGCAGTGCCCAACCTTAGGTGCAAATTGACAGGCCTTAATGCCCAATCCCCACCTTTGTTTTGTGCATGAACATTTCCCCTCCCCACTTTTCATAAGATTGGGCATCACCAGTTATGAGGAACACTCAGTTAACTATGGGTCTGATAACTGCCGAAACCAAAATCTGGTCTTGGCAAAACATTTTTCCATTTACTTTTTTTACTGTTTAATTTACAGGATTATGTGGCTAATTACAAAATTGATATTAAGTATAATGAATTAATTTGATCAAAATTTGTCATTTAGGATGTATTCACCTTCATGTGCTGTTTTCTCCCACAATCTTATTTCAATTTCATTAGCTATGAGGACTTTTTTTCCCCTCCTGAATCCCGAATAAGTTCAGTATTGTAATAGCATTATATGCGAATTAGTATATTAGCAGTAGAAATTGCATGTCTTATGTTGGTTGTGCAAAGGTCTCCTTTTGTGTCAGTTAATATTTCTCTCATCACAAGTGGGAATGGAGTATCCACTTCCATTTTGATAGATTTAAAGCCTGAAAACAATTTAGTAGATGTTGCTTAATTCCCTCCTTGTGAGTTAGTGAGTGAATGTTGTAGCAGCAGTCAACTAGTTGGTGTGATTGATTCTTGAATACATGGTGCTGAAAAAGGCTTGATTAAAGAGTTACTGTTATTGTTTTCTAGTTGATTCAGATTAATATATTTTGCTCATTAAAGTGATATGCATTATTTTTAATTAAGGAAAGTTAATCTTTTGTTAATATCTAGGAAAGTCTTGACAATTGCTAGTGGGAAAAGGCAGGACTAATATTAATTTAAAATCTCTGAAGGGAGAGGGATCACTTGTGACACTGTAATTATAGGATTGATTGTGTATTATCAAGACAAATCTGAATTCTTACTATAAAGAAACATCTCTGCACAAAAACTAAAATGTATATTTATGAAAATAGCACTGCCTTAAAATATGTCAGAAGATGTTTCTTGCAGAACCACCTGCCTCAGAGCATTGAACAATGAAAATAGTAGCCATTTTTAAATCGTGAAAACCTACATGCTGTCCTAACATGAGTCCTTGAGCACTTATATCACATTTTATTGCTAGACAATCAGCAATGAAGAAACAGGAAATTGAAGGAAACCTCTGGAAAATTTGGCTTGGTTTGATACTTCCAGAACTTGGTAGACATTTTGATGAAACTTTCTATTGTCCTTGTAAAGTGAAAATTGATCTGCTGGATTTTATACATCGTTGAGAATTGGAAAGGGGAGAAGGCCATTGTGGTTCCAGAGCTTCTAACAAGTGCAAGGCATGCATAAGGCTATGTTGCATCAATTAAAATTGACTGCTTTAATGTGTTAAGAAATACTCTTGAAAATGCCAAATGAATGGTCAGTGTAGCAGCCTGGATTACTTCTTGTGATGATGCATTTGGTGATCTGTATATTGAGTCTGAAAATATGGAAGTATGAGTTCTTTATTCTTGCCATTCTGCAAGAATGAAGATTATGTTGACCTGTCATAGAATGTTTTACTGTAGCAATGAACACAGCCAACTCAGGAGTTAAATTTTTGTTCTTGAAATTTATACGTAGTTGAACAAGGACCCCTCTTTCTCTAGTCGATATATACTTCTTAAGTGGGGTTCAGTGATTGACAAATGAACAAGGCTAACTTATGCTTGTGAAAGAAAATACAGCACTGATGAGAATTGTGCATCTTGTATTTTCAAGCCATGATGAAAAACAAGCCTTTTGTAGAGGATATATTTTCTATGATGATTTCTGTGTGGGAAAAACTTGCACTTGAGGCCAATCGTTGCAGCAATGAGATTGGTCCATCTTTGGGAGAACCCTTTTGATGAACAGGCATGTTTGCCTTATGATCTGGCTTAGACATTTTGTCAGTAGAAACAAATTAATCAGTCTAGGTAAGGTGTGTGCAGTATTGTGACTTAGTTCCAGTGAAATACGAGGCCGATGGTTGGAACAAGAGGAACTATTAACAAATTTTAGCCATCATTACTGCAAAAGTTAACAGCAGTTTGTATCCGACGGTATCTCTGAGCTTGTTCATTGAGTACAATTTAGTGGTAAGTGGCTTAAACTGTTGAATGACTTAGTTTAAATAAATGTAGTTCAAAAGAAAAGTTAAATTTAAAATATTTGCCAAACATAACTAACAATTTCTTTGTGCTCATGCTTCATGACCGATTGTACTTCCTGAATTTGATGTGCTTTATTTGGTATGTTAGGATGGCTTCTGCAGAGCTTATCAGTAAATGAAGTCATATTTGAAATAAAACTTCCTGAATTGGAAATAGTTCTTTTAAATGTAAGGCATATACAAGCACATTGTGAACTAGTGTTCAACATAAAATATTTCATGGGTATCAGATGTTAGAATGAGTCAAAGGATGCATGGAATATGGATCCAGTTGTGTGCTGACAGATTTTCTAATTGAACCTGTTCTGGAGTATGAGTCAGCTGCGATAATGCCAAAGTAAGAAAATACAGTTGCCAATTGTGTTGAAGGAAATTTCATCGTCCATACAGGTTGAGCAATTGTTTCACTGGCAGATAGCATTGGCTATTGCTTAGTATGGAAGAAAAACCAATTGGAGGAAATCCACAACCGGACCACTTGAAGCTAGTGAAGCAAACCATTTGTACTGTCTGCTGTTCCAGTAGTTTTGGGATTACAATATTCTTCCGAATGGGATAGCAAATACACATTTGATGGAATCAGGGGCACGGCCATGAATACAATTTTTGTGATTGTGTATATTCATCTGAAGACAAATGGCTATCATACATGCAGTTGCTGTCCAATAATACTCTTTGAGGTTGAGGCGAGGATTGTACAGGCACCGAAACTAAAGGTAAATACCACAATTATCTGTTGAAACATCATCTGAGAAGAATTTGTATGAAATAGAAGAAAAAGATCTGTACAATAGAGTATGTCAACAAGGATGTCTGTGTTTGCAAGTCTATTCATATCTTCCTCTTTACAGTCAGACCAGGCCATTTTTGCTGGTAGTAATTTTTCCTTGTGCTAATGTGAAGATGGCTGCCTTGAGAACTGCAGCCTGTGTTTATGTATCAGTTGTGCGATCAATTGTTTTGTGTTTTCCTCATTTTATATTCATCCTAACAAGTAAATTATCAAGAAATTCTTTGAGTTCATACATAAGCTCATTGGCTTCAGGTAACATGCTAGCTTCTGATTCCCAAGGTTGTGGGTTCAAATCTGGCAGGGGTCTTTTTTTTTTTTTTTTCCCAAGCATAAAAAGGCTTCCTATAGAAAGGAAGCAAACCTTGTGGTCCTGTGTCATAGAATTACAGCATGCCAAATAAGAGTTCCTTCGAGGTCAATATGGAAAGGTATGCTAAGAACCAGAGCAGTTAAAGAGCATACATAAATAACTCAGTTTACATTGGCTCCAATGTTTTGGCAACAAAAGCCACAAAAAAATAAGCTTTTTTGCCAGTTTCATTCAGCTTTCATATGAGTGGTTTTGAAATATTGAATGTATTAGTAGTTCTTTGTTACAGTTGAGATTGATAAAATCTCACGTCAGGAATCTAAATTCTATACTTCTTTAGGGATAAGGATATTGAATTAATGTGCACAGTGGCATGTGGATGGTAAGTATTGTTTGGTACTGCCATTTGAGTGCCTATGCGTTTGGTAGACCGAATTACAAAATGAAGAAATCAGCATTGCAATACTCCATGATATCTGTGCAGGTATATGTTGCATGTTAGTTCTTGACGAATGAAATTTTTAAGTGTGAGGTTGGATACAAGTCACTCAGCTTTATGGGAACACTGGCACACAAGCAGAAATGAAAATCAGATGCTGTGTACCTTGCTCTCATGCTTCTGTGATTGATAAATACAGGAACTACAAAGCAAATTATACTTCCAGTGATGTTAGCCATATGTACTAATCCATCAATCTGTGTAACTGCTTACACTTCAATTGTTTGTATTTCTTCAGTTCCCAACATTTCTACCTTGTCTACTTCCTCTAAATTGTGTTATTTTCATTATCTCTCGTTAAAACCCTGGCAGTAACGAACCTATACTAATAACTTTGCGGTCAACTGTACTGTTTTTTCTTTGAAACGTAACAGGGAAGCAGAGCTGTCTGTTATGGTAATATAAACTATTTGCTGACCTATTTATTAAGAGAAGGCTAGCTCACTGGATCTTTGCTGAAGGTCAAGAACTAACACACAAACTATAAATTTACTTTTGTTTGAAGTTGTTTCCTGTTCATATGTGTGCATTATTGTGGCAGTGTAAACACAGAAAAAGCAGAAAGTTTTTCCTAATAAAAGGACTAATTTATTCCATTGTCTTCAGAGCACCTTTTATAACATGCTTTATTTTTAACTTCGGGCCCTAATGACCTAGTTGTCAACGGGCCCGTAAACCCCACTA
The DNA here is from genome assembly GCA_030765045.1 of Tenodera sinensis. Lineage (NCBI taxonomy): Eukaryota > Metazoa > Arthropoda > Insecta > Mantodea > Mantidae > Tenodera > Tenodera sinensis. The sequence continues at coordinate 196,510,128 of CM060961.1, forward strand.
CTCACTATAACATGCTCTTAATGAAGTACTGAAGCTGCATCTATAATTGAGGCATGCCCAGAATGAAGCAGCAAAATTGAAATCCAGAAAATTAGTGATTATGGTGATTACAGTTGAACCTGCTTTATATGTATCCCAGTTCTAAGTAATTCATATTTACGCATAAATTTCTGTAGGTACTAACAAAACGTAATTTAGAAGCGTGTTATTAGAACCTTATTCATAATGCATTTATACATAATTTGCTGTTATATGTATTAAATTTTAGTGAAATAGAATTGAGTTTTACATAATTATGAGCATACAGCATACTCTTCATCTTTAAAGAAACTTGAGTATTCTTATCTCTCTTGATGAAGAAGCAAGCTGAGCGGGCAGCTTTTGGCTGGGGAAACAAAAATGTTTGCTGGTAGAGTCACTGACTTTCAGCACGACGAAGTAGCAACAAACGAGAAGTAAAGATAAACATTTTCAGTATCTGGTGTTCACTGTTGAATAGCAGTTTTGTCTTCCAGTTCGCAATAGCTTGCAGTCAGCCATGGAATTCATGTGAGGGATGGAACTTAATCCATAGGAAACCCAAAACCCAAATTGCTTCAGACTTAGGAATTGCTTATACCTGTCACTCTGTGTACGTCATTTGTAACATGAGGGGTATGCATTAATGCAAGAAAAGTGAAACAAGCCAAGTCAACTGATTTCTTTAAAGTAGGACCAAGTTCAATGTAATGTTTTCTTCGTACACATCCTTATTTGTAAGCTTTTACGCACGTAGGCCCACTGTATGCTTTTTCTTTAAACAATATATGTATTATCAATCTCGTTTGTAAGTACATTAAACTCTGTTTAGCGGACCTGAAGGGGCCAGGAGTTGTCTGGAAAATTGAAAGTCAGTTAAATCGCAAAATGAATGAAAATGAAGCAAAAACAATTGAAACTGTTTTATTGGTACATACCATTTATTTTACTTTACATGATTTATTCTTGGTTAGAAGTCGTTTCCTGTGAAGTTGTGGGTTTGAAAAAGTGTCAGTACCCATTTGCTTCCCACTTGAATATTGCTTCTTTATGATTAAGGTGCAAAACTGTCTGAAATGTTCATAATAGGCTAGCACTTGTGGGTCTGAAGATATTTCCATGTAAGACATCACATCCATATGGTCTTATATTACGGGTGATTTGGGTGCACACTTCAAAGATTCATCATCACTGTCTTCATCCTTTCGTGCAACACTTGCAGCGACCTCTTCATGACTCAGAATCTGGTAACCTGGGAATGCCCAGAGAGTGCCCAATTCGGACTGAAGCTAAGAGTCGTGAGCTTTTGAGCACATGACACATACACTAACTTTAATTAATGTAGCCAAAGGCGCATGAACTAGCCTCGATCAAACAGCGGAATGCCACAATTTAATCATCACAAATCTTCTATATTTATTTAAATTTATTTTATAACCAATGCCAGATTTAGTCTGTTGAACAGAGGTCCGTTAAACCGAGAGTTTACTGTAATTCTGAGTTAAAAGTAATACTCCCTGTTCCTCTTTATATACGCATAAATCACGTTCAACTGTACCTATGTATGGCTAGACCAAGTTCCTAGTTAAAGTTGCATGCTTTTATATAATTTTTGTAGAATATATACATATAGGCTGACCAAAGTGTGACAGCTTCCAAAGGATGCAGCGGTATAAATAGGTGCAGGGGAGGTTTTTTCTTTCTTTGCACTCAGTGGTCTTTATTTAAAGCCATTGTTGGGGAATTTGCAGTGGCAAGATAGCCCTTCTGTGAGTGTGAATTGAGAGCTATGAAATCCACAGAATGATACAAGACATTTCAAATTGGGCATGGAGTAATATTTATGAATGGGTGTGGGGTAAACAAAAGTCTCAGAAGATGCTGCTTAAAGCATTAGTAATTTTATTTTTCAAACAATTCTGATTACTGGGTGAACTATTGTCATAAAAGTCATTGTTTGCCATTTAGAAATTTGTTTTAAGAGCTCTGGGCAAATGAAAATCATGGTTGGCAATGAATGACCAGTTCATTGATAGAGCCTCCTGAACATTACTTGAAGCTAAGTTTAACTTTCCCAGTTTTGCTCTAGAAGGCATTGAAGATACCGATGTTTTGCCAAGTACTGTGCGTCATCTTCAGGGTAAGATGATACGTTATGTTGCAGGTTAGAGTTAGAATGCAGAAGCAACAACCTTGATGCTCTTATATAGTGGAGGTGGGTAGGGCTAGTTGCGCTGGCTAAGGTGGTGATTGGCTCGGATTGGTTGGTGGGCGGGGTGTAGGCAGGTTTTCTTATTACATCCCAGACCATTTGATACACACGAAAGGAAATCTGGCATGCAATTCATCCCAGGCGGCCAATTGAAAGGGAGTGCAGTACAGTATCAACAGCCATTCTCCCCTACATCAGAAATGTCTCCGACTGGATAGGCAAGCTTCTGCACCCACATGGAATTGACACTGTTTACAGACCAACAAAAAAAGGATCAAAGACCTACTGAGATCGGCCAAAGACAAAAGCCACCCACAAACATCTGCAGGTGTATACAAATTCCCTGCAGTTGCAGGAAAATATAAATAGGCCATGTACAGTGTGGCCACCAGATTAAGAGAGCATGAGCGTCACTTGAGATTGGGACAAACAGAAAAATCGTCTGACAGCATGTCTTATTATTTGGCCATGACGTCAACTATAAAGAAATCCTAGTCCTGTCCTCTACATTCAACTACTATGCCTGACAAAGGGAGGTCATAGAAATGTACAAACACAGTGACAACTTCAACCGAAAGGAAGAAATGCTTTGTGTACAGATAGCATGGATACCCATCTTAGAAAACCTTTGAAACACATTTGTAATAAAAAACCTGCCTACACCCAGCCTGCCAACCGATGCGAGCCAATCACCACTTTAGCCAGTGCAACAAGCCCTGCTCACTTCCACTATATGAGAGTGCCACTGTTATTGCTTCTGCATTCAAACTCTGCAGACAATGGGTCATCTTACCCTGAAGATGCTAAGTGTAGTGCTTGGCAAAATGTCAGTATCTTCAATGCCTTCTATCTAGACCACGGCCTACAAGCCCGGAAGAGATACAACTGATAGTCAGGACACTGGCCGTGAAAGCCTAAATTTATGCATTACTTGAAGCATTTCTGATGTCTTGGCTGACAGTGTAGTGTTATAAATTGCATTGCAGCACATTGGTATACTTTGATTTCAGAATTATCGCTATATTTGCATGATGCTTATACATCCAAATGTCACAAATGAACTGATATGGTCTATAGGTTGCGGATTGGTACATGCAGCAGAGCGAGCAGTGGTGCACAGATGGGTTTCAGATCATGCCTTTTGGAGGGACTGCCAGCACCACCGTTTAAGCCAATGCTTTGTGAGAAGTTTAAATGATCCTCTTAATGAAGATGAAAATGTATTCTATTTCAATTTTACATTGCTGTGTAATGCACTTAAAAGATAAAGTTTTAAAAGGAACTTCAATCACATTACATAATACATAATGCAGTTTGTTTTGTTAAATTTCAAAAGACGTTCTTAAAAATGGCTCCTCACGAGTCACTTGCATGTACTTCAGATGTTTGAAGGAAAATACAACAAAAGTAGTATTAAACCATTGTCTGATGGCCAGTTTAATTCCATACTGGTTGTTCCAGGATGCCCAATAAATAAATATATTTAAATTTACCCACAATTTAAATTTCTGCATTACAGAATAAACCTTGTTATTTTTTATATTTTCAAGTAACGAAAACTGAATTCAAGAATACTGAATGAATTATGCACCAACATAGTACTATGTTTATTTCAAAATGTCAGAAATTTCAGACTCCAATTTACGAGGGTAAGAGTTCTTACTTTCAAATGCTACCATTCAACACTTGCTAGATTTATAGCAAGTTAGTGCTGCTTTAGTGTTGGGCAATCCGAATGAAAACTTAAATTATTGTTATAGTTGCAAAGAACTTTAACACTCAGTAGTTTGTCAGCTTTTGATGTTTTATTTGCTTTACCAATTGTCATCCTCTGTGGTGTAGAGGTAACATGCTAGCCTGATTCTTGAGGTTGTAGGTTCAAGCCCAGTTTAGGGCAATGAATTTTTTCGGACTTCAAAGTCCTCAGCATGGCTTCCTTTGGAAGGGATTTAAAACTGTCGGTTGCATGTCATTGATTCATGGCACATAAAAGAATCTCTAGCTTGAGGCCTCTGAGTAAAATTAAGGTATTTCATGCTTATCATAAGAAGGGGTGCTCAGAACCAAAGCAGTTGGAGAATTTTCATTTTGGCTGTACCGATTATACATGCCGTGCTTCAAAGGAAATGTAGCTTTCATTCGGTTTACCCAACCAATAAGATTGAAGCAATGTAGGGCACTACTATCTTCTGTGCTACGTCTAGAACCAGGAATAACACTTTTCCGTGCAAGCAATTTTAATACTGCTTGCCAATATACAGATAATGGTAACATTTTAGGAGAGATTTTAAACCACTAAGCTATTCCCTCTGAAGTGAACCATCATAAACTGTGGATTCTGCATGGTGGCATATGTTCCCTAGTAACAGTGCATTAATGTCCTGGAAGTAATGAAAATGTATATTAATATAAATTGCATAGCAGGAGGAATTTGCAACAAGGAAGGCTTAACTCATCTTAAAATTGTCGTAATACAGTGGACTAGCACAATGACACAAACTTTAAACAAGTTTTCACTCGTTATTCCCACGTTATGTTTCAAAATAAATGTCAGGTAATAGGATTAATATCATTGCTTAAATTACGCAGATACCCAAAAGGAAAATTAAGCAGTATAGAGACCTAATTTAGGTTACAATAGTGCACATGGAATTTAGAAGGTTAATTGCACAGAGTTGCATTTGTGCCAGCAAGAATAATTATAAATTTAATTCAGAATATATCCTACAAATAATGTGTGGTGCAATAATTAGTATAGATGTGGAATGGCTGTTCTTGTAATTTTATGTGCATTGGCACTGTTGCAATTGTTCTACTCAAAAGTAGAACACGTGAATGAACTGTTTCAATTGACTATTAGAATGTGTGAAAAAAGAGGATTGTTCTAGCACTGCACATTTAGCTCCAATTTCTGTTTATTGGCACTGCACTGTGAATATTGCAAATTGGATTTAATCTTGTAAACTTGTTCATTTTAATTTTGGTCAAGGAGTTACAGAAAAAAAAAATAAATATATATATATATAACGAATTGGTGTAGAAGAACATTCAGGTTTTACATTACTTTAATCATAGCCAACTAAGTATACAATTGCTATTATGCTTCACACCAATGCAATTTTAAGAGTTTGTTTCATTGACATAACCTAATACAGTACAATCGTGAGCAACATTATTAAACTAGAAGTTCATGGCTATGTGAAAACTGTTTAAATGATGTGAATATCATTTAGCACAACACAGAACCAAATACAGTACAATAAGCTGTGTATGACGAGTGAAAACTAATTCACTACCATGATTATGGTTCGATGTGTTTGTGAAGGTCAGAACCAAGTGCTTTCCATTTGGTTAATATTCTGTTACAGGATAGTATTGTTCAGCAATCAGTAGTGCAAAATAATCAGTAGGCCCATCAGTACTTTTTGAGTTTTCTGTTTGTAGCTGACGTGATGCATAACATGTAATTGATCTTGTGCAGTGAGAGAAATGATACTTCAAGCAAACCATCCCACCCAAGCATATTAGTCATTCTTCCTTTTACCATATGTTTATCGCTTTTAGGTTGAAAGCAAATATAATTGAATATCACAATTACATTGGTTTGTTGTACTGAGATTGGCTATACAGTGTTCGGTTGTTGGTACTTTTTAATATGTAACTTGATTATACATTCTGTTCTAAGCACCACATGGTTTTTGTTGGATATATTTAAGCTAAATGAGACAAGATTGTTTTAAGTAGGAATCAATACCAATATAGTTCTCCTAGCTGGCGTAGCTTCTAAATTACCTCATATAAGAAGTACTGAAGTTCATGAATTAGTTTCTATAAACTTTCAAGAATTTTTATACTGGTAGTGTTCTCAGGTTTTAAAGCCGATGTTGGATATATGTAGAAGTGAAGGTGCAAGTATTAGTGCATACATGGTTATGAAGTCCAAAGTACAATCTGTGGTGTAAAGCCATAGCCTTTCAAGTGATACCAATAGTTTTTTCACAAACTTTCTTACTGCAGATTTAGTAGCTCTCATAGTTTCTCAAACATCTGTATATATAAGCAAAAGGCTGTCTTTAACAGGCATTTTGGAATCTTAAGGTTTAAGAAGTGATTAGATTTAGTAAAATGACTTGTAGTTTACTTGAAATGATTCTTATGGGTGTCATTAAAAAATTTATATCACACATGCACAGATCTACAGGTAAACTGTCAATGCAATTTCTTTTGAAAATGCGCTTCAAACAGCAGGTTTTGTCCGTATTGTGGATTCTTGCCAGATGTGTACACATTCATATTGGAAAAGTTAATTATTTTTATTTTTGAAATTAGGCCTAGTTGCAGCAACCTAATTTTAAACAAGTTTTCTAATTCAACTCATTCTAACAGAAGAAAATAAAACCTCAGTAAACAAATACCAATTTTTCTATTGCATTTTTTTGTGTACAAGTATGGTTAAGTCATGTAACCATCTGTATGCTCATCTAGGTAGGTACATCACTTTTGCAGCTAGTACATCAACTGCTGTTTTCATATAATCGCATTTGCAATAACACAAGGTAATGGCAACTTTTGCAATTTGTAAAAAAAAATTCTGAAGGTCGCTCATAAAACATGGTTGTGTGTAAATAGTAAACCAGGCCTCTTGCTTAGCTCAATGCCATTTCCTTATTTTCTCTGTAGCTGTGTTTTCTGTGGATGGCTACATTTTATAGCATGTGTTGGATAAGCAACCTGAACAGAAAACCTGGGTAAAAACAAGTGGCATGTACTCCATGAATGTCATAGTTCTCTAGCTTTCAGATGGCATTATCAGATGGCAACATAATTTTTCATGTCTTTTATGCAGTCATTACTTTAAATTATACCTTCAAATGCCATGAGTACTAAGTTTCTGCAATTGTGTTTCCAGATTAGCCAATGACTTAAGTAGATGGCAACATAATTTTTCATGTCTTTTATGCAGTCATTACTTTAAATTATACCTTCAAATGCCATGAGTACTAAGTTTCTGCAATTGTGTTTCCAGATTAGCCAATGACTTAAGTAAAAGGCTAAACACATGGCTCCTTTCGGTGTTTAAAGGAGCTTGCGGTGTCAATGATGGATCTGCTTCATGCATATAGTAGATACTCAAAAATACTCTTGTTATAGAATGACAAAATCACTAACATTCATCAATAATTAAAATATCTTTTAACTGGCAGAGGAATAGACAATAACCTATAAGCTAAGAGAACCATGACTTCTATTCCAAAGAAATTTGATGCTATACTCACATGACCTTTACTTTTGTGCTAATTATTCTTATAAACTCTTATTCCTCTGTCTTCATGTCAGTCGAGATATACACCTGCAGTATATTGCCAGGTTAGCCCTTATTTTTTTATCCACCCTCATACCTATTTTGTCCAGGTTTAATGATAGGTTAGGTTTCACATTTTGTTTTAGTTTTTGTTCACAATTCATAGCATGAAGTGTAAAGCGTGGTAGCATAGGTGGCCAAACTTTACAATGCTACCCACAATGCAGAGGGGTGTGCTATTGTAGGGGGGCAGTTTGTCCAGTTCAAGGTGCATCAGTGGATAATAGAAATGCATTACTGTTAGCAATACCTCTATAGATCTTAAGAAACTTGTTTCTATCACAGTTTATAAATTTAAGTTCAAATAAGTATTAAAGTAACTTCCCCTTCAAGCTTATCAACCAAATTTTTGAAATCTGGAGCACTGTTCAACAGTAGCAGTCACCTTAAGTTTTACTGCCAAGTTTGATCTGTTATGAGAGATCAGGTTTTAGATTTCAACATTTTCATTTGCGAAAATAAACTTCCTTTACGTAGAAATGCCTTCCTTGTCCCTATAGTTTGCCGAGACAATCTAATATTTTTATATTTTTCTAGTTCTGGAGATTTTATTTCAGCAATTTTGAGTATACCTTCCTTAAATTGCTGGTTACTATACTGTTTTAGCGGTTTTGCAAGTTTTCAAGCAACATAACTAGCAAGAATTTGTGTTATAGCATTGAGAAGGCCACTTTGTAATGGTACGGTCACCAGTTTGTCATATGTGAAGTTTTCCAGTGGTTTCATTCCAGTTCTAAAATTGAGATAAAAGTATTAATGTACAGTTCACGTTTAAAAGTTCTGCTATGATTTCTAAAGTCAAGAGTATATAGCTCACCTGTAAGTTTGTGGTCTTTGGGACAAATTATAATGCTGTATGTTGCTTCTGTAGTACCAGCGAGAAGTTTTGAATGAATAAAATCTCAAATTGTATCCTTCTGCAGAACAGAAGCAGCTTTCCTCCCATTCTATTTGGAAAGAACACTTTTGGGGATTAGTTTGCAGTTTTGAATGAGACCTATTGTATGATACGCCTTCAATGAACCCTCGTGAATGATACGCCTGCACCATTGAACCCTCGTGCATGTTGGCTAATGTTGGGAGGTTGTAGGTGTAATGTCAGGAGAGAAGGCTGTGCTGTAATCGTGATAACCTAAATGGCCACCTGTGGTCTTAAGTATAGCCTAGGAAGTGGTGTTTTTTGCTTTAATGTGTATTTGTTGTACCAGGAAGAATTTCATGCATGACGAGCAGTCCTACCAGATTTTCAAAGATTCCTTCAAAATGGATTAGCTTTTATTTAAGCAGGTGGTGAAATAAGGGTTAAGAAGTAGGTAGGATTTCAGCACCTTGAACAAAGCTGGACTTCCTGTGTGTACTAAACTTCCAGGAGGAAGGTATAAGACACGAATACAAAGGGTATGCCACAGGGTCATATGTTTCCAGGTGGGGCATCACAGGATACCCCATCAATGCCCCTTATCCAGAAGAATGAACATGCAACTCAGAACAGAAGGTTCCATGTCATTCTCCCTGAGAATGAGCTTTACTTGTTTCAGCAAACTAGCTGTTCTAATTATAAAGGAGCATGAAGTCAGAATATGAATTACTAATGTCGGCAAGAGCTAACTTGGCACTTGACAGCTATGTTTCACTTAGCTGGCTAGCCCTATCTTGTCCAATTGTGTTAAACACATCAAAATCGGACAAGATAGGACTAGTCTGGTTCGCAGGCAAGTGAATCATCTAGCTGTGAAGTGCTAGGTTAGCTCTGGTTGACTTGAAGTGGTGCGACTTTCTGTTGGGGGAGGGTTGTTTTACTTCGATTGAATTTTGTGAAAGACTGGTGTATATTTAATTTGAGTAGACAAAAAAGAGGGCAAGTTATGTTTGATCAAGCATATAAAATCCCTACAAGAATTGTGCAGCAGTAGGAAAAGAAATAGTTATTGCATGGAAGTTTGAATGACTGATTGGATGTGGCTGGAGTATTAAAAGGGGGAAATGTGGTTTTAGTGTGACATGCTTTGGAACAGACAATATTGGGGTCCACAAAATGCAGAATAGATTTGAGTTGCGACTGAATTTGGAGAATAATTGGGAGGAAAAACATCTCCCCTGATGTAGTTGTGGCCTGAGCAGGTTTGTAAAGAATTAGGTAAGACTCACTAGCAAGTTTAGAGACACTGTGTAGTGTACTTTGCAAGAGAGGGTAGTTGTGAAATTTGAGCAATCAGTTTTATATTGGGGGGAGGGGGGGTGGGGTTGGAATCCATACTGTAATTTTTAAAAACTAACCTCCAAGTAAAGGGCAAATATTCTATATGGAGGGTTTGATTTGAAAAACATTCTGGTTCTATAACTGTTGGAAAGGTTTTTGTCATAGAGAATTGACATTCACTATATTGGTGACTGAGGTAATAGGCATGGACATAATCTAAATGTTTTGAAAGGATAGTTAAGAAAATCTATTTAAAAAAAAGTCTGTATTTGTTGTTGGAAATCAATCTAATGCATCCAAACATTTTTTTAAAAAATCTGCATGAAGCATTGCCACCAACTTCCTGTCAGTGGTGGTAAAGAAGGTTGAATATTGTGGAATGACCAACCTAATGCAGTAATTGGCACCATTTTTGTTTGTGCGCCTTCTGGAGATGTGGGAGGGAGACACTGCTCCAGAAATCCCAGGATGAGTATGGCATCACAAGATACAGCTAAATTGTAGCATCTCTACTGTCCTTGTTATTATTGTATGTAAACAAAATTACATTAACCTTTACAGATTTGTAGCATCCTATGTGATTAAAAATCCATTTCTATTGTTGAAAAGATTTACTTAATAACCGTAATTTGCCACCAATATCTAGAGCATATTTGTGGCCTGAAAGCTCAAAAAGCTCCATCAGAATTTCTTAGTGCTTCATTGTCATCCATAGTTTCGGACTCAGGTTAAAAAAAATCAACGAAACAATTGCACAATGTTTATGAACTCCAAATGTAATGCTACAGTTAATAACCTTTCTGGAAAATGACAAGAACAGCTGATATCGTTGACTTCCATTTTTCAAAACATTCAGTAAAATGATAGGTGATGCCTGAGTTATACTTGGCTTCAATGTGTTACAGGTGGCAATGTTGGGAAGGTTTTCAAAGTCAAGAGTATTTCCTTCCCAAATTTGATTTCATTCCATGTATGGTTAGTGCCTCTCCCCCCCTTTCCCTCCCCCATTTTTCTTTTTCTTTCTTTCTTCTTCTTTTTTTTTTTTTTTTTTTTTCTTTTTTTCTTTCTTTCATTCTCAGTCTTCACATTATATTGTTGCTTTGAAATGACAAGGTTCTGACTACTTTGTTCTTCTGAGAAATCAGGCCTTTAAGTTATGGAGTTCAATAACTATAACAGTTGTTACATATTGTGCACAAATTGAGCATTTATGATACAATTTGTATTAAGTTCAGGATTTTATGATCATGGGATCCAGTTTTTTAAACGGTGTAAGTTATGGTTAGTGGTGCTTTGTAGTTGGAAGCTTAACCCCAAATTAGCTGAACTGTTTGCAATACAAGGTTCTCACTGCAGTTTTCAATAAGTTAAAAAAAGAATGAAATTACTTGTTCATTATAAATCAAAATGCAGTTTTATTAGTGACATTAAATAATATAATTGTGTACTAATATGCCTTCATACTGAGAACATTTTTCTATACTTGCAGTGTGAAAGAAAAAAAAATTAAAACATTTATACCTTTTTATCTTCTAAATTTGGAGCAGAGTAGAATAATACTATCATGCTCAGGCATTAAAGTTCATCATGTCTTTTAACTCTTTCTTTTTCATAGCACATTTCTTATTGATTCTACACTTAAGCTTACAATGCTGTTGGCAATCCTTGGCTACTTGTATTGGTTTTTATGGAACCAACAACCTTACTTGTTACACATGAAAACACTGATGTAATAAGATTGTAGATGGTATGCTGTTACGCCAAAAATATTAATTGTGCAGATATAATACACTTCAGTTCAAATACATTAGTAGTGCAGATTGAACTTTGTTGCCTCAAAGGGATAACCTTTTTCTCTGCAAATAGAACTGTCATTTTTCAATCTCCCTTATGAACCACTAGATGGCATCAGTGATGTGAGATTGAATTATTTGAGTATCAAAGCGCACACAACTCAATTTTTTCAGTTTTGCCAGTTAGAACATTGCCATTCCAAAGAAATGATATGGTGTATCCTACAATATTCTATCTCTTAGCAAACAGTTTATTCACATACCATGCTCCATTTAATTTCTTCTCAACTCCCTAATCAGATTCATCACTTATGCACCAGCCTGGGTAGCTGATGTTAGGAGGTCTGCTGTTCAAATTTTATTTAGACCGCCGTAAAGGAGGGGTCCCCCACCACAGGTAGACCTCATGCGGGAATTCAATCTGCTTGAACATTAACATTTCCTTTTCAGTTACTTCTTGTATCATTGTGGAGCACTTATGGTGCCATATCCGGTTGGAATAGACACTAAGCAGTATTTTTGTTTGATCTTTCTGTCCGCTTCACATGCTACAGGATGATGCACCTTGCTAGAATCAATATTTTTTTTGCTTTATCTGCTTGTTACCATCAACATCTTGAACTGTAAGTGAAATTTAGAAAAAACATAACTGTATAGCAAAAATTTTGCTATCACTGCACACATTTTATTTAAAAAATTATCAAGTTAATCCTAAATCCATGTGCCGGTTTTTTTGGCATGCTTTATAGAATTTACAATAAACATTTCAGCCTTTTACTGCCTAATTTGATATTTTGGTTTGGATAAATAATAATGTAGCAAAAAGTAAAGTGAAGAAAAATAAATTTGAAAGTTGGTGTGTGGTTTCAGCTGAAATAATTACTCAGACCTTCCTAGAAATTTGTCCAGCGTAGCTTATAGTGCTTTTTTTCGTAGCCATTTCCACAATTATGTAAGTTATCTTGCTGTATACACAATTATTTACACTCTGCAAGAATTGTGCTAAAATATTTACACTACAACCAAAGTATTCCCATTAGACTGCTTACAGTGTAAAATGTTAGTAATTAGATTAACTATGTTGTAAGAAATTATCTGAACATACTGTGCAACACACCAAGTGTTCTTATAAGTATAGGTATAAACAAGAAGCCAAATTATACACAAAGTAGCCAGCAAAATAGTAAGCGTTTTTTTAACTTCTGGCAGTAGTTTTATCTGCCACATCCCTCAAAGTTTTACATACAATTTCATTTAGGCAACCGTAGTGCTTTAAAGCTTCATGTATGCACTTCAAACCACTTGTTGTTTGTACCATATTTTGGTACAAACACTAAAGATGACATTTTTCATTTTCAATCACATTTTCTTCCGTTTCCCCCCATTAATAAGCATTTGATGGGATAATTGGGAGAATGGGTAACAGCTAAGAGTTGGAGAAAACATCAGTTTTCAATATTGCACATGAAGATTGTCATTCTTTTTATAATTGTTACAGGAAGAGATATTTTAATGGGGACGTAGGTGAGAATGCAAGGTTACAAACAATTGGCAATAACTCCTACACTTTTTTTAACATATTGCAATGAAACTTGGTATCAGTATTTCAAACATAATTGCTAACATATCTTGAAAGCTGAAACAAATTTTTTTTTAATATTAAGATCAGTTGTAAAAACAAAACAAACCAAAAATTAAATCAATATTTCATGTATCTTTTCTAAACATCCAACCAAGCAATTGTAATAAAACTTTGTGGTCAAGTTTCTTGTGCAATGGTGATAAAGCCTGTGTAACAACATTTTAAATAAGTAATTGTGTGTAAAAAAAATTGTTTTAGTTGTGCTTTAAAAAAAAATCCATCAAATTCAGACATGTATAATCATAACTACTGTTTTGAAAATATCAAAAAACTACTGTACAGGATTGTTCATTGTACACGTTTAGATGATACTACCAAGTTTCACATCTGAGGTAAGTATGAGGGTAATCCCAAAACTAAGGTCTCCAAAGCGCTAGGGTCGCAGGGAAATTTTGCGTGGATGTTGGCCATACTGCTTCTTTCCTTCCCCCCTCCAAATTGTTATAGAATAACCTACATCATACCCAATTGCTTATGTTCTCGTGAAAGTCTTTCATACACTAAATTAAAAGGATTGATTTAAAAAATCTGAAATAAGATCTAAAAGAACATTAGGTTATACCCATGTAGAGGAAGAATAATATTGGACAAGGGAACAATCTTCTCATAACTGTTTGTGGGTAAGTAACTACAATATCAATAATTCTTCTGTGAATATACTTTGCTGAACAACTTTTTAAGAAGAAAGAGATCTTTAAATATTCAGAGGATGTCATTACGTGAAATTTGCCATTATGTGAAGCAAGATATTTTTGGAAATACATTTTGCTCTGGTAATTGTATACTCTACACAAAAAGTTTGACCTTATTGGCTATTTTTCAGTTGTAGCATTTTACTTACCCTATTAAGGTTTGTGTACAGATAAAACTGACAATTGTTTTTAATGCTTTAGTGCATGCATTTTCAAATTAAGAGACAAAGGTTGTGTTTTCTTAGGCACCTTCAAATGAAACGACATTAGTTTTTGTGCTAAATTTGATAATTTGGCAAAACTAAGGGATGCTCTTATGAGGACATCAAACATAATATTTATGTAATTGCATAGTACTGCACAAAAAGCAAAAGAATTGATGAATATAAATTGCAGAGTCAAATGGTATGATATGTAACCAATACATCTTCACTTTTAATTGTCAGGTATGCAAGTTAATGTTCATATTTAACATGTCGGCAGTCCAGGAGAAAGGTGCCACACCTCTAACAGATGCCTATTTATTTCATTAGTGCCATTGAGGGCATTACTGTCAGCATCTAATGAATTCCATAATCCTACACATTTTTGAAAACATTTTTGGCTTTTTGGACCTGAAGCAGAAGTTCCTGTGTATGTCACTGCACACTGCCTGTTCGATTCCTTATTGCACCAAGTACTCAACACCAATGTGGAAAGTATTGTGTTCTGCAACGTACCTCTTGACTTGTGTCCAGATTAGTCATTTGTGGAAGTAAGACTTCCTTAAACCAGGCAGTGAAAGTTTTACTATTCATTTGTTTGTGATAATCATTTTACTTCTTGATTTAAACAGAAACATTGCTCCAGGAACAAGCACATTTACGTCAGCAAGAAGCGAACAAATCTGCTTCTGTTCCAGTGGGCACCTGCATCGTTCTTGCTATTGTCTGGCTTGTTTAAAAACAAAAGAAAAACCTAAGGCTTCTCTTCAGTAGGAAAGTTTTTCCTCATATGAAATGGTAAATATGCTGCCTTATTCAGGCCCTTCTGAAAATCATTGTGTTGTCTGAGGCCTGGCTTTACATGTTGGTTTTCCTGATGTATGCGGTTCTGGTATATTCTAATCAGTTGGCATTTTTCCTTCACGCTTTTCAATTTCACCCACTTTCGGTGCATTACTATTTACTACTATTGCCAAAGGAAGAGGAGCTGCCCCGTTGTCTCACTTTTCAAGATATTCACATAGTCTGAACATTATTCATAAGCTTTCATTCCAGCAACACCTGAATTTTTTCTTTGATTTTGAGAACCACTAGCGATAACAATTTCAACTACTATAAGAATAGTTACAAGGATAACGCAATAAATTGCACTAGACCAAAAAAGCCAATTTTACCTGGACTAAGCAATATGCTGTTAGCATTCTAAACCACCACCTTACTGTTCCAGTTGAATTGAGCAGGTAATACATCCCTCTATAACGCCAGAAGTTTTGTGGTATTTTCTGAAGAGATATGTTAATATTTTCACTTAAATTTTTCTAGAAAAAACGTAATATATATACCATTTATAGCTAACATATATGTATGTATATATTTTCTGCAAATGGGTATTACCCGGTGGCAGAGTTAAATGTACAAATTAAGGTTACAAACAAAGTGCACAAACAATAGTAATACAATCATAATACAATAAAGAACAATAATAAAAATATAAGATGAAATGCACTAAATACTAATTAACACTCATTAATTAATTATAACCAAATTAAATTTAGCATTAGTATTCACCATCAGTTCAATAAATGTCAAAAATACACTTGCGTAATCTTTATAGTAAATTACACAGCATTTACTTGATTTACGATATTTTTCGAAAATTTCTTTACAGATAAAGGACAGCCCTGAAAGACTGCTACAGGTAATTCATTCCATTCCTCAATGGTTCTATTAACAAAGGAGAACTTTCCTACGTCGGTTCTGTTCCTTCTACCTTTAATTTTATACAAATGATCCTTTCTTCCGTAATATGTAGGGTTGTCCAATCTTTCACTAATACCCACCCATGCATTTGAACCACGATATGCTTGAAATAATGCGCATAACCTCTGCCTCTTACGCCGGACTTTTAGAGGCTCCCATTCAGTCTCCTCCCCCTTTTTAGGCCCAAAAGATTTACCTTGTTTTGGTATGGAATTTACAGGATATATTTGGAAGAAAAATTTGTAATCCTTATTTTAATCATTTGAGGTAGGAAAACTATTTCTTAAAATCACTTTGGAAATGAGTCTGATAGTTAAAACTCTTGAGTATTTAGGTAATTATTTATTGGTAAATTAAAAACATAGGACATATTAAGAATAAAATACTTTAAAATGCAAAGTTGACACCACTGGAGGTGACATGTCCTCTAAGTAAAAGATTTACCCTTTTAAAAAGTTTTGAGTAATGCCTTCTTTTTGAAGTTTTGCAATGATTTGATAGATCATATGGAGCTTTGCTTCTTTAATGTTTTCATTAAGTTGGTGTTTTATTTGTTCATATGAACAAATTATGTACAATACTTTGTGTTCATATTAAATTATTGTATATTTGATGCTTCTAAAGAGACATCCAATCCATGTTGGCTTAACATTGGTTACAAAAATTGGATATTCAGGTTCATTTCTTCTAATTTTCGATCACTTTTATTTTCTTATTAGAGGTGATATTCAAATCATTTGTTAGTGTGGCAATGTGTAAATTAACATGGAGAAAGAATTATTCTCATTGTAACCAGCAACATGGATTGAATGTCTCTTGAGAAGCATAAAATGTACAATAGTCTAGGAAACTGGAATGGGTGAGATAAAAAATCAAGTCACATTGTGTACAAGGATTATGAAAAATATGCAGTAAACAATTGATGATGCAGGGAAGCAGGAAATATGAAGTAGACAAGGAAGAGAGAAAATTGTAAAGGAAGTTTAAGAATGGTTGGGTGTGGGTATAAAGTGGGTGGCAAGTGCATCCATAATGTGAAAATACAGCTAAAATTATTCCATTGCTTAGCAATGTCCAGAAACTAAAAATATGGAAAATATGGAGAGAGTTGCTATGAGGCAAGTGGGAATTATTTAGACAACTTTTGTCATTGGGCATTTTAGGAATAAGTAGAAAGGATTTTTTTAAAACAATTTAACTGTAACAAAGGTAAAAAGAGTGTTGGAGGAAAGCGTTCAAGAGTAGGGGAGAATTTAATGTAGTTGATGAAGCTATAAAGCTGTTATGGAAATATATTTTATAGGTAAGAAAAAGTAATATTAGTTTCTTAACATGGACATTATTTACAAATTGATTTTTTTTTCAGCTTTTTAAATATCAAAATGAAATACTGAGCTTTAATAATGAGAGTAATCATGGAATTAAGACCTTAACTATGGTCATCTTAGTTTCTGAATATATCCCGAGTGTACTCGTATGCTTAAACGTAGTGAGCGTCAAAGTGAATAGTGAGCTAATATAGGTATAAGAAATTAGTAACACAATACTCAAGGTGCCAATGCCCTCATCAATTGTGCACCCATACCACTACTGGATGTTATATACAATTCTGAACTGTCACGGTTCTCCATTTACATAATGAGCCAGGAAGTAAAACACAAAAAATTGCAGGAGTAGGGTGATACATCTCTAGTGTCATCAAAACATGCAGAAAGTAATTTGTTTGAATTGGCTAATTCACAAGCGCTTGTTGGCAGTAACATAGATGTCAAAAAATTACATTAGTGAAACTTCGAGTATTGTATTGAACTACCAAAAAAAACAAGACAGAATGGGTAAATTAAGGCTTTTATTAAAGTACAGTAAAACCTCGTTAATCTGGACCAATTGGGGTTGAATGTTGTCCGGATTGTCAAACGTCTGGATTAAGTGAAACACCACAGAGAAGAAAATCTGAGCAAAATTAGAGTATGTACTATACAATTGTATTAGAATGTAAGATACAATGGGCCCATCTGATTTTAATTGCACTTTCTTTATTTGTTTGGTTTGAAGAAACTATAAATTTTCTTTTGTGGTTTATCACATCTTTCACAGTGAGATCACGAATACTCCTCATATAATAATAGTATGCGGAAATCTATCAATTTTCTCAACAAAGTCTTACCACACAATTCAGATGCTATTTAACCTCACTTAATTTCACTTTCGACTTTCTGAAATTCAAATCCTCAGCCTCAGATTTGCTACTAGTGTGCCTTGCAGTGCTTACACTTTCCACAATTTATGTGATAGCCTTGATCATCATATCCGTTAAGCCAGTCTTCGATATCGTCTACTGTGTATCGTCTCTTGTGATAGCTTTCTTGCCTCCTGCAACCAGTGTTTGGCGAGTCATTTAATTCAGTTGCATTGGTTTCTAATCTAACATTGTCATCATACAAAAGTTTCTTCCATGCATTAGTCAATGTAGAGTTTGATACTGTTTGCTGCACTTCAGAATTAAAAGTCATGGATCTGAAATCATACATTTTTTTTCTGTCTGTTTATCTTCACTATCCAGAGGCTCCTCAACTTGAAAACTACAGACAGGAATTTATTTCTGTACAACTGCTTTGCAGTGCAGAAATGCCTTGGTTCATCAATTGTATCAGGGGAAGTTCTGTTCGGTGGCAAGAACACATTTGATCTTGCCACCAGAACTAGTTTCTTCACATCTGGATGCATAGGTGCATTATCTATTAGGATTATGGCTTTCACATCATTTTGGTTTTTATTTTCTTGGTGTCGTCTTATTGCAGGTAACAGCACGGTTGTGAAACCAATCATGGGTGATGTCTGCTGTAAACCATACATTTTTTTAAATTGTAATGCACAGGAAATGTGGACATATTCTTAATAGCCCTTGGTTGTTTAATTTTACCTATGTCAACTGGCTTTAAAATACGGCTTCACTCTGCATTAGCACATAACACAAAAATGCGTTCATTGCATATTTTTTTATGATTTGGAGGCATGTATGTTCTCGGGTAAGGTGTGCCAAAGTAGGCCTGTCTTGTCAGCATTATACGCTTGAGACAAATCTTAACTTTTCTTCTTAAATATATTTCAGCTTTTTTTCTAAATGGGTCAACAGCTGACGTATCACCACTTAAGCTCTCTCCACACATTTTTTTGTTCACTGTGTTATGACACTTGCGGAATCTGTATTACCAGCCCAAACTAGCTGAAAATCCATTGATACCAATTTTTTTCGCAGGACATTTGGCAGCTGCTTGAATTTTAACACCTCTCACTGCAGTTTCGCTTGCACAAAATTGTTCATACCACTTGTATGTTGTGTCTTAACTTTATTTCAGCCAGCTGCCACATTCATATAACCTGACAAGAGTTCACCCTTTTTCCTTTTTATGTCTGAAAGTGTTTGTTTTATAATTCCATATTCTGCACATGCAAGTGGTACCATTTTCAAGCCTTTGTGTAATTATTTAGTATCTCGTGTATTTAAAGTGATTTATGCTTGCATTTCCCTGATGTTATAGGTTTACTAAACAACATTATGCACTCGATTTGTTTCTTTAGCTTAATGATTGAGAAAGGCAAGTGTTTGAAGACCTAACACAGGTACAACAAGGGTGTGAGAAGGAGGGCAGCCTAATGCATCGTTTTCACTAATGTATTCCTGGTATCCTTACGACATTACTGTTGTACAGTCGGTGCAAAAATAAAATGGACATTTCCTTGAGTTTGTTTTAGTGTAGTACTATAAGTTAGCAATTTGGAGATTTAGATTTTTTAAGGATCTTGTCCAGATTAAGTTAAATCTGGTTTAAAGGGATCCGGATTAACCAGGTTTTACTTTATATGCTGCTTAGAAATGACATGCCCAAGTATGCTTGTGATTTTATGTGGCCAAAATTAAATACCTGAATGTTCTCTGCCCCTAAGTAAGAGGTTAATATCCACTTATAAAGCGGAATCCATCATACATTTTAACAAGCACTCCTAGAACAGCGAAGCATATTGTGAAACTGCAATGTAAACATGTGGAAACAAATGAATCGTTAATTATTAATGATCAAAAGTGGACTCAGACCCAAAATATCCTTAACTTAGTTCTATCTCCAGTGTTCTCTTTGTAGAGATTCTTTCAACATAGAGGGAATTATTTTATTCTGATTCCATATTACTGGGAACTATTTTGCACATAAATACAGTTGAACCTGCTTTGTACGTAATCCATTCTATGTCATTTGTATTCATACGCAGATTTTGTAGGTCCTGGCAAAACGTAATTTATTAATGTGTTAATAGAACCTTATACGTAATGCATTTATACATAATTCATTGTTATACATATTAAATTTCAGTGAATTTATGTAAATATAATGGAGCATACAGTATCTTAAAAGAAGCTTGAGGTGTATTTTGCTTATCTCCGTTGACAAAGATGCAAGCTGAGCAGGTAGCTTTCAGCCGTGGTAACTGAAATCAGACATTTGTTGGTAGGACTGGCAGCTTTTTGTACGACAATGTCTTAGCATCAAGTGATAAGTAAAGGTAAAAATTTTCAGTATTGGGTGTTCACTGTTGAACAGTGGTTTTGTCTTTAAATTTTTGATTGCTTTTGATTAGCCATGGAGAACAGACAAAAGGAAATGTGATAAGAGTAGATGAGAAAGTAAGATTTACGAGAGGTGGAATTTAAACCACAGAAACCCAAAATTGAAATTGCCTCAGACTTAGAAATTGCTTATACCATGCTAGGTACAGTCAGTAAAATGATGAGGTGTATGCATTTTATGCAGGAACACTGAACCAAGCCAAATTATAACTGATTTCTTTAAAGCAGTACCAAGTTCAAAATAATGTTTTCTTCATACATGTCTGTTGTTTTTACACATTTAGGCCCACTGTAGTGCTATTTTATTAAAAAAAGATATGCATTATCAAAATTTCATTTGTAAGTAATTCTGACTTACAAGTAATCTTCCCTCTCCCCCTTGATATATGTGTAAACCAGGTTCAGCTGTATATTTAAAGTGCACCAGAAAAGTATTCAGACCATCTTCCAAGTAAGATACAGTTAAAAAATGCCTTTAATCTGGATCTTTTGATAATAGTGTGTTATAAACCAGAATAGTAGGTACATATGTATAGTACAATATAACCAACAATCTATTTTAGGCACATAGCTATTCCAATGTGGACGCTTCACTCAGTTTCGTAAAGACTAGCGTCTGTCTCTTAAGTTTTCTTGAAAAGTTCTTTCCTTGGACAGTAAATCTGCAAAAACCCATGTCTAAATGTCCTGCTGTTTATTAATGTTTAAACAAATGAATTGAGAGTACCACTCTTTTCACATTACCTGCCCTAATGGTTACTATCCAAGTACTTCCTAATTTGCAGCAGGCTTACATTGCTAAACCCGTATTCATAAGTTTAAAAAAGTGTATGTATACCTATACTCTGTTCATCAAGAGATTAGAGGAGATATAAACAAAGCACCGGTTTGTATCACTCCGCGGCCACGTGCTTTCAGAATGACGCAACACAGTTACCTACCGCTACGCGTAGTTATAATATGCATTTTACACTACTAAAAGGATATATTTACTTGATTCAAATAACATGTAGCACATGGAAATTAACTGCTACTTACGTCATCTCTGTCCACAATAACACTTTTTCATTTCCTGCTCACAATCTCGAAGCCAATCTCCAGAAGCAGCTTGTGGAGGGAGGTTAGTTTTAAATCTGGAAGATCGGGTTCAGAGTTAACTGCCAACAGCACTTTGTTTAAGGTGGGGATTCATTGACTGATGAACTTTTCGACGGATTGCAGATCTCACACTCACAAATTCGTTGCAAACTACATCCACCATTTATCTGGCACGTGGAAGCTTTTGGCTGGGATCTTCACCAACTGATGATTTCTCTTTGCGTGTGCTGTAAATACTTGCAACTGACACACCGGTGAACTCGAATGTTAATTTTATCACGTCTTCGATAGCAAGTTCGGGATATTTCTCGCAGAACTTGTTAAACACGTTCAATATTATTGTCTTTTCACCACTTCACAACGCTTTGCCGCGCTTATGTTTTACAGCCATTTACAGCACTCATTTGTTCCGCCATGTTACTGTCATACTGAATAATACGCGCGCAGAATGAATTAGGCTGGTTACAGATTCACGTAAGTGCGTATTCTTACACTTTAGCTATGCTTAGTACACTTAGTTCATGCTTTAGCAGACATTAAGTGACATTTCAGACCTTAGTAACAGTATTTCTTCAAGGGACTATTTACATGGCGAAAGCGTCAAGAGGGCGCGCTGTGGTCAAAACGCACGTGGCTTTGTTTACGTCTCCTCTAATCTCTAGATGAACAGAGTATATATATGGAACTAAAGAAAAAAAAAAAAGAAAAAAAAAAAAGATCCCTTAAATTTGAGTAAATTTTCTGTTTACTCTTATCACCAATTTTTGCATTCTCCCTCATTAGATGGTTTCTTTTACATCTGCTATTGTATATTTGTAAGTGCTGTTTATCCCATTAGTATGAATGCTGTTGCAATCTGATAATCTTTAGTAATCTTCAGTGTTCAAATTTGGTATTGGTTTGTGTTAATTTTTTTCCTTCCATATAGGCTAACAGCCCACCTGGACAGAAGTAAACCCATACCAAAATGACCAGTATACAGGAATACGCAAAATGCTTTAGAGCCAACTTCACTTAGAACTGGACCGGGAATGTAAATTGTGTATTTATGTGGAGTTACTTTCTTTGAACTTATTTGTTCGGAATTTTATCAGATTCACATATATCCTAATATCAAATAATTTCACAAATGTGATTTAAATGTTTGCAGAAATTGGAATCTACTGTCCACGTTTGTCCTGTTGTTCACATAACCCAAATGGAATTCAATTTCATTGTTCCACATCAGACTGGTTTGATTATGGGCCTTTCTAGAACAAGATGGATATTGATAACAGTGATTGCATTAACATTTGAATGTTTGGGATCTCTTGTCCAATGTAAATATTCTGTACACTAGATTTAATTAAAGTTGGACATATCTTCCTGTGAAAATTGAGACTTGGATGCAGTTGCAGAAGTAAAGCATTGTGAATACCACAAGAAAGATGATTGAAAATTACAGAGATGCCATTTTACAAACTTAGAAGAAAGCATGTCAAGTTTATTTATATGGGTCCTAATTAAAACACGAGTCATACTTGTTATGCAAGTCGAATATTGCTAACAACGTCAAATAAAACAGTATGTATATTCATAGAGAAATTAAAAAAATATGAAATATCCAACATTTTGTACTACTGCAATACTGTTTTGAGTTTCTGTGTAATTTTACGTTTGTCAATTGCTCTTGGGAAATGGATAAGAAAGTCAGCAGTTGGACTTTTGAAGCCTGGTGTCCAAAGAACAATGTTGAACAAAAAAGAAACATTTTTGCCAGAGACTAGTAAGAAGACCAAAGAATAAGTGAGTGTTCTCTAGGAGGAATATCAAGTTCATTATTGATGGCTATATGAGATAAAATAAAGAGTACCTTGAACAATATCATAGTTGAAGAATGCCATACAGAGCTAGCTCTGCATTAACCTGTACATTTAAAAGTAAAGCAAATGTCTAATTATGCAAGCTCAAAGGTTTTGTCTGTGTAAATAGTGTGCCACCTTTGACAACAAATGCTTTTGTTTCCCATAGTATTTTCGATTGATTTAGGAAATGACTAAGAAATGTAACTTAATTTTTCAGAGAAAGAAACTTTTTTATATAGTTATTTGTAAAATGTGAAAGTTTGTGATTGTACGACATGAAATTCCAGCCTCTCAGCATCATTTTGTCTATTTAGCATTTTTAATTTGTGGACATTTTACATTGCGTAATTGTTTTTCTAGCAGAATGTAAACAAGATTTCATTGTTTTATTTTAAGTTTGAGACCTTTTATATAAATATATATGGGAGCATTAGTTTTTTTTTTAAACAAATCAGTAGTGCCAGGAAAGAAAATGGTTCTTAGAGATGTTTTGAGTCTTAGACATGAATTGTTATTCTTTCTTTTCTTTTATTTACTTAAGAGCCTTATAAATATTTTATGCACATTCTTATTATTAGGTAACTGAAACAGATGTTCCTTTGTCCCTTTGTCAGGAATGCAACTGTATTGTCCCTGCCTGGTCGTGTGTGTCTAGCGATGAGCTTGTGGGGATAGCTTAAATTCAGTAATTGAGTCAGTATAATGCATTTAAATCTTACGTTATATATTAATCATTCTGCTTGTTTTGGACCTCATGACTAAAAGAAGACATTTGTGTTTTAATGCTTCATGTTCATGGTAGGTAAATTATCACTCGACACTTACTAAAACTAAAGTTATTACTCAAAGTACAATTACACAGATTGTTCAGTATGCTTTTCCTTATACTATCACAAAACAGATGATTGTATTCGAGATAAAACTTTCTGCATTGTATGTGTACCCCTTTCTTTCTGAAATGAATCGCAGGTTTGGTTTGTGTTCATAAAGCATAAAAGAATAGCCACAGTATTTCTCTGATCCTATCTGCCAACAATGGAAATAGTCAAGTCTTTCTACAGTCTCTTGATGATTTAAGATTGTTTACTTTAGCCTTTATAGATTGTGGAGCAGCAACAGTTTTATAATGGACCAATGCTACTGTTTGTATTACGTTTTTAAAGTTCTATTAGTCCCGTTATGGAATGTTGCTTCATCACAGCAGTGGATTAAAAGATGAATTGACACAACGGCTGAAAATAGTATTTCCAGAGCAAGCACTACTAAAGGAATGTCTTTGTGTTGGCAGTTAAAGCTGTAGAAGTGTTCGGCAATTCAACCTGTATTTTGCTTAGAACACATTTCTTGGCAATATATTGAATTCATTTTATCTTTAGTAGACTTCTTGCCGGCGAGGTGATATTGAAGCTGCTTGATGATTTTAGTTCTAAAATACATTGCTTAGGATAAAAAAGAGCAGTGCTACATTTCCTCTTCGACAGATTTCAATACTTAAAGAAGGTTCATTGAATTTCAGTTCTCAATGTTCAATTTTTGCAAGTGCTGCGACATTATGTAAATTGACAAGCTGAAAATTCCATGTTATATTTCCTCTGAAGTGCCTGATCTGTCATAGGTAGTAGGTGCTTCAAACAAATTACAATGATATAAAGTACCAACCTTGTAAATCTTAAGTTTGATGATGCTACATTGTATAGTGTTTGTTTGGCAGACATAAATAGTGGATGCTCTCAGCAAATTGATAAAAATGGTCCTCATTATGATACAATTTTTTTATTTGAAAGGTCTTTATCCAATTAATATTAAATCTGAGCTAGATTCTTGTCTGGGGAAGTCTTCTTTTGTTTACAACAGTAAAATATAGAGTGGCAGAGTTTAACCGAGGCTATACAAACTGCAAATACAGACATTGCAGTGATTAACCACATGAGGTGACCACACCAGAAATTGTAAAGAAAGTTCACAAAATTATATTGGACAATCGGCTGAAGGTATGTGAGTTAGTGGAGATTGCAGGCATTTCAGAAAGTGCTGTACAGTGCAACTGACTGAAAATTTGGACATGAGAAAGCTGTACACAAAATGGGTGCCGCATTTGCTGACAGTGAAACAAAATAATATGAGGATGTTTCACTTAGTGTTTGGCCAAGTTTTTGTGTTGGTTTATAGCCATGGATGAAACACCTCACACCTGAGGTGGATGGACAGTCAAAACAGTGGATTAAAAGAGAATCTCCTTCAAAGAAGTTGAAGACAGTTCCATCTGCAGGCAAGGACATGGCATCAGTCTTTAGAGATGTAGGTGGGATAATTTTTATTATCTCCAAAAAGGAAAAGCAATCAGTGGTGAGTATTGTGCAAACTTGTTGCATTGTTTGAGTGATGAAATGAAGTAAAAACGGATTCATTTAGTGAAAAAGAAGTTGTTTCATGCACCAGTTCACACATCCGTTATTGCAATGGTCAAAATCAATGATTTCAAGTTATATTGCTTCCCCATAATATTTGACAAATTTAGCCCCCTCTGATTATTTTCTGTTTCCAAACTTGAAGTGACTTGGTAAAAGATTTGCCAACAATGAGGTGGAATCTGCAGTTGATGGCTATTTTGCAGAGTTAGATTCTCACCATAAACAGGGTGTGGAAGCTATTCAGCATCACTGGGAGAAGTGTATCAATCTGAATGGTGTCTTTTTGGAGAAATACATGTTTTTTTTTCCAAAACTTTTGTGCTTTTTTTGTTAGGTCAGGTGCTTCTGGGACAGCCCTTGTAAGTCATGTGAGGGAAGTTGTTTAGATTATCACCATATTTTTGTTAGTTATTGGTTAAAATGTTTGTTGTGTTCTGATGTTTAAATGTGTAAGAATTGCATACCTTTTTCTTCCATAAATGAATCCAAAGTGTGTTAGCAAATATGGTAATTCAATAGTGAGACCCTCAATATCCAATAAGTTGATTTGTTTCATTTCTGGCAATTTTTCATAATATCCTAGCTAAATTTACTTTCGTTCCGTAATAGAACACTAGACGTCATTTCTGTCTGTGGTAACAAGAAAAATGTAGTATTGTTTGGTGTTGCACTGCTTCAATCACATTAGTTTTTCATTGTACTTAACAAGTTCTCTATTGGCACTTTTTTCCATTAACATGGACAAATGATCTCTTCCAATGCAACAGCTGGTATTTTCAGAAAAAGGTTTTTAAAAAAGTATTGCATACTGTGTATGTTCTCCGGAATGCCCTTTTCCCAATAAACACTGCTTGAAGTACATGTTGATCTCTTTTGTATTATGGTGAAGATTTAAAGCAGTTGTGATA
Source organism: Tenodera sinensis (assembly GCA_030765045.1). Lineage (NCBI taxonomy): Eukaryota > Metazoa > Arthropoda > Insecta > Mantodea > Mantidae > Tenodera > Tenodera sinensis. Next base: position 196,536,896 of record CM060961.1, read on the forward strand.
ATGGTTTCAAGTGTGCGTGCCATGCACTTGAAGTGGAAGTAAAGATAATGGAAAAATAATTTTCCCCAAGCAATAATGTTGGGGTAGAAGAACTGAAGATGTGTGAACCAAGCAACAGAAATTAGGTCTCCAACACGGTTATGCTGGTAACTTTTTAAACTGTAAGATAAGTACAGTAAAGATAAAACTTGAGTGAGTTTGTGATCCAATAATTTCCACTAATACACCATCTTATAAATGCACAAAATGTTTCAACTGCTGTGGGTCTATTTCAGCAATCTTAAATTTTAAATATGAGGTGATGTTTGCACAATCATAATGGAAAGTTATTTGCTGCTAATGCATCAACCCTCAGTATGGATTTATTTTCAACATATCCTTTCTCCAAAATTACATAATGCAACTACTTGTATGGTAAACTATTAGTACCCATTCTTGAGTTTGCATCTCAGTTGGCTGAAGTACTGACCGTTACTGTGTCACAGGTTAGGTGGATTCAAATTCTTGCTGCAGTGCTACCAAGTCTTTTAAGAAGTGACATGCCTGGACATTAATGAACCCGTTTGGCTCAGCATTTTTATATTTATTCTGTCATAAATTTAATTGGCTTTTTTAATTTGTTTCTATCCTCATTTATGGGTTTAATCTAACCTTTAAAATGTGGATCAATAGAAAGAAATCAAGTGTTGTGCAGTTGTATTTAGATTTGTAGCAAACTAATTCATCAATATACTGTGTATTATGTACAGTTTAATTATCCTAACCTCTTTATCACAACTCACCACAATGAATTGCCATGTAAACAGTTAAATTGTATTTGTGGCATTATATTAATAGGTTCATTAATACATTCATTTGAAATAAAATTGTTATAATTTTTGCTCTAATTAATGAAGATCTTTGGAGTAAGGGTCCAGTGCACATTTTTGTCCTTTTCAAGTAATTGTGGGCTAAAATATAGAACTGATACCCATATTTACAGAAAGTCCTTTTGTGAGAACTGTTTTAACCTAGAAGGGAGGTCTCTGGAAACTTTGGATGATGCCACCATACTGCTTTTCATCCTCCATAAATATCTACAAGAAAAAAACAAATGCAATTAGTTGGAAGGATAACAAACGAAGAGGGTTAAACCATATATATATATATATATATATATATACACATAGTAGGTTGGTTAGTCATAACTCATATGATACAAAAAATACAAAATGGAGGTAGTACTATGTTACAATTCAGTTTCCTGCATAGAACATTATTCCGGAGAAATTTGGTTTCGTCGACAAACTTCCCAGTTTATATCAAAAGTCTCATGATCTTTTGGATCTTGTGAGTTCTGTTCCATCGCTTTTTTGATCAATCAGCAATCAGTAGTTCCCTCACCTCTCTTCACCCTTCGCCATAGTATCACTCTGTACTTAGGCTAAGGAAGGACTGTGCTCTGTTTTTTATAAATACCATCAAGTTCAGCAATTGTAAAGATTTTCACGCTTATGGTGATGCAAAAAAAAAGGTGTCACCTATTGCACCATAGAAACATGTAGCTACTCCAGAAATTGGAAAAGAAACCAAGTCAAATTGGCAAGGTTGCCAGTGGAAGTTGCTATCTATCAAGTTGCAAAGTTAGAATAACCTTAACATTCCTAAACAGTTGTTCAGTTAATTTTAATTGATTATTTCAGTGTTCAGCTCCTTTTGTTGGTGACATTCAAGTGATGTTTTTAAATGTTTACCATCAAAACGCACATAATCTATTAATTAAAACCCAATAATTTTCATTCTTTCACAAATAAACACAATTTGAAAGGCAATTTGTAATATTTAGGCATACTTTTTCATAAAAGCTTCCATCCAAAGGGAAATTCAGTTTAACCAATACAAATTGGTTTTCGGTTGTTTACCAACATTTTTGGATCATGTGAGTTATAACTTTAACCTACTCATATATGAAAAACGAACCATGCCTGCAGCAACGAGTGAAAGAAGTTTTCGGGAAATCACCGAAATCAGCGGAGTGAAAGATCAGTATCAAAGAGCTGTAGCAAGTTTATGGCCCTGCAGGTTCAAAGGTGAAATATATATAAAAATAGGTCACCAGATGTTGATGTGCTTTCAACTTTTATTCCATGTTCTTGAAAATAATCTTGTTTCGATTTTTGTCACATGTTTATCTGATTTAAAGTTATGTGATGTGTAATAGTGCAGAGCAAATACATTTTTGATTAATCACCAAGTATAACAAACTGCTAAGAAATTAACATTGCATTAACAAGCAAGTTACAAGGTGGCAAATAGCAACATGCTTGTAAAGAGTGCTGCTTTTAAGCTTAAATATAGTTCCTTCTTAACAGCAAAGTTACAGATTAGCCCCAAATGTTGCCATATGTTTGCAGTTGAGGACTCATCAGACTATCAATGTACTTCGTGCTGCTGTTAGTAATTTTTATGAACAAAAAGTGGTGCTGCATTTGGAGTCTTCATTTTGGTGTTGTTTATGAGGGTGGTGTGATAAGTAGTAAAATTCCATGAAAGGATGGAACATTTTTGTTGCAGCTTCGTGTTTGGTAAGCTTCATTATTATAATTAAAGGGTTGTATAAAAAATTTGAACAGGCTATACAGTACAGTTCATTGTAGACAGCCGTCTGACAAGTAGTGTAACAGCTGTGGGAAAAGAACTGAGTTTAGCGCTGTGTTAAACATTTTCGTTTAAAAGGTTGGATTGCTGCTAAAATGAAAATAGAATTGAAGTTCACACAGACCCTGCACCAGCATTGAAGACCATTCACTTTTGAATTAATCTAAATGGATTCGGACAAGCACTGAAGATGAAGCGTGGTCCGGCCATCTACAAGAGACACCATTGACAAGATCCATGATATGTTAATGCAAGACTGCTGAGTAAAAATTTGTGACATTGCTGAGACAGCAGGCATGTCATCTGGGCAAGTGCACAATATCCTGCATGGAGAATTGGTATGAAGAAGCTATGTGAGGTGGGTGCCATGAGTGCTCACTTTAAAGTGAAAGTACAACCAGAATGTTGCAAAGAGTCAGGCAACATAGCCAATTGTCAACAATTGATGAAACTTAGCTCCATCATGACACACCACAGTCAAAATAATAAAGGCTGGTGAAAGTGCACTAAAGGCAAATGCCATATTGTTTGCTGGTAAGGTGATGGCCACTTTATTTCATTTTAATGGTTCGCAAGGAATAATTCCCATAGATTACTTGGACGCAAAACCACAACAGGACCCAATTATCCTTCATTGTTGGATAATCTGAAACTTGTGTTGGAAGCAAGACCAAGGTTGTAACACACAATAGTGCTCTTTCACCAGATTAATCCTTTGTTGCCACACATCAGTAAACACAATAGCAAAGGTACATGGATTGGGCTTTGAATTGGTTCCTCATTCACCCAATTCACCTGACTTAAAAATATTTTTCATCAAAGGAAGTGATTGTTGCAATAGTGTTTTGCATAGTTTAGCAGGACCTATTTTTGCAATTGGATGAAAACGCTGCAGGATCACTGGACCAAAAGTCTAGCCATCGAATGAGAGAGTCTAGAAATAACGTGAAATGTTTACAAAACAATTTTTCTTGTAGCCATTTTACTAGACTTATCAAACCATCATGTGGGTCCATTTGTAGCAAAACTTATTTTAATTTGTTACATTTTGAAAGCCTTCATGTGCTATATTGTACATTAAGGTGTAGAAAGTATCATGCAGAGAAACATATTCAAAGGGGATTTTATGAGTATTTCTCTTTGAGTAGTGATATTTGCAGGGCAGTAGTATCATAAATGAACCTGGAGAAACTGATAAAGATAAAATCCAAAATCAAGTTAGATTGGAAGAGCAATGTAGAGCTTTTATATTTACTTATATACTGAATTGATGCTAAAAAATGTCTCAGAATTGCTGAATTTGTTAAGTCAGAGCGTAATGAATTTTGCAAACATAATCTACATGATCTTCCTTTCATAGAAGTTTGAAAACAGTGTTGTTATAATTAATTTAATTTAAAAGGTGAGTCAATTAATAACACTAAACAACACAATTTTCCAGAATGCGTTTCGAAGGTTAACTTTCCTCCATTATCAACCGGACAATAACTGGTTACCAGAAGAAGCATCACCATCTGCACCATGGAAACCCAGTTATTGTCCGGTTGATAATGGAGGAAAGTTAACCTTCGAAACGCGTTCCGGAAAATTATGTTGTAAGTGTTGTTTAGTGTTATTAATTGACTCACCTTTTAAATTAAAATAATCTATATTGCCCTCTCCCCATTTTGCACATGGAATATTTTTTTGTAGAAGGTGAGAGTAGGTTTAATTTGGACAGCACTTCATTCAAATTTTAGTTCATTGGGTAAGAAATTGTTATAAATGTGAAAATAGGTTGACTATGCAACTTATTTGGATAATATAGTAAATGTGGTGATGGAGCTTCAGTTACAGCAACAATAGTTGTTTCAGATAATGTAGGATGCTGATGGTGCACTACTGCATGTTACATGTTGTGCTGCCTAGTCTTTAACCAAATTATTGCATACTTGCCAACTTTAATGATGACCCATAAAAGTGTTAGGTTTTTCTTATCTTTTTCTCCCCCCCCCCCCCCCCTTTTTTTTTTTTTTTTTTTTTTTTTTAAGGAGGGATTTTTATGTCTGTTGGATTTAAGATGTGTCAAAAGATTAAATTCTGTCATACTACATTGTAACTTAAGGTTACAGACTGGACGTACCACATTGTTACACAATGTTATGATAAGCTAAAACTTGTGTGTAACCTTTATAGTGATGATGGTGCCCCTTCTCTGGGGTGCTACGAAATGCATAGTGTGCAGATTTAAAATTTATTTGCACTACTAGTGACCCCTATTTTACATGTAATTTGTGTACATTTACTGCACTGAACATGTATATCTAAATTTCATGTCATTGAAAATGTATTATGCTTTGATGGACAAGAGTAATCTTATGGATTTGAATTTCATGAAGTTAGCAAGTATGCTATTATATATTTTGTTTATACGCTACACATTATTTAAGAGGATTGCTTTTCTTTTTGAAGTGCGAAAGGGTGGCAGCACAACATATTAGTAAGACTGAAGTTGAGAAGAAGATGGAGAGTAAACATGATTCATCTTATAACTGGTGATAGTGATCTAAGAAGGTGAAAAAATATTACTTTTGAGTAAACTGATCGTTTAGAAAGTTTATATGATCATACCTGTGTATTAATGATGTGAGTTGATACAAATTGCATTTTATTTTATAGTACGAGATCTCATAAGAAATCTGTATTTTTCAGTTAACTTTTTCAATTAACAACTTGTGTTCTGTTACAGGTTTTCGCACTGTATTGGGTTTGATTTCATTGTTGCTGTACAGAAACTCTAAAATGAACTTGCTTTGATGCCCAAGTTCCCCAGCATTGCTGTTTTGCTCAGCCATCATTATTACAAATGTTCTTGTGAAGTAACCTTCATTTTATCATTGTATTAAGCAAAGTGTCCTTTGTTAGGAAAGGCTAATTGCATACAGCCAGCTACCCTAGTTGGCTATGTTTGCAACTCATCTGTGATTTTCTATGCATCTTCTGTCTTATGAAAGGAAACTTGATTTCACCTAGAGTGTGGTCTTCTAACCCAGCTTTGAAGCTTCCTGTCTGAGCCAGCTTTATTTGACAATGTTTGTGTGCTCCCTGCACTAGAATACTGTGCTGAAGTGCAACAAATTGCTTTGGACAAGGATGTGGTATTTGCAAGTAATAGGTGAATTTTTTAGTATTTCCAAATTCTGCCCAAAATAGTCTTTTCAGTGCAAATTGAGCTTCCTTCGTTCTTTATATATTTTTTTCTTTTCATATTAAATATCTATATTATATAGTGTCTCAGCGAATTTCTATTGCACCACAGTTTCTTTGCTGTTAAAATAGTTCCTTTACCATTCCACATGCACCAGTTTTCAAATGCTTCCAATTGTTTTTTCTCCATTTCATTTATCGTTAAAGTTTCCACACTACTAGCTGTTCCACAATGCGCTTCTGTAATGTTTTCCTTAGTTTGTTTTTGTGTTGAAAGTGTACTTTGCCAGTACTTTCAACCTTTTCAACTTTATTATGTCCTCTTCTGCTGGGAGTGCCAAACAGTAAAACCTGTCTGAAATGGAACTTGATTGCTACTTCTTTTTTTCTTTCCCTCCCCAGATCCATAGGTTTCCATGTTGCAAAGGGTTGTGCTTTATTTAAACTAAGTACAAAAGATTTGATTTTACACTCCAATGACTTTCTACTCTTATACATGCTATTCAGAATGCTTATTCTTCTATTTTTCTAGCGCCCAATCCATCAGTGAAAAATATTGGAGAGCAAGAGGATTAATAACTTCATTGTCAGAAATCCAGCATTAGCTAACAACAACATTCCTCTATTTCATGTTAATTGTGAGACATTTGTAGAAATGGTTTTATTGCACATTTCCTCATAGGTACAGTGAGAATTGGAGAATAATTTGGGTTAGGTGATAGAGTCTTTTAAAAGCTGGTCATAATGTGATCATTCAAATTTTGTTCATTTTGCATAATCAGGAATGGGGGGATGACTTCCTGACTTCGCATTTGAGAAGAGTATTGAAAAATTCAAATCAATAGCAAGGAATATCTCAACTAAGTCTACACCAATACACAAAATACATTTAACATAAATGTGTGTGCTTTGACATCCACATTTTTGGTGTAGTATGATTCTTATCTCTTGTTTACCTGTTACATGAAAGTGTTTGAGAATGAAGAGAACTTCTGAGGTTGTTCTCAAAAAATTTAATATGTAAATTTTATTTGTCATGGAAATTTCTTGAACATGTGGTGAATTAATCAAATTAGTTTGGGCCATCTTTGAGAAAATCAGAATTTTTTAGTCTTTATGTTGCATCCTTGGACAATGTAGAACTTCATTACCAAGTTTGGTATTCCCAACTTCAAATTTCTGAGTTAAACTGTTCATACATGCAGACCCTTTTTAATAAATGCTGTTTAAAAAAATTCAGAGGTTCTCAAAACACATTTCTGGTGATAACGTAATATTTAATTTCTGGTGGTATATCATACTCCTCTACGTACTGTAAGTAAAAATGGATCAAATAAAATTACAATGAAGGAATAATTTAAAATAGAAGTCTATATAAAAATGTGTTCAAATATGTTTTCCTTTATCTGCAACTTAAATTTGCAGTTTGTGATAGTTTTTCTGTCCCGACATAACTTGTGCCAAACCGCTCTTAAACCTCCAGTGCAAGTTGCATATAATCCATCAGCTTATTTACACCAGTGTTCCAGAAAATGATTTCATTTGCATGTTAGGCAGTTTTCCGGTATAATATAAACGGCGCTGTTCTGAAATTTATTTTTTATTTGTCTAGGTTTCTGGTGCTTGCATTGGGTGTCCGGTTTAGGCAGGTTTTACTGTATCAGGCATTGTATTCTTCCTCATAACTCTTTTTACATTCTGAAAAGTTTTTATGCTTCAAATTAATGTGGAACAGCATGGATTATGGTAGACACTACTGCATATATCTTCCACCTGAAGTGGGTTTATTTTTGATAAATGCCAGTTCTTGCACCAATGGTGGATCTAGACTTCTGAGTAGTGGTGCATAAGACTATATTTCTAAAGTAGGACTGCTTGTGAATGAGAAATTGCACACAGCACAAGAGCAGCAGCTTCAACTTGATTTGTTTTATGATTGGGTTTCCATTTTGAAGAACTTGGATATTGAATTGTGATTCCACTAGTACATCAGAGGGAAACAGCAAAGACTATCCAATCATATTTGAAGTAATTAAAATGAGAGAGTAAGATATGGAAACAAATACTGAAAAAATAGATGGATTTTTTGTTGATTTGCTTTATGAGTGTAAATGAACCCAAATTGCATACTAAAAAATCTGATGTGTTGCACTGACACAACTTTCTCTATTCTTATACTAACCATTCGTACAAACTCTTATTCGTATATCTTCTTTGTGTTGGTTGGGATAAACATTTGCAGAAATTATCTTATTTTTCTTCTTGTAAGTACAAGGAGAATATGGGAATACAGGAGGCTTTGAGCGATAGTCAAATCTTTTAAAGCTTTCAAATTGTGTTCTCTTTGCACGTTAACATACAAAAAAATGAATAATGGTGTTCCATTTAACAGAAGTTTAAGTTCTGCAAAACTCACAATAATAACAAGGAATATCTTCAAAATGGTACACTCTACAAAAAACGTTAATTTATGCAAAATTCCAGAGTAAATAGGACTACATGGGCCATAGCCTGAAAATTCAAGATATGCATTTCATTTGTCACAAAACTATCTCAAATATTTGGCATTTTAATCAAAATAGTTCGAGCTATTTTCAAGATCATCAAAATTTTTGAAACATTTTCCATGTAAAGGGTAGTTTAGCATGGAGCAATTTTCTTCCAAATCTTAGTCGCATTCTTGAAAGACATTAAACTTAAATACCAATTTTGGTTTTCAGCTGACTTTTCGTTTTTGACTTGTGGTGTCCACAGTCTGACACACACACAGATCTTTTTCTAAAAGGGCTTCTTTTTTTATATATGTGTATATATACTCAGGGTGCCTCGAAACATATTTCAGGTTAAATCTTGGCATCAAATTTTTGGTGGAATACAATACTTCCTCTACGTTAATGTACGTAGTAGAGAAAGTAAAGAAGTTATTGACTTATATACATATGTTTGCAATAACTTGATGACACGGACTTGGGATTATTGTATATTGCATCAAGACTTAGCATTTGGGTATTAGTTACCAGTAAGAGAGGCATACTTTGAAACAGTGTTGAATATTCACAGTGAACTAGTTTGTACATTTGGAAATGTACAGAAAGTGTATTTTCAAGAATAATTCTTCAAAATCTTTGTTAGCATTTTATTTTTATTTATAAAACATATCAAACTAAAACTTCATTTGTATAGCACACCTTTGATATATAATTTCATTGTTAATTTACAATGATTAAATATTGAGCTGCACATTTTCCACAGTTGCCCTTTTCTGAATAAGGGAAGTGCGACAATGAAGTTTAAATCATTTCTGACACTCTGGAAGGGGGTTGGAGGTTGCATTATAAAGCATTCATTTTTCTGTCAATACATGATGAAGTGCATCATTTTCGCAGTCACTAGAGGATTGCTTCACCAAAAAAGATGCACTAGCCATAATTTTCTAAAACTACTCTTTCCTTTTCTTAGTACATCACGCTTCAAGAAGGTTTGTAAGTCCAGTATTCATTGGAAATATCAAATGACAGAGTAAGCAGTAATTGAAGACTATGTAAGGGATAAAATCCATTATTTGTGCCCAGCAATTTTTTTCTTCCTCTTTCTCTCCTTTCACTCTGTAAAGGATAAATATCCTTTTACTAGTCGATAAAAGTGTATCTTTACAATCTTCTCAGTTCATGTGAATTGTTCATTTCAACTTTGTGGGTCATGGAATCAGTGGTTGGGTGACAGTTTCCAAATATGCAGTTGAAAAATTCCATCTCCATATCTTTTGGCATTCTTTCATTTTCTTTATTTTCAACCCTTTCTCTCATGTAGGACAGTATAATCACTCCCTGGATGTTGAGGTGAAGAAGAAACAAATTTATTTTAAAAAGTTGGATTTATGAAGGTATGCATCCATGCAAAAATGCATAAAAAAATACAATGGGTGATTTCCAGATTTATGCCCCATGGTCTTCTGGAAGAATTTTTGCTTCTGAACATTTCATTTGCTGCTGCAATGAACATCTTTAGTAATGTTGCTGCAGTTATCTCTTAGAAATCTCGGGAATGACTTTCAGGGCCTTTCATTAATGTGCTATTTTGCATTTAAAGGGTATGAATATGAAGATCAAAAAGAGAGATGAATATGTTAGCATATCTGGACAATATATGAGCCAGTTGTATTGCAAGATATTAAGGTACAGATCTAATCTGAAATCCTGAGGTTGAAATTTTGAAGTGATATCGCCTAAAATATCTGGAATTCATCCTAAAAAGTTTAAAGAGGATTTTATTGCAGTAAAATAGAAAATGTTAAACAAAGGTGCAACAAGAGCATTAACCATAAAATGAAATTGCTTGATTCACTCAAGATCCAAAAATGGATTGCTGTATTCATCTAAATTTAATAATGTGGAAGCTACAGCGCAACAGATCATGCATATTGTACCAGATTGACTTAAACCAGGGACCAAGTACATCATTATGGGAACCTGGAGAGAAGAAAATGAAATTTGGAACAGCGTTGAATGCAGTCAAGTAATGATGAAGTTATCTTAAATGTTCGATAACTTTGTCTTAATCCATAGACAGTTCATGTGCAGAAGTTAGTTATTGGCTGCTTTGGAAAAATGAAGCACATAGAAAAGCAAAATAGATGACAACCTTATCATGCTCACTAATGCATTTGTCAACTATATAATCAAATCCAATGTTCATTGACAGTGTTTGTTGAACAATATAACTAGCACATGGCAGGAGACGAAGAGATATTCAACAATATTTCATTGTTGAGGTGAGTATAAATATATTTCTCTAAAATGATGTAAATTTCTGTGTTAGTAAAAATTGAAGTATTAAATGTACATTCTATAGAATGGGGTTTTATACAAGCATTTCTTTTAAGAGGTCCATTATGGTGTTTTTCCTGAAAACAGAATTACTAAGGCATATATTAAATCTGTGGAACATTGATCCATGTCTTGGATTTGGGTTGAAAGTAGTACCTCAGTATTTTACTGCCATAAAGCAGGAGATAAGGGCCTTGCTAACAATGTTCATTTAGAGAAGGATCTTGTTAAGCAATTTGTTAATTATCTCGGATATCGCAAGCAAAAGGAACATATGAATAAAAATGATTGTATTCTTTCCAAGATATTTGATGCTGTTAATTCATTCTTATTTGCTATTTTTATATTTTAACAGCAGACATCATACCAGTGGTTCCCAAACTTGGGGTACCCTTCTCACTAAAATCGATAGGTTAATAAGACGTAAAAACAAACACATGATCTGATAGGGAAATAAATAGTACTGCACATAGATTTTTTTAAAACTGTAATACACTTTATCACATTAGAAGTACACATTAATTGTAATTAATGTATACATAGAACATATAAAGGATTTTTCAATTGAGCAGTAAAATTGCCTTCTTGGTAAGGTATATCTTTTTGGCAATTTATTGCATGCACTGGGAACGTAAAGGATCCTTGATCTTCTGTGCACAAATTTGTATTCCTGTGAAGATTTATGAGCAAAGCTAAATTGCATATATAAAAGGAATTTCGTTTTAAGCTAAGCGTGTTTGGAATCCATTTTGGAACTAATAAATTGCTGTGATTTTGGTATCATTTTCCAGGATAGTGTAAATCTTATGTTGATTTAGCCAGGTTTCCACACTTGGACCCATTGATAATCCTTACACATTGGTAATCCATTTTCTTCTGTTATGCATGGGAGAAAAGTATATGCAATCTTACATGTGTAACATTCTACAACCAGCAGGTCAAATTGAATTGTGGCATGATGCTCAGATAAGCCAAAGTCCATTGAGGTTAGAGTTTCCTTACATTCATCTTCATTATAGGTTGTCTCACCCTTAGATGACAGAATGGAGTTAAATGGGGTATATCTATATCTAGCACATACGAGTTGCTGTTAGCTTCATCCTTTACTACTCTTGCGCTGTTGCCAGGTTCCTAATAGCATGGTGTAAATATTCAGTTATAAATTTCAAGTTTGAACACATTGTTCTATGCAGAATTTTTTTCTCTAATAGGTTATATCCTTTTTAGAGCCATTATACACTTCTATAGGCCCAAATTTCTACAGAAAACTTTTTTTTTTCGCAGTAAAACTCCAAAATTTGCTGTTTCTATACTCATCATGCACTAATAAATTAACTGCTAAACTACTTTTATATTTTTTTCTTAGAGTAAATTATGGTGTCACCACCTGGCTACTTTGAATTCTCTGTTTACTCTGTTAAGTGTTACAAGTTTTTAAATTAAATATTTTCGGAAAATTGTATATCTGTGCACTGCAAAAGTTACGCAGTGGGAAACTTTTTTTTATTATTGAGTTTACATTGGGGACCAAGCGAGAGCAAATGAGGGTTAGAGACAGTTTTTAGAATAAACCAGAAGTCTTAACCTCTTTCTTTCATCGTGTAAGGCAAACAAAAGGTATTCACCAATTCAGATAAAAGGCATCAAGAGTTAGACACAAGGAGTTAAGTGAGTATTAATAAGGCAGCAAAAGTAACAGGCAAGGCTATCGGGTGTTCAGAAACAGTAGTGCATAGGATTAAAAAGGAGCTCATGAAAGGAACTTTAAGAACGCCATGAAAAAGAAAGCAAAAAGAGCAGAACAACACAAAATGCTAGGTAAACGCAATATGATGGAATAGTGCAAAGCGGAGTGCAGGGAATTGTTCATTCTTTAGTGTTTGAAAATATACCACCCACGTTGAACATAATTTTGTTACGGTATTATCAGGGTGATGGTACCCTACCAAATTTCTCAAGGGCCACTCTGAGTCGGTTCTCACATGATTTGTAGTTTGAGGATGAAAGAAGGCATACATACAGTACATGTTGCAATGTTGCACCCCATTTAACGTGTACTGTTGTCTAAGATTGAGATGAGCTTTTAGTTAAAGGAATCTCTGGCAAAAAGCTCTAACCAATTGAGATGTTATTGGGACCTAACACTGTAAATTGGACAAGCTACCCCCATACAAGAGGATGCAGAAACTTTTACCCTTCAGTTGCAAATGTCAGAATTTAATAAATGCATGAATTTGATGAAATGGAAATTTTTTAATATACATGAAACTTATTTCTTGAAGTCATACTGAGCAACTTTTAATTTCCTGATCGATGAATATATATAGATGCAGATACATGAATATAAATACCAGTATGGTCTGTAGAATTTGAAGCATTTTAAGCACATCATACTCCTTTCTTCCTTTCTTAGAATTTTGAAAACAGTGTTATAATCAATTTAATCTAAAAGGTGAGTCAGTAACACTAAACACTTACATTTATAATTTTCCGGAACGTGATTTGGAGGCTAACCTTCCTCCATTATCTACTGGACAATGACTCATTGTCCACGTTCCGGAAAATTATAAATGTAAGTGTTGATTAGTATTATTAATTGACTCACCTTTTAGATTAAATAAACATATTCCATTTAGCAAGTGAATAGTGCATACTCTTTATGGCATCTAGCAATTATGTCATTTTTCAGCATTATGCAGATCTGAATTACTAATGCTCTGTTGTGATTTTAATGTACATTCCAAGCTGCAAAGGAAGCATCCAAAGCTGGTGCCAAATGGGAAAGTTTGGGAACCACTGCAACAGTATTTCACCCTTTGCATGTGCACTGAGTAGTGCCAGTTCATTTCAGCTTTATTGTAATATAAATTGGAAAGAAGCTGATCAAGCTGTCTTTGAGCAATTTAGTTGTGACGTTACAATATATTGATTAGACAGCTTAAAACACTTGAAACATAGGGTTAATGTTTATTTGGTCAAATCTTGTTACTTCAAAATATTTCTTTTGAAGCCTTAAAATAATCTCATTAATGTAATTAAATGGATTATTTCTGGGTGCATATAGAACCTGAATTGTGGCTCAGAAAGAATTACGTTTAAAATGAATTAAGTATGGTGCAAACAGTGAATTATAGGTGGCCCTAGAAATCAGAAGTACAAATAATTGCACTGTAAATGCAGATTAAAAGTAGAGGGTTATCTATTGGAAAAAGATGTTTAAACCTTTTGTGCAAAATTGTTAAAGGAACCTCAAATTGTTTGTCATTTTAAAGGAAGCCTTTTTTTCTGTAAGACTTCTTGAATACAAACTGTGAAACTATGATGATTAAAGCATTTGATTGTCAAGCATCACTTTTGTTTGCTTATTTATCCATAGATTTTGTATCATGTTAAGTTTTATAATAATTTATTAAGTTCATGTGAAATTCACCATAAATATTATTTCACCCTTGATTATAATTCAAGTTTTGGGCTGTCATGATATTAAGAAATTTAAAATCAGACTAACCATCAGCATTAACAAGTAATGTTTAAAAAAAACCCATTTGATGTGTATTAAAGAGAATTATTAATTTTATGTTGGTGTTTAAAGAACAATAATTAAAACATATACCATTTGTTTCATGAAATTTTAGGTTCTGTTTTAATCTTCATACGCTTAGCTTCAGCATTTGATATTTCTAAAAAATAGCTATAGAAGCATAGAGCTAAAACTGATTTTCACTATTTTTGTGAGCACAGAGACTTAATTAGCTAGATGCAAAGTAAATCTGCAATTAAAAAGGTAAAGATATCCCTGGATCAGCAGAGCAGATATTTGGAGTCCATCACCTTAGATCAGGTATTTGAATTGTTCTTGTTTAATCACCAGGAGATCTGGAACTTTGGAAAAACTAATTGTGCTGGTTTCTTGGCGATTGAAATTCAAGTCATTACATAATATGTAGGCCATTGTTGTATGAAATTGCCAATTGCAAAAATGTTATTTTTTCCTAAGGTTCCAGATTTCATATATTTTAACAGTTAGTGAAAGCGTTTGCCTAGTGTATTCTCAGTTTGGGAAAAATGCCAGTTAAAAAAATTCCAGTCACTCTTGACGAAACTTTACAGGTACTTTAATTTTTTTAAATACGTTTTGAAGGTTAATAAGCAGTGCTGCATGAAGCAGCTTAACAAAATTTAGACTCTCTAACAACGTTTACTTAAGTCATCCATGCAATTTGTAAATGTGCACATAGGCATGCCAATTTCCTCAATATAGATGAGATTCCTAATGTTTTGCTTTTACCTGAGTTCTCCCTGAGTAAGATAATTAAATTTTTTCAAGATCAAAACAGATTTTCAGTCAATTTTTGTGAAAAGATATTGGTGACACCTTTGACTATAAAATTTGTGCTGCAAGGCAAATGCTTGGATAAAAACATTAGGAGTTTTAAAATAGAGGATAACTAGAAATACCACTGAATGAGCATTTGAGTTGATCTTCCACAAAATAAAAAGCTGAAGAATCCTTAGTCCTAAGTCTCCAGCATTTGTTGTAACTACTTATTTTTTGTTGGTACTCATTCATATCTAATTGGCAGTGGTATGTCTTACGATGAAAGATGAAATGATACTAAAATCTGTGGTGGTTACTTCTCAAGATTGGCATGTTTGTATTTATCAATAACTTGACTAGCAAAGAGAAGCAGAAACATTGTTGGTTAAGGACATCTTTGATTGCAAGACTACATAGGTCTGTTGCAAATTTTGGCAACATGAAATGAGGCTATTTGGTTACTATAGCATTATGGGTATCTAAACCTAAATTAAAAGAAAAGATTCTTGAATACTTATATAGTTCTTTGAGCGCATCTCTTGATGGATTCAGTTTTATTGACTTGCAATACTTGAATTTTGCTTTGAGAGCTTAGTTTTACATTGGAAATAATGAAGGCGGCAAAATGTTGAAATGAACTTCTCAGGTATGGGAATGATATGCATGTTGTATATTGGTGTTAGGATGTTCTATTTGGGGGTAATGGGTGGAAGTTCAGCTTCGAGCAAATTATTTAATGTCCTCAAATATTAAGAGAACATTTCTACCTTCTTTTAAGGAATTTGATACATTTAGGCTTCTGTTGCAGTATATTTGCAGTGGACTTGAATGAAGTGCAAGAAGACTTGTACATATGAATTGGAATAAAAATTTGGCATACTTTCACATTTGCAATTTGCCTCTTTGCATTAAGCCGGTGTCCCACGGTCCAACTTTTTTGACCAAACCTTTTGTATACCATGCAATTGCGCAGAAAAGAAACTGTCACACTATGATTCGTTTTGGTCCAATACAAATGACAGTTCACATAGCAAGCATGAGAAACATGGCGGATGCTAATATTAATTCAGCAATTGCTGTATTAAGTATAAGTGTGGGATATATTTCCATGAGTCTCAGTAGGAAGAAAAGGTGTGAGAAGTAAGACATTGGTGGACATCGTCATGAGAACAGGGCGCAGGCCGAAGTGTATTGGGTCTACTACGAAACAAATTTAAGTTAGAGGACCTGGAAAACTATCACAATTTTCTACGAATTGACAAAGATTTCTCAACCTTTTACATTGTGTCAAAAGGCAAAATTACACACCAGGACACAAATACAAGACAAACGCAAAAGAGATGAACAACTGTAATGGTTAAATAAGGTTTGAAGTCATTTCATAACATAAAATTTAAACATACTGTAAATTGGATTTGTTTATGAAATATAGCTATGTAATAACCACCTCACGAAAAATCGTTAATGAATCTTCCAGAAAGAAAACATCACATTAAAAGTGCCACATACACAACAGCTGACTACATGTTGCCTGCAGTCTGCCATATTGTTGTTACAGACGCTGATTGGCTATTTTCAAGTTGTTGGGTGAAAAAATTAGATGCAACTCAATCGCATTGTATACAAACAGATTGGTTACAAAAAATAGGATAGAAATTGTATGGAACAAAATTGTATCCAACTCTCAATGTCTCACGATGCACTTTTGTTCTACACAATGCTTTTGGCCAAAAAGTTGGACCATATGACGTCTGCATAAAGCATTCTATTAACCAGTATGCAGAAAATTGTTATTCTGCTCATATAATGTGGAAAATTAAATGTAATGGAAACAAAAATGTGTTGAACCTAACATTTACGACTATGGAATATGAAATTGAAGATGAAGTGGTATGGTCATCAACTAATCAGCATAGCATTGTGCTGCTGCAGTACTATTACACCTCTCTTTTGAAAGCTCTCGACTCGACTGCGTTGGGAAAATTAAACTTAGGCCATTGAATCTTTCAAATTCTTTTTAAAGTATGTAATTTTAGATGCAAAATCACTACTTTGTGCATCTTTATCCTATTTACGTTTTCAATTACGTTAAATTGAGGTACAATTTATTTTTCTCTTTGTACACAGTTGATTATAAACTGGTATTGTAATGCTGAGCTCACTGACATTGTTGAGTTTGATAGGGATCATTGATTTAAAATTCCAATCTATTTCAACTCAGGTATAACCTGTTGACACTAAAACAGCAACATTATGAATATAACAATGTTAAAATGTTCAGTGTTCTGCATTGGAATGTGAAGTTTGAAGATATCTAACATAGCAAGATATTTTGCATTTATATTATGTGTCAATAGGCAGACTTGCAAATAACTTATAAAGATATTAATGTACAATTTTTTTTTATTTTTGCAGAATGCTGTTGGTGCATCTGCAGGCTGAGCAGCATTTAGCACTTTCACAACTTCAGGTAAATGACATTAGACATACGCACTTAATCATACACATTTTTTATCCCAACATATAAAACTCTTGGAACCAAATGAATAGTGCTGTAAACCCTGAAGTTATTACAGAATCTGAATTGCAGGTGAAAGCATTAAAGTCATAGCTACGAGGTCGAAATGGCTAGTAACTCCTTAGCTTCTCCTTTCGCTTCCTATGGTCAGATCTATAATTGTGTAGGTGGGAGTCCCATACCCCCCTAATGGGTGGGAAGGCAAAGAATAAATCCAATATTGCATCAGCTCTAAGAAATTGTTCTTTTTGATGAAAAGCAAGGATTTTGGAGGGTTGGGGGGGATACAAATCCTTTTGTGATGCTGACTCATGCTGAATATGTTTCTGTGCCGTAGCCGAGTGGTTAGACCGCTTGCTTATCACCAAAGCGGACTGGGTTTTAATCCCAGGAAACTGCATGTGGGATTTGTGGTGGACGAAGCGGTGCAGCGGTGGGTTTTCTCCAGTTTCCCCCACCATCTCATTCCACCGGTGCTCCATCTTCATTCCATTTATCATCAGTGTCACTGCCTGCAGCGCCATATGTAGTAAAAGCATTCATTATACACTACAAAACAAAACGACAACTACCTGGATATGTAAACACTCTAATGCTGGGCTTTAGCAGTGAAGTTATTTGGCACTCTTGCTTTCATTTTTTGTCTGTGGACCCAGCAGGTAGTGCTTCACAGTTTTGAGTAGGTTCTTCAGTCCTTGTTGCTTTGAGGACAACTTGGCTTCGTATAAATTTACACAAATTTATCAAATGCTGGACTTTGGCAATGAAGCCATTAGCACTCTTGCTCTCCAATATTTCTCTTTAGTGGATCCAACTGGTAGAACTTCACAGGATTGTAGATTATCTTCAGTCATTTCTTCTTTGTTGCATGGAAGACAATTTGAATTTGTGTGAATTCCAATTTTGTGTAAGTGTTTGGCCAAATAATCATGTTCTGTAAGTAATCTAAATTTTGCTACTGCAGTTTTTCGAAGGATTTCTTGAATAAACAATTAAAAAGTTATACTTATGCTAACTACTTATACTACGAGGTGCATCCAGAAAGTAAGTCCCGATGACTGATAAAGAGAACAAGAACATCACTAAGTAAGAAATATTTATTGGAATAATTACATAGACTCACTGGCCACATTTCAACATAGTCACCACCATTTTTGAGGCATTTATTGTAACGGTACACCATTGTCTTACCATACTGTCACACATAATGCCCTGTCCATACACATGACACAATTGATGATGGATCTCTGCTGAAGATTGCTTTTGAGCATGCAAAAATCGGATGACTGCACGAACCTCACATTTGGCGGGAGACAATATTTGAGGAGCCATTTCCTTCTAGCACAGCAGTAACTACTGCCGTCACAAAACTGAAACTTTACTGCAATGTTACCATATACTTCTTCTCTTCTCCTGCACACGCGCATTCCTATCCGTCTGGTGGTGCCATCTCTGGATGCGATCGGGACTTACTTTCTGGATGCACCTCGTAATTATACAAATCCTTTAGATAAGCAAATGCAAATGTGTAGACGTTGATTTGATGAAAGGCAGTCATCTGAAATAATGGTTAATGTAAATCGACAATTCAAATTTGCACACGGAACCATAACAATGCCAGAGTACTGTGGTGACATCTTGGCTCTATTTTCAAGTTTTGCTGAGTATATTATCGGTGAAATTTGGACAAAAATGACGAAAAATGCAATTTTTCGTTTTTTGCCTTAGAATTATGTCTGTACCTTATACTTTCACAATCTACCGTCGTTTACTCCTCATCACCATTTAAAAGGCCGTTATGCCATGATTTAAATGCCCTTGTCCGGGTGGACGTGGCTGCTGAAATGCACTCATCACCCCATTGCAGCAAAATCACGTACAATTTTGAAGTTTAAATCAGACGGTCTGATTCAGTTCTGGTGGATGTAAGCCAAGACATCTTGTGGGATTTTCTGCAAACATTCATGGCTGTTAATCGGACCACTGTTTCCTGTTTTTGAATGCATGAACCACGTGGTTGCATTTTTCTGAATTTTGTTCAAGATTACACACCCTGAAGAAGAGAGAAGTCATCTTTATTGTGGTGTACATTTAGATAAGAGTTTAGAATAATAATAATAAGTATAATATAAGGCAGGGAATACTAAATATCTTCTTGCTGTAAGTGAAAATGTAAATTCTTATTTAGCTGTTTGTAAACACACAACCATCTAACTCTTCTCACTATTATAATTTATTGTACAGTTGTAAAGATTGTACATTAGGTGGGCCAGATTTTCATTAAATTATTAATTGGTATAAAATTATTCTAAAATGGGTAAGCAAAAGCAAATAAAGAAATCTCTTGCAGCAAGAAAAATATATATAGATGGCAAACTGGCAAATCTCAGGAGGAAACAAGCATAACTAGATCTACAGTAGATCTTGAAGAAGCAGGTTCAAGTAGTAAAAAATTGCAGTGACTTCAGTTATCAGTGAATTTAATGAGTTGTGAGGCTACTCTCTATGTAAAGAAAAGAGTCACAGCTAGAAAAGTAAGTCCAGTCAGCAAAAGAATTAGTAATGTTAGGGATAAGGGAAGATTAAAGCAGAGTGCACTGAGTACGTTAAATACATTTAAATCGGCAAAAAAAACAAAAAAAAAAAAAAAACAGTTCAGAGTAGCAAAACTTAGAGAAGAAGAAGCTAAACAGTTAGCTGAAGGACCTTCATATGGTCCAGGGGGATTCTAAAGCAGTAAATGTATGTTGTCATATACTTAAAACTTTAAAGTCATTTTTCTCTGCTTTCTATTTTTTCACATTTTTCAATCTTCAAAATGCATCTTCTCATACAGTTCTTAATAGATTTCTTTTAAATTTTGCACACATTTTCTTAGATAGTTGCTTTATAAAACTTGGTATTTTAAATGCTCTAGATAGAGTAGTTTCATTGTTATTGAATTTTTATTTTGAAAATTATTAATAATTTGAAAAAAAATGGACATTGAGGTATTCAGTTTTTTTTTTTTTTTTTTTTCTCTCCAAAACTGTTTGACATAGCCAAATAAAAATACCAGGTTTTGTAGACATAATCTAGGGAAACATATGGCCAGAGTTTAGTTTACTTAGAACAAATAATATTTTATAAGAAGCGTTTGCTATACTACCCTAAAATTGCAGCAAAAAAACCAATAAAAAAAATTTTTTTTGCAAAAACTATCTTACATAGAAAAGTGAAATTTGGTAAACCTTCTAGTTATGCTTTGGCACACATACATACAAATTTTCACATCGTTGTGACAAAAATTGTGGATTTTTGTCATTTTCACAGATGCCTCCCCTTAAGACATTTAAACTAAATTAGTAATACAGCTTGGTGTTTCGTAGCTTAGATTGTCTTATTTCTCCTCCAACCCTTTAAAACACCATCAAATTTTCTTTTCTTGCTTTTTTCTTGCCTCCCCCTCCCTCTTTAATATTTAGTTCTCTGGTCCAAACACCCCCAAGCCTGGGTAGTTTCAAATAATCGACACTACTGTATTGCTAGATTTAATTCTGTAATGTAGAATAGACCCATAGAGCCTGTCAGTGAAGTAGTGTTACTCGCAAGCGTTTCTCAGGTAAAGAATTCAATGAAACAGGTTTGCTGAATTAAATACAGAAAGTGGATGGTTTTCTAAAGTGGGCTGTCGTTTAAAAAAGTCAATGCTCAACCAATTATGGCCAAAGGTTTAAAATGCAATCATTAATGACGCAGATTTGCCAAGATTTGGCATTTAATAAGCTCCCCTTAGAAATAGGTTTCCTGAACATCAAGTGAAGAAAGTTAACTTGTTGATAGGGGAAAACATAGCATTGCTATTTTGAGAGCTGTGCATCTACATAGTCAGGGGGGTGGGGCACAATATACGGTGCCATCAGATTAAGTTGCCACCGCTTTTATTTGCACTTAGGCTGCAGTCACATGCTGTGCCCCTCCTGACACTTTTCCTCGCACAGACCATCTTGTGCATCAAAAATCAAATAAGATGAACCAGCAAGGTCAACTAGAACTTTATTTCACAAATTATAATCTGAATGTGAAGACCACTTGAAGACCTGTAAAGCATTAAGATCAGAAGAAACTACAGTTCAAAAGTATTGGAAAGCACGAATGCTAATGGCTTCATTGCCAGATGCAAGGCACTAGAAAACAACATAATCTGAATGTCCCATATATTGCTTATCTTTTCAAAAATGAAGTTGGAAATGTTCTTCTGGTGCTCGAAGACAACCATTGCAGCATCTTAACAAATTGTCATATAGGTGCTGCATTATTCTTGGGATATGTGAGTTATTTTGTTCTTGTAGTGTTCAGGGATTACATTTTCTAATTGTCTCACAAGTAAAAATTGCAAGATTGATGTCTGAGGATTGAGCAGACCGAAACTTTACATTGGTCACTGTTGTCACCAAAGACACCAGCAATTGCATCTAAAGAAGCTGTAGCCCTGTCTTGTGCATGATTTGAGTATTACTACTTTTTGTGCTGACCCATAGCTAACTGCTATTTGCTGCACTACTTTTGAGGCTTTTGTGACATTTTAATTACACATTGATATCAATTTCTTTTAGTGTTAAAACAGGACTTCTTTTCTAGTCTGACATTGATCCCATACTTCTGAATTTATTGACTCCTTTATGAATTGTGCTTCTGTTACGCTGATCAACATCAGGAAAACATTCCCGAAACACACTGTGACACAGGTGGATATTGGTATTTTATAAAGCTGCAAGGAGTAGAGAAATTTTTATATTAAATTGAAACATGACTTGTATCTTATTGAAAACCACAAAGTATCGTTAGTTGCTGCCATCATTTGTCATACAGGATGTGAGAAGTCTTGGTGGGTGAGCAGTGCGTACCCAAGAACCCAGTGTCGAGAAGAGCGTAGCTGCTTGATCTGAAGACTGTACTTTTAAGAAAACTTGGGTCATATAGCTGCTGGGTTGAAAAAACTTATATTTACTCTGCTATATTATCAGTACATTAAGAACGATGTTTTGAACACATACTTCAAAGCTAAACAGATTTTTGCTGCAGTAGCAAAAGATGGTGGGGGGGGGGGGTTGGTATTTGAACAAGCAGTCACTACATACTTGTGCAGATGTATATTTTGTCATGTTTACACCCTAGCATTTAACAAATGTTCTCTGTGTGGCCCTTTGGTTATGACGTAGTTGAACCACAGAATTTAAATGGTCCATAATCCTTTCATTTTCAGGGATATAGTCTCAGCATTAGATATAGAACTTGGCTGCCTTATGAAGTGAGTTAGATCATCATGCTGTTGGGAGTCTAAATGACCTATAGCTAGAATAAAGATGAAGGAAGTGGATATATGTGCCTACTATGCGAGTCCATTGATGTCTTTTCAGTGAAACAAAATGGTCAGTATAGCATATGCTACATCTACAAATCGCAGTCAGATGCCCAATTACAGGAGGCAGTTTCATGTTCTGCCCTCACAGTGCAACAACTTTCCCTGATATGCAGGACATAATGGTGACACAAATATCTCCATTTCCTACTTTTTATTAGAAGGTGCCTATTGCCATCCATAATCTTTGACTTCTGTTAGTAACTGTACTTGGTAAAGTCTGTTTAATGTCATTAAGCAGAGGTCATTATTGGTTGTGGAATAAAGTTGAAGTGATGCTCAAATGAGCTCAGGGTCCACAGAGCTTAGGAGTTGCCCCAACATTTAGCTTCTCGGGATAATGCCCAGACTGAGATTGGGGCCAATAGTTTAGACTTAAACATCATTTAACTCGGTAAGGGAAAATCCTGGAGATGATGTATTGACCACAATTCAAATTTGGGACCTCTTGAATGTGAGGCAGATAAGCTGCTTACCTCACCATAGAGGTGGGCTCATATGGTTTTCTGCAGCATTTATGGTTCATAGTCTTTTGCAATGAGTGCATAAAGTGACCATTACCCTTCCTTTTTCAGCAGACACCTATGTTCACCTGCACCTTATCCTACACACAGTCATAAAGCTGCATAAATTATTTTCCACGATGACTTTAGTGTTCTCAAATGCATTTCACTGTCATGTTTTCCTGCATCTAACCATTGCATTGTTGCACATTTTATTCAGTGAACAAAAACAATAATGATCAAACATTGATCATTATTGCATGCATATATTACTTTGCACAGAAGTTCAATTATTTAAAAAAAATAAAATTACTATACTTTTGGAATATTTTAATGTGTTAGTAGAGTCTAAAAAATCCTGTCATCTTATTTTTCAAAATTACTATGTAACATCAATGTTGCCAAGTGTATCACATTGAACAAGTTTATTTAACCTCTTGAGCGATGGCCATTTAAAACGTCCGCGAGCCGAGAACTGCTAGCATTTAAATTGTTAAATGTGCTAAAAGTGCTTCGTATAAACATAGCTGTATTTTGTGTAAATATTAAGTTATTTTAATGAAACAAAAACTGGTATAAAACTCGTTATATGCAGTATAAATGTACCTCATCAGCAAAGTTGAGTTGTATTTACAAAACGTTGAAATGGCACAATTTTGTTTCACTGTGGTGAAAAGTCAACTTTGCTGTGTCGAACGCATCTAATACAAGTTCTCGGAAAGAAACTGTAAAGAAACACCCATTGTATGTGTGGCTTGTGCGTCAGCATACTGTGTAATAAAGCGCTACTGTATGCGTGGTCTCTTAAGTCATCAGAATAGATCAACATTGCAACTTCTGCTTATGCGAGTTTCGTAACTTAGTAGAGTCTGTGTCTTTCTTTGTTGAAATACATACGTATTCTTTCCTGCTTGTAGCTGAAGGGAGAAGTGGTATAAAAAGATATTTTTGCACCAACTGGATATAACCATATACAATTGTTTGGTAATTTGGAGAGCTCTAAACCCACACAGGACAATGACCGACCTTGACTTCTGACTAAATAGCTCGCAGCCTAATTGAACAATACCACGTTGGGGGTTGAAAATCCAAAACCCCTGCACCCCTCAGACTTCAAGGAAAACATTATCCTAAAAGGATACCACCAACAGCAAAGAAGTCCCGCCCATCTCCAAACTGTTTCGCGTGCTGCAAGAAGGGAATTCGCGAATGTGGAGATGTACCTACCCTTGTGTGTTTATCCCTGTTTTGAGGTAAATCACTGCAGAACGAACATATTAAGGTAAGCCAATAAAGTATATAGACCTTACTAAAATGTTTCATAAAGGGAAAATTATAATAAGTTGAGTTGGATAAGGGATAAATAAGGGTTAAATGCTTAAACGCACAGGACGTGTATACACGCCCATCGCTCATCCGTCATTTTAAATGGACGTGATTTCACATTGATATCCCTTAAGAGGTTAAACCCAATATATAATTTACATCAGCTCTTTAAATTTATTCAGACTTTACCCCCTTTGTGTTTAAATTGACATCATTAGTTCAGCGAGCCCCTTTTCTCAAGAGGTAAGGTGTGGAAATGCACCTCTGACTGCGTACATTTGACTTCATCAGCTTTATGTACTACAGAACTGTCTTTCTTTAGGACATAGTAGTAATCAAATGTTCTTGAGCTCTTGATTTGTCTTCATTCAGTAGGACATTTGATGTGTTCTTTGCATGCAACATAGAAGTAACCACCAATCACAAAATTTGAATGGTTGAACACTACTGCCATACTGGATGGATATGAGAGAAAGTGTATTAAGATATTAGCCATTGTGTGAATGGTATTCTCCATTTTTACTCAGAATTTCAAGCCCTAAACAAAACTTGATAAAAAGGATTAAATGATTAGAAATTAACCTCTTGAGCGATGGCCATTTAAACGTCCGCGAGCCGAGAACTGCTAGCATTTAAATTGTTAAATGCGCTTCGTATATACACAGCTGTATTTTGTGTAAATATTAAGTTATTTTAATGAAACAAAAACTGGTATAAAACTCGTTATTTGCAGTATAAATGTACGTCATCAGCAAAGTTGAGTTGTATTTACAAAACGTTGACATGGCACAATTTTGTTTCACTGTGGTGAAAAGTCAACTTTGCTCTGTCGAACGCATCTAATATAAGTTCTCGGAAAGATACAGTAAAGAAGCACCCATTGTATGTGTGGCTTATGCGTCAGCATACTGTGTAATAAAGCGTTACTGCATGCGTGGTCTCTTGAGTCATCAGAATTGATCAACATTACAAGTTTTGCTTACGCGAGTTTCGTAACTGAGTAGAGTCCGTGTCTTTCTTTGTTGAAATACATACGTATTCTTTCCTGCTTGTAGCTGAAGGGAGAAGTGGTATAAAAAGGTGTTTTTGCACCAACTGGATATAACCATATTCAATTGTTTGGGGATTTGGACAGCTCTCTAAACCCACACAGGACAATGACCGACCTTGACTACCGACTATAAATAACTCGCAGCCTAATTGAACAATACCACGTTGGGGTTGAAAATCCAAAACCCCTGCACCCCTCAGACTTCAAGGAAAACATTATCCTAAAAGGATACCACCAACAGCAAAGAAGTCCCGCCTATTTTGAAAGTGTTTCGTGTGCCGCAAGAAGGGAATTCGCGAATGTGGAGATGTACATACCCTTGTGTGTTTATCCCTGTTTTGAGGTAAATCACTGCAGAACGAACATATTAAGGTAAGCCAATAAAGTATATAGACCTTACTAAAATGTTTCATAAAGGGAAAATTATATTGAGTTGGATAAGGGATAAATAAGGGTTAAATGCTTAAACGCACAGGATGCCCATATCGCTCATCCGCCATTTTAAATGGACGTGATTTCACGTCGATATCCCTCAAGAGGTTAAGAACAAATTAGAAACTAAAAGCTCCACTTATCTTATTAATGTTGCAAGGTGGTATAATGCATTATAATTTGTTCTTAATTTAGATTCTGTTGCTTCACTGTTATTAGCTTCAATTTTTCATTGATTATGAGACAGAATATTAGAAGACCCCAAAAGAAAATCGTTTATGTGAATATTTGTTTGTGTAATTTGTTTTTTGATGTTGGTATGAGATGGTTAAATGACGAAAATGTGTTACTAATCTTCATTGTTACGAACAACTAAGTTTGTTTAAAGACGTCATAAATATTTCCATATTTAATTTTAATATATATGTATAAATATTAGAATTATATGTGTTCAATATTAAAAGCGAAATCAGGATAGCTAAAGATCGCTTCCCTAACAATGCAGGAACTATTTGATGAACGCATGTATGGATGTAAACGTGGCAGTCGGAATGGTAGACTCGCAACTAAAAGAATTGGGACTAGCGCCTAAATATTCAAGGTGATACGACATATTTTGGTAGCGTGTGGGTAGCGTGTGAACATTGTAGAACGTTTACCAGACTTTCATCAAGCTTTTGTTCCACTTTTTGAAAGAGTGGAAGGACTTAAATAATCTAAAATGGTGCTAAGAGGATTTATTTAATTGTGAAATAGAGAAAAAGTGTTAATAAAATAATACATTGTGGTGAAGAAACTTCGTGTGATTTTTCATTCCATCCGTTACCACGCCCTGAGAGAAATAAGAGGCACATCGCTCAAAATTGAACCAACACTTCAATAAAAACAGCACCAATTAGACACACTGAAAATTACTAATGACTTGTCATGTATTTCTATAATGTACCAACTTTTTGCAGTTTCCATTACAATACTTTTTTCAATTTGCATAGGAGTCATTCCATCGAACAAAATATGGCAAAAAATGACCTTGATCTCTCTCTCTCTTTTTTTTTAATCAAAATATATTTGACCCGTGTTTCTTCGTTTTATAAAAAAAAAATTATTTTGCCAGATATTCATTTTTTAAATGTCCCAAAAATCTCGCACTCCTCACTCTTCAATCAATCATACCTCCAATTGTAATGAAGCAAATTACTTCATCTTTGGCTCAAAGTAAAGATAAATCACAGTATTTTGTGAGGTATTTATTAGAAAATTTTGTTAATATTATATTTTATATGATTAGGGTTTTAATATTATCAGAATGGAGTCTCTAATAGTTTAGTTGTAATTAACTTTGCAAATCAGTGCAGCGAATTCGTGTGTCAGCAGTGACTGCTACAGTAACCTCACACAATTGCCACCTTCTATTACGGCAACTGTCCACTGCTTGAGGTTCCATGAATGTTGTAACAGTACAGTAAGGAGAACACTGCTAGCTGACACTATTATATGACACTATTAGCATCTTCAAAATGTTTTTATAATATGTATTTTAAACTGTTTCCATACAACACACAGCTTTACCTCCTTCTTCGAAAGAATATTGTTTCACTAAAGCTTCAGTTTTTGACAAAGGAATGAAGGAGTGTAATTTTAAAGTACAGCTGGACCCATCGTTCTTGGCCCCTGACCTTGACTGGAGGTCCCATTGGCGAATCCATAGCTTTTGTCTGTTTCATCAGCTCATATTGTGTAATTCTGCAAATGAAACCATGCACATGGGGAGGGAGGGGAAGGTAGTGATGTCTGCATGATCTGAGACAGTCTTGCTAATTCACAGGTGCTTTTTAGTGCAGCGTGCAGTTGAAGATATAGATATTTCGATAAAGAGTGAATATAGTGAATTTGCGCGACATAGATCATAGCGTAAATCAATTAGCCACTTGTACGTTCTAAATTAGAGACTAAAACATTACACAGTCAGAGTAGAGAAATTATTTCAAATGTATGGACGTACATGACGGAAGAAGCTAAAAGCAAAGAACTGCTTACATCAGAAGATTTTTTCAAAAAAATTCAAACGTTCAAAAGCGCATATCAGATGCCACAGGAGTATCAGAAAGAAGGTGCGTTGTGGAGATATTTTTCTGCATGGACTGTACTGCCTTAGTAAGAAGTTATCTGACTAGCATAGCTGAAGCGGCAATTCACATGCTGTCTGCAGTCACCTGGCTTGTTACTTGCTTTCAAGGCGAATCCAGCTGTACAAGTGGATCGCTGCTTCATGTCCGTGAGCGCTTGCAGGCCTCCAGAAGAAAAAAAATTGTAGCAAATGCACTAATGCAAGCTCCATAGTTTTCAACATCTTATTTTATAGATAAAATGTCAGGGAATACGTGTGTATTTTTTTTTTAGATTTTTAACACATCGATTTAAATTCTATTTTTGGTTTTACAAAATATACCATCAAGTCCAAAATTTGTGCCTAATAATGATTGAAAGTTGTTAAAAGTGTTATATTTAATCTTTCCAGTGCGCCAAACCCCAACTCTCAACTCTATATGGCCTTAGAGTAACAAAAGATTTTATATTACGGTGCGCGCAGAAATTGCTTAATTTTTAATAGCCATAACTAAAAAAGTAATTTAAAAATACGGAAATAAAAAAATACGGTCTCCTTATTTGATGCCTATTCTTAATAAAAAAAATTTGAACCTCCTACGAAAAAGTAGTGTTTTATGGGTGTCCGATTTGACGTGAATTGACCCATAGGTCAGCTTCCACTTACTTAATGAGTAAGCCCTTTTGTAATGCAAAGTAGTGCCATTAAATTTGAGACACACTGCTACAAAAATCATTGATATTTTGTTCTGTAGGATACAGATTGCAAGTTTGAGACACATGTAAAAGCACCTCCAAATGTACGGAGATACAACTCCCATTTCAATAATGGTGACTTCAAAACTGTTGACATTGGTCCCTTCCACTCGTCTTTTGCTAGCCCTATGCTATAGGTACTGGTACTAAACTCACTTTAAAGTACTGGCATTATGAGCCAATGATTAAATTGCAGGAAAGGCCAAATCTGAGGATCTGGTAGTAGTCTTCAATTTATCCAGTAAGAGCTAATAAGAGGCCCATCCATAAAGTAAGTTTCCCTGGGACTGTGACTGAAACAACACTATTTAATTGAAAGATTTAATGTAACAGATAGATACTTGAAGTGTTCAGCTATTTTCCAACATATTCAGCACCTGATTTCAGATGTCATACTGTGGGAACAACTTTGTATCCCTGTGTTCATAGGAATAGGATTGGAACCATTGTGCGACAACCATCTCTGTCAGTCTGAAAGTGCCTGAATCGGACAGGAATCTTTTGATGTTTCGGAACAGATGGAATTTACTGTGAGGTAGGTCTGGGCTCTGGACTGAATAATAATCAAATGCCTCCCAGCCAAATATATGCAGGAATTCTGTTATCCACCAAGCCATGTGTGGTCAAGCATTGTGCTGCAAAACATTACTAAGCTTCCGAAGCTGCTTGTTCTAAATGATTTGTATTTGTGTTGGGTTAATACATTCTTGAATATGAGACACTCTCCCACGCTCAAATGGTTTGAGCTATTTTTGCATTGTTTTTCAGTAATAACATGGCCTGTTGCTATTTCCACATTGTTTTACAACACTCAGCATTCACTGTCCCAGCTCTTGCCAGGTATTCAATTCCCATCTGTCCTAGAGCACTGAATACAGCACTTTTTCATTCAGACACAAGTTTGCTGAAATGATTTTCTTGCCGAGAGAACTGTGATGTCAATGCAGTTGATTGCTGCTTGGTTTATGATGTATTGTGTTTAACCCACATTTCATCACCTGTGATGATCTGGTCCAGAAACTCATCGCTGCCCTCATGGTACTTACTGCTGCAGACATCTGAGAGCTGCCCCCAAATGCTTTGCTTTGTGTTCTGGAGTCAGTTGCTTCAGCACTACTCCCACACAATTTCATAACAGCAGGTGCTCCATGATAATTTCATGCACAAGGAGCTGGGAACTGGCTGCTGAGTTCTGTGCTTGTGAAGCAACAGTTCTCCATAATGAATTCCTGCGCAAGCTCTAGAAGATCACCTGTAATGATAGATGACCACTTTGGCTACAAAGTGTCTGCACCAGTGACACATCTACTTGGTCAGATGTTAGGCACATAGACCTGGCACAGCTGAGTGATTTGAATCTGCAATCTATATGTTCAAAAACTTTCATCACTGCACTTAACACATGGCAGAAACTAGAGGCGAGCCTCCATTTTCAACTGACACTATGAAGCTACTGTGAGACCTTAGGAAGTTTTAAAAGTGCATGTGCCATGCCATGTGATCACTCTTGTACCATTCAGTACAATATGTAGTTTGCTAGCTGTGAGACAAGTAGGTAACTTACCTTATGGATGTGCCTCGTACACATTACAAGGTTCTGTTGTATCATGGACATGCCTCATATATTACACAAGGTTCTGTTGTATCAGAAAGTTAACTGTTATGGAGTGATTTTTGTTTTTCTTTCCAATTTGATATTGGAAAGGGATATCAGGCAGGGATTGTAAAACATTTTCAAGTGTAGAATCTCTTAAATATTCTGAAAAAAAGCAATATTGCTTGCAAATTGTGTGTATGCTGCAATCTGAATAATAGCTTAGATTTATATCTGTAACCAGGTGAATGAACAAAACAACAGTGGACCAGGCGGTTGAGGCAGTGTTCGTCTGTAGAACAGATTCTCTCAAACAGGTAATTATACAGAAATGTAAAATAGCTGATCAAATTCTGAATGATGTTCTGGCTAATAGCATAAGTACTCTATGGATTTACAGAGTTTGCACATCAAATGGAATGGTGGCTTTTTATGATTCTTTTCCACTTTTTGGACTGATTCAAAAGCGTTGCAGATTTTCACCATGGATATTTTAGAACATAAGTTTCTATACCATTGTAAGTTTATATAGTAATGGAAGAGTTCTTGCTAGCTTAAGTTTACAGCTTGAATATACTAGGCAACAAACCCACATGGTGTATTGGAAAGAATATGAAACTGCCGAGTTGTTTATGTGAGTTTATTGCACATACACAGCGAGACCGTGTACATACACCGAACATAACCATGTCTTCACGACAGCAACGTCTCATATTGGCAGGCACAAGAGATCATTCACCTGTATTGTATTACTGACTGCCAAGTTGCTAATATTTCATCATTTTAGTAAACAGGTTAACAAGAGATTACAGCATTCGACAATCAAGGTCAATATGCCTGGTCGCTTTGCCAAGTATTACAATACTATGATAGACCAGATCTCATCTGTGCGTCTGCCCTTTGTACTGCTCTCCTCTCCCTTTACTGGGCTGCAACAAAATGCAATGTGTTTACTTTGTGTATTGGAGTTTAAAATTTATTGCACCAGTACTGATGTAGCAGTCCTCATGGTAACCAGCAGAAAATGGGTGCGAGTATTTAGCAATCAATCTATTGTAGTGGGATATCACTCCTCCCTATTTTGGGGAGGGTGATAGTTTTTGTCAATAGTTCAAAAATCGAATTGTAAAATATGTGCAAGAAATCTAGCACTTAGATTCATGGTCTAGTGTGTTATTTGCTGAAGCTATTATGGCCAAATCAGAATTCAGTGTTGTCTGGCTAAATACAAAATCCAATCAGGTTTGCCATGCTTGACAGTGTTATGTAGTTAAACATGCTGTAAAACCACACTGTAAAGCCAGTAATATAAACGTCATTTGTGCCCACAATTTATTTGCACAGGAAATAGAGTAATAATGGTCTGCTATCAGTTGCCATTAAATTTTGCATCTGCCATAGTGTGAGAATATTACATGTGGTCAGCGAAAGAAACCTAGAAATTTGTTTTTCATGCTAAGTTTTTGGCAATGTGAATATTTATCTATTTTGTTATTCTAGCCTTTCATGTTGGTAGTACATTCTTGTACACATGCAGTATTCTGGGTTAAATTTCCAAGGAAAGAAACCCAATAGTAGCTTATATTATGAAAAACCAAAGCTATTAATCCTAAAGCAACATAAATGTAATAATAACTTAGTGACTATAAGCTTTACTTAGTATTTGCTGCAGATACCCAGATAATTGAGCTTATAGTCTCTTTAAGTCATTACATTTATACAATAGTTCCTTATTCACTGTTAATACTTTGAAAAGTATGAATATAGTAAAACATTCTTGATGTACATACCTCAGTACTTGCTCAGGAAATATATAGTAGGTTTTGGAAATGCTTGGTTTGAAAAAATGTTTAAAATATGCTAAATTAGAAAATGTGCAGGATTCCAGACCCAATCCTTTACAACACATTGCCCCTGTACATGGTTTTCTTAATAGAGATGCATGTGCAATTATTTAACATAAGCAGTGTTTAGCAATAAGGCTCTTAATTTATGGTTAAATTGTCAAATTCATACAAAAGCCAGATTATCTTCAAAGTGAAATAAGTATCACACAGAATGCTGCAGTTTATTTTCACAGTGCATTTTTGTATCAACCTACCTGCAGGTGTGCTGAAGATAGTTACATCAGTGGGCACGTGCAGCATTCAGTGCTACCTACCAGGACCCTCTAGATATCTAGAGGGTCGTGGCCTAACTTTAAATACCATTTTACAAGTAAATTTTCTTGTTTTCTGTTAGACTTAATATTAATATCGTAAACAATATATATAATTGTTAATCCCAATTTTTAATATAATATGTATATGATAAATACATAAGCTGGATTAAATGAAAATGTATGACATTTATTTAAGCCTGGTAGGCTTAATGGGCATGTGCTGAACAAAATCACTGTGTCCACGAAAGGCAACAAACATTTTGTGTATGGTTGTGTACTCACCTGGACTGTAGTTGTCTCTGCAGTTAAAAAAATGCCAGTATCGTCAAACCTCAGTGATTGGAGCAAGATCAGAAAGTGCTTTTAGGTAAATGGTGCTCTTAAAATAGTCATTCATTTGAAGCACACAGCTTTAATTACTTTGTGCATCCTTCTTTTTGAAAGTAATGAGGAACAGTGCTTCTAATAGAGCTATTTCAGAAGCAGGAGTATTTCTGCTATCTCTATCCCTGGTTTAATTAAAAAACAATCTATTTATCTGTTCGTGTTTGCAAAAGGAGAATCAGTTGTCTCAGAATCAAACAATTTGAGAAAATCAATTTCAGCGTTAGTTTCTCTAGTATTCCGTTTTGGGTCATGCAGAACCTTGAACATACTTACGTTTTGTTTTCCCTGGGACTGATAATGAATGATGCATCCATAGTTTCCTAGTAAGAATAGCAGTCATCACTGGGTATTTCTCACTTCATTCTCATCACACGATTTCGTAGATTTACTGGAATTATCTCAATTATTTCTGCTTTGTCACTACTGTCAAGTGATTCCAAAAGATGCTCATTTCTTCTGGTGTCAATCCCTTTCTTTGTGTACAGATAAGACAATTAGGAAAATTCTAATGCAAAAGTAATCTTCATAACCAAACAGTTCACATAAAGGGTGTTTTTGCTACATAAAGCTTCCAATGTATAAAACACTTAGTAATGATTAGGTTACGTCTACTTATATCACCAGAAGCATGCAGTACGCAGTGCCGCCTCGTAGTTGTCCACTGTACTCATGTCATAGCGAATATAATGGGTATAAAAATGTTAAAATATTGACATTTGGCACCTGAATAACTTATTGAAGCATATCTAGCACAATTTTGGTGTACTTGGCATTTTAACTTAATTATTGAAATCAAACAAAATTGGCGGCACTGTATACCGCCACACACCAGCCGCAGGGTATACAATGTGTGTTCACGACACAAATGAAATTGACTCAGACCCATATACTTCCAGAAACATGTTGAAACTCTTCATGCTTATTCAGTTTTGAGTTAATTGGTGTACATTTTCATAGCTCTTTTTTACCAAGGTTAAGGTAGTGCCCCGGCAAAAATAAAATAGCATCACTTTTATAGTGCTTTATATTAACACAAATTGTTTGGCAGGTGTTGCATAATTTTAAACATTTTGCTATATGTACTGCAGTATTTTAAGGTTTTAATAACTGAAACTCGTTTGATTAAATTAATAATTTAATTAGCATGTAAATTAAAAACCAAGGTGCACAAAGCATCCAAATAGCGAAAAATGCTAGGAGGGAAGGATTGAGAAACATGAACCATAACACTAGTTCTAAATGGCTATTTGTAGCTTTTAAAATCACTGAATCTAAGAAAATTATAGAATGAAACTACAGGTTAAATAACCAACTCCACCCCCTCCTTAAACTTTAATAAGGATTTGTGGTATAAAGCAACCTTATGCATAGCCTATTATGTTTGGAGAATTCTTTGATAGCTGTTGACACAAAAGTTACCTAATGGGTTAAATAAGTTTCCTAAGCTCGTAAAATACTTCTTCCTTCAACAGCACTTCTTGTTTATTGATTAAAGCTGTTGGTCTTAATTTGGTTTTCAGGGAATGCAGAGGATCAGCAGTGAAGGAATATCATCTTCTAGTTTCAAGAAATAGTGGCAACCCAGAAGTTCACCTATGGGAGATTCACATGCAGTGTTTCAAGTTGTTGGAAGTAGTAGTGTTGAGGTATAAAAGATACGTGCTTTGTGTTTTCCTTTATAAGCAGTCAATCTACACTGGTGTGCAAAACCTAAGGATGAGATGGATAAATTAACATATGAACTACTTGATGGAAGTAAATGAAGTGCAGCAGTATGTTGCCAGAGCACTCTCACACTACACAAAGTGGACATCACATGGCGTGAGTGTAGCAAGTCTACAGTGCCAAATGGGTCTGGTCCCACAACACAAGTCTGTTGATTGTGTGTAGCTGTTATGGTGCACTGTAGTGGTGTTCATTCCAATCTGGCCCGTAGACAAACATTTGGATGACTTCACACAGGGAAGAATGATTGGGAACTGGAAGAAGGATGAAGTGTGGTGAGTGTTGTTGAGGAGTTCGGTACTGCTCACAGGATTGTTTCAGATGCACGGGGAGCCTTCCAAAATGCCGGCGCTATTGTCCCAAAGAGAGGGGGTGGTTGACCAGTTCAACCACAGCAACAGACGACCACTGCATTGTACTACAGGCAAGAAGGGATCCATGCCAAACAGTATGTGCAATAAAATTGCAATCATATTTAACAGAACTGCTAGGCATGCAATCTCACACTGCACACTGGCACGGCGATTGCACGTTTGCGGTGGTCCCAAGAACATCAAAATTGTACCAATGAGAGGAATGGGGTCACAGCTCTTCTCGGATGAGAGCAGATTCAGTCTGAGTAGTGATTCTTGGCATACCCTCATTTGGTGAAAGGTGGGAACATGTAATGCACCCAGGAACATCCTTGAACATGATCGTTTTGGTGGTTTGGGTGTTATGGTTTGTGGAGGCATAATGGTGCATGGGCACACAGGCCTCCAAATCTTAGAATATGGTACGCTCACAGGGCAAAGTTATTGTGATACTCTAACCCTTCTCCATCTGCATCTTTTCAGGGGTGCAGTCAGTTCTGACTTAATTTTTATGGATGACAATGCATAACAGCATCAAACAGTACAGGTGGAGGATCTCTTGGAACAAGAAAATGTTCAATGAATGGACTGGCCTGTCCATTCGCCATTGAACTGTTTGGGATGCTTTGGGGAGACGCATTGTAACATGCCCACATGCACCAACAACCATCCAACAGTTGTCAACAGCGTTGGTGTAGGAATGGAACACCCTACCACAAGAACTCCTTACTAACCTTCTGGCCAGGATAGGAGCACTAGGCAGAGCATGCATTGCTGTCTGTGGTGATCATACACCTTAAAGCAGCATGTACTCGGTTATTGTAAATCTAGAAGGCCATCATATGTCGTGACTTTAGTGTAGCTTATTATCCATAAATGAGTATCATTTCTATTGCTCTCATTGCATATTTGTTTTAGGTGCTTACTGTAGCAGTTCTATGTATGATTAAAGTTTCATTGAGCTATGCTTGGCAGTATCACAGCATGCAAATAGTACTTTCGTTCTTGGGTATTATATCTCCAATTGAAACCAGAATCTTAAAACAATCATTTATGCACTCTTAGTCATTTACATTTCAAATAGTGGAGGCTAAGTGTTGCCACTTGTAGTATTTGCATATCTTGGAGTCCATTGCTATAGCAAAAGCAGAAGTATAACATGAAAGGTCTTGATATAAGTATTTAATGCTTATTTAATAAAATACAAGAACTGCACCTAAATGGACTGCTGTGAGAGTAAAGTTATTTAAATTATAGTATATCAACATAAATCATGTCCATTTCATATAAATTAAATACTTCGGTATATTAATTTATAATACCAAGCTATAAATAACACTTCTTAGAGCTGAGTGCAGTTGTGTAAGTAAGCAGTTTCCTGACACATTTACAGCTAATTCAGTACCATGGAGGCCATTCCAAGTACATCACGGGCTAGTAAGTGCCATAGTGATAAGGTTTTGGTAACAGATGAGGAAATACTTGCAGCAGTTTGAGGAATTAGATCGCGAAAGTAGCTCCGACGAATCTTGGTTTGGCGAGTTAGAGGAAGACAGTGATAAGGAACAAAGTGACAGTGAAGGTACTGAGGAACAGTTGGCTAAAATTAATGCAAAGCAAACTAAAACTAAATTAATACCTGCACAGTGGACCTCCAATTTGACTTTCAATGAGTTGGAAGCATTCTCATCCCCTGCAGGTGTAAATCATTCTATTCCTCCAGGAAGTTCAGTAATAGATTATTTTAAACTTTTTATAGATTCCAGCTTTTGTGGCAAAATTGCAGAGGAAACCAATAGGTATGCAGCTCATATTCAAGCTAAAAATGCAGATCCAAAATGACAAGGGAGATACAGGCCTATTTAGGTATTTTGATATATATGGGGATGGTGGATTTACCTGAAATTAAGGATTACTTTTTGGGGGATTTTTGCGTTTATCCAATTGTAAGACAAGCAATGACCTTGCTCCGCTTTAAAAAGATATCACAATATCTTCACCTGAGAAAGACGTCCTGCAAAACCATAATTTGGGGTAGATTCTTATGATTATCTGTATAGGGCACGACCTGCTTTAGATTTAATAAAGTTTTCAAATGTCTACAAACCAAATCGTGATCGTGTTCTTTCTGTTGATGAAGCGATCAGTTTCAAAGGGCACTTCTTTTTTAACCTCTTGAGCGATGGCCATTTAAAACGTCCGCGAGCCAAGAACTGCTACCCAATATCCAGCACAGGGCATTTAAAGTGTGTCGTATATACACAGCTGTATTTTGTGTAAATATTAAGTTATTTTAATTAAACAAAAACTGGTATAAAACTCGTTATTTGCAGTATAAATGTACGTCATCAGCAAAGTTGACTTGTATTTACAAAACCTTGAAATGGCACAATTTTGTTTCACTGTGGTGAAAAGTCAACTTTGCTCTGTCGAACGCATCTAATATAAGTTCTCGGAAAGAAACACCCATTGTATGTGTGGCTTATGCGTCAGCATACTGTGAAATAAAGTACTACTGTATGTGTGGTCTCTTGAGTCATCAGAATAGAGCAACATTGCAACTTTTGCTTACGCGAGTTTCGTAACTTAGTAGAGTCCGTGTCTTTCTTTGTTGAAATACATACGTATACTTTCCTGCTTGTAGCTGAAGGGAGAAGTGGTATAAAAAGGTGTTTTTGCACCAACCGGATATAACCATATACAATTGTTTGGTGATTTGGACAGCTGTCTAAACCCACACAGGATAATGACAGACCTTGACTTCCGACTATAAATAGCTCGCAGCCTAATTGAACAATACCACGTTGGGGCTTGAAAATCCAAAACCCCTGCACCCCTCAGACTTCAAGGAAAACATTATCCTAAAAGGATACCACCAACAGCAAAGAAGTCCCGCCCATCTCGAAAGTGTTTCATGTGCCGCAAGAAGGGAATTCGTGAATGTGGAAATGTACCTACCCTTATGTGTTTATCCCTGTTTTGAGGTAAATCACTGCAGAAAGAACATATTAAGGTAAGCCAATAAAGTATATAGACCTTACTAAAATATTTCATTAAGGGAAAATTAAAATAAGTTGAGTTGGATAAGAGATAAATAGGGGTTAAATGCACAACTGCACAGGACGTGTATACACGCCCATATCGCTCATCCGTCATTTTAAATGGACGTGATTTCACGTCCATATCCCTCGAGAGGGTAAACCACACATGCCCACTAAACCTACAAAGTTGGGGATAAAGGCATGGGGTATTGCAGACAGTAAAAGTTGCTATTTACTGATCTGTAAAACCTATCTGGGGAAAAAGAGGCGAGAAACAGCGATCTTCTGCTTGGAGAACAGGTGGTTTTAAACATGTGTGAGAAATACACGGGATTGTGGCACCACGTATACTTGGATAATTTTTTTACTTCCATGCGGTTAATGAAATTACTTTTAGAGAAGAAGACATATGTGTGTGGTACAATGCGTGCCAGAAGGAAAGACTGGCCAAAACAATTGAAACTGAAAACGGGTGAATCTTGCAAACTGCAACATGGTGTAACTGCAGTAGTTTGGCATAACAGGGACATTCTTTTATTATCCACCAATTCCGATCCTAGAACAGATGGAGAGGTACACAGGAAGAGTGGCAGGGGGAGAGAACAAATAAAAATACCTTGTCCTAATGCAGTGATAAATTACACACGTAATATGGCAGGGATTGATTTCGCGGACCAAAGGAGGGAGTGTTACGGTGTCGGCCGGCCTTAAAAAAAAATGGTGGAAATACTTGTTCCATTTCGTAGTGAATGTTGCAATTGTTAATAGTTTTATAATATATGACATTTCAAACAGACCTGCTTCTACAGCTCATGGCAACAGGCTTCTTCACTACAGGCAGAATTTGGTGCGACAGCTAATCGCAAACTTCACGTCCCGCAGTGAGTGGGATTTCAGCGTAGCCTACTTTCTGCTACCCCTGTGCCCAGTTCTCTTCACACCCTCATAAAAATTCTAGGCCGGGTGAAATCATGTGTACAGTGTATCATGAAGAAAAGAAAAACAGAATCAGGCTGTGGCATAGTCACAGTACAAGTGTAAACAGTGTGACATTGCCTTGTGTAGAACTGGGTGTTTCCTCAGTTATCAAGCGAGGGGGGTGGAAATTCAAAACTAACATGGGGTGCACATACCAAAACATTAATAAGCATAAGTGTATATAGAACATTTTTATTGTGCAACAGAATAGCATGAATAACATTTTATGGACCAGCTTCAATATCTTTAACAATGGCAGGGATGTAAACTTTTTAAGGGTGAGTTCCATAAAATTTCGCAGAAATTATTTTAATTTATCTTAGCTAACTTTAGGATATTTTGGTCTGGTGTTAATATTCCAAAGTAGCAAAATTTAATTTATTTAATATTGTGGAATATTAAAAATGTGTTACAAAGGGGTGCATATGTTTCCCTTCAATGGGGTTGTTTTTTTCTGTTATAAACAGTTGAAATAAAACTTATCGTATTTACTGCAAGCCAATATCAAATAAGTTATTACACATTATTTCAGCCAGTAAAAGATACTGTAATCATGCAAGTATATAGGTCACTTTTAGTTTAATATCTCCAGTAGCAGTTCAGAATTTAAAGGGACACAAGTCTGCTGGGGAACAACTAGCTAATACTGTATGTGCAGCAAAGGGTTAAATTCCAAAACCTTACGAGAATGTTCTCCCTTGCTTCAGAAGGAAGGACCTGGAAACACTTTCTCAGGCAGTTTGTTGTAGTCTACACTTTCCTTTTTCTGCAAATCTCTTTGCCAATTATTTATGTTTTTAAGTTTTCTGTAATTACAATATGTATTATTAGCATCTATTTCATCACACACTGCACGATAGAAGCCATGTTTCTTCAGTTGTAAACATCACTGCCAACAATGCAAATAAACATGTTTTCTCCAAGTAAACATGTGTTACAAGCAGTGACATTTATTCCTTAACTAAGGAGATCGGATGGTGCCATGGCTGAGCGGTTAGAGCATTTGCATACCACTTAGGTGGGCTGGTTCAATCCCTGGGACCTGAATGTGGTATTCGTGGTGGACGAAGCAGCTTCAGGCAGGTTTTCTCCAGGTTCTGTGGTTTCCCCCGCCGCTCATTCCACCAATTGCTCCATTATCACCTTTCCAAT
Source organism: Tenodera sinensis (assembly GCA_030765045.1). Classification (NCBI taxonomy): domain Eukaryota; kingdom Metazoa; phylum Arthropoda; class Insecta; order Mantodea; family Mantidae; genus Tenodera; species Tenodera sinensis. The sequence goes on from CM060961.1 coordinate 196,577,347, forward strand.
CATCGATTTCACCTGCATTTCATATCTACCTCACTATCATACCTGGTGCTTGGCTGACCACCCACTTCCAGGTCTTCACTCTGTCTGGTCCAAAGGTTCCTCTTCTCCCCATCAGGCATCTGGTCCTAGGCACTGGCTTGTAAGTCCTACATAAGGGGAGGGTAATCAGGTAAAGAAAGGGAACAAAAAAAGAAAACTAAGGAAATCTAATCCGTTTTCTATCCAATGCATATTCATTGAAATCTCTCCAGACTTTACCATAGTAAACATTTTTAAAACCACAGACAACCAAGTCATTGCCCTAATATGTATACACATGTTTTTACTACTCAATTTCGCTGTCAAAGTTTTTAAATAGATCGCCAAAGAAACTGGTATTGCATGCTCTATGGGAGAATGGTATCAGAAAATAAAAGGTTTTGCTAAGTAAAATGTTGTGCATAATGCTGAAAAAAGTTTCAAATTATTGCAATATATCATTCTACTCATGTGGCAGAATGCATTGTGTAATTCAACACAGAACTTCTAATGTTTAATTTGTTTTCAAGTCAATCTTAAAAGTATGCAAAGCACAAGTATTTAAACTGTAGAGAAAATTGAATGAAAGAAATATGTCTTGCAGATTTTATTTGATAATGTGATATATGGCAAATCACTGTAATGATAATGTAATTGAACAGGAGGATAAAAGTTAAAAGCAAAAAGTGCAACCGAGAACAATGGAATAATGAGGAATGTCAGGCTTAAAAATGTAAATATGTGGGAACGCCAGAATGACACTTCTTTCATATTTGTAACTTCAGGTATCAAGTTACATATGTACTGAAAGCTGAAACAATAAAATGATTTAAAAAAAAAAAAACTTATTTTTCATTGATTCCACTTAAATACTACTTTTCTTTCCTTGTTCCCTTTTTGTCAGTTTTGTTAATTATGAAAATTTTTCAAAAAAAAAAAAAAAAAAACTTAAAATATCCAAATGGTAGCCTTAATTAGCAATTACTAGTTAAAATATAGAAGAGGCAGCCTCAACTATATACTCTGTGATGTCATATTTTTTATCCTGATGCCCATGCAGCTGGAAACGGCAGAAAGGAAGGTAAGGCAAGTGCAGCACAGTTGTGCAATTGGCAATATCAGAAGGCTTTCACTTAATTGACAGCATTAACTGTGTATACAGGGTTAAATAAAAATTTCATATTGCTTTGAATTGGATGTTTAATAGAGCAAACTAACATTCCATTTTGTAGCTCTTCTGCCACTTATAGGTACTGGATGTTCCTTGATGGTCACACAATGTCACTGCTGTCTGGCATTTAGTTGCAACAAGTTCAAAACTGACTACATAGAGAGTGCCAGGTTGAATGTTGTAGGGGTGCTTAATTCAGCTGTCAAAGCCTTCACGGGCATTCATAAAGCATTCTCTTGGTTATCTTCATCAACAATGGTTCAGTGCTGACAAGCATGTGAGATGACATTTAAAGGACTGTTCTTTTCTACTAACCCAAATTCATTGGCTGAAGTGATGCGCTCCTCGGAATGTGAAACGTCGGCTTCTGTGAATAATCAGTGCGTTATCGAAGAGATTTCTGTTAACAAAGATAAAGTACGGGTTAACCATTTGAGTAGCACGGTAACCACAATTATTTTACATTACTTCATCATGGCATGGTGTACCTACATAAATACAACAGGTATTCTGTATCTTTGAGTGCCTAACCAAAAATAAATTCATTCAATAACTTTGAAAACATGCCTCAGTGTGGAAGATGATCATATGTTTAATTTAAAACACCCTTTCTAAACAATATTGAAGGTTTTAATATTGTATTCAGATAATGCACTGACCATTCTCAGAAGCCGCTGACATTTCACATTGCACCAAGGAATGCATAGAAATCTGAAATTACAGATGGCTATTAACTCCACGTTAGCAAAGCACAGCATTGCACCATCTTCAATGTTTTCCCTCTTTCTTCTCATTCATTGGTATTCTGAGAAATAAATGCCAATGCTTGTAACATGCGTTTACTTGGTGAAAACTGAAAACTCAGGTGAGCTTTCTTTCCAAAATTCAAGACATCAAGAAGAATATATACTTATTATTTATTTATGCCAACAAACTTACTGTTGGTGTTTTTAATCAAAAACCGTGTGTGGGCAATGTTTGAGAGGTAGAACTGGAACTTAAAAGTCCCAGCTGTGGCATTGAATTTTTAAGTTCAAATTCTACCTCTCAAAGAATATATACCTTCCTAATTCAAAGGAAAACTTCATATCTAAAGTCAATCTGACACAAACATTAGACATCACATTACTTACACCTGACAGAAGAAGTTAAGAAGAGTGATACTCCAACTAGTGTTCTAAAATTATTGGCATTAGAGACAATCCATACTAGATTTCTAGAATGCAAATGGCTCCATATTTATACTAATAGATCATTGATATTAAACCAAGATGGAGCAGGGGCTGGAGTCACGTGTCACCTCTTTTCCTATTACAAATCTTTAAGTTATGGAACTACTAACTTTGATGGAGAAATTGAAGCAATTCGAATGGCCCTACAAAATCTTTTGTACAGAATTTCACATTTTCAGTAAGCAGTTATTCTCTCAGATTCCAAGGCAGCAATTATAGCAATTACTTCCAAGTTGTCACCAAAAAACCAAACAATTATAGAGTGTTGGAAAATCCTTACCCATGTAACAGCACTTCAAAACCACCTAGTCTTCCAATGGATATCAGCTCACTGTGGACTGAGTGGTAATGAGAAAGCTGATTTTCTTGCAAAAAGGGGTACCAGTAGTGTACAGAAATCTATAGTTAATCTACCATTTTATGCAGCTAAAATATAGTCAACTCTGAATACAAAAAAAATTATTGAACAATATAAAAGATGGGAACTACCAAACAGTAATTCCTGAGTATCCTCGAAAAACGGCAGTTGCACCTTCAGGTTGATTACAGGACATGATTGGCAAAACATTTAAACAGAATTGGGATATATTCTTCACCACTCTGTCCTCTATGTGATCTGCAAGAGGAAATGGACCGAGACCACTTTCAAATATGCCCAGCCACTTCTAGTGCCTCATCCATCAGTGAAAAATATTGGAGAGCTAGAGGATTAATGACTTCATTGTCAGAAATCCGACATTAGCTAACAGCAACCTGGAGAAAACGTGACATTACTTTCTGCTACACTGAATACATGCAATCTTATCGCACCTTTTGATGCCACAAGGTTAACTATTTTAGTATCTGAATTATACCATTTAACATTTATTTTAGAATTCTACAAGGAGTCTCTTGGAATTCCTTGTACCTATCCTATCAGTGCAGTGGTTCGTATCATACTGAATTCAGCAATCCAGTACAAAAATAACATTCCAATATATATACTGCTGTATTGCCCTCCTCTAGCAATGATGTGCTGCATTGAGCTCAAAGCTCTGGAGACCTGTTTCCATATCATACAGGCAGATTTGAAGGATCTCCTCATGGTATAGTCAGGACCTTCTAGATACCGGACCTGACACTGGGATTCAAGATGGCGGCCTATGAGGTGGGAACTACTTATAAACAGCTCGTCTACAGGCTACGATTTCAACACAGTAAAATAAAAATGTGCTGTAATAACACGCCTATTTTGTGAATATGGGCTGTGTTAAAACACAAAAACACTTAAACAAAAAAGAATGACATTTAATATTAAACGATAACCTCTGGGCAATGAAATATATAACCTTAAATAACATTAAGGCAATCTACAGTTTTACATGCCATTATGTAACTGTATCACACACTCAAATTACCAAGAAGATAGACAAAACTGCAAGCAGCATGTTAAATAAAACAAATGTTGATATTAAGTTGACTCAGAATTATTAATCATTGTTTACACTGTTTTTCACACTTGTACCATGTACATAATGTTATATACCTACACAAAACATACTGGATGGCTGATATACAAATGCTGCTATTTAGAATAATTAGCTACCTACTGAATTCAAAAGCTTTAGGGTGGAATTTTACTTTTACTGAAAACTTATGATTACTCAGTTTGTAACAACATATTACTCAGCACTTCATGACAGTTCATTTTACAGGGGGAATCCACAAAAGCAGATTAAATATTAAAAATGATAACCCTAATACAGCACTGTAAATGAAAAATATTAAACACGTAGCTTTAAATCAGCATTGTAAAGCAACTTTGCTATAGTCTACAGATCCTAACACTTTTCTTCTAAACTACAGCTACATATTTAAATCACAGACAAAAGATAATGTGTAAATACAAGCAGCATACTACTTACATGAAACTATTGGTGTTGCAGCTGTCACTAATTGAGTTCACTCAAAATTATTGTCTTTCACTATTCACCATGTTATATATATACCCTGGCAACTAACACACATAACGCTGCAATTTATAGTAATTAAATACTGAATTTACAAGCTTTACGTTGTAATTTACCTTTTGTTTTAACTGAAAGTTTCTCATTTTTAATTTGTATCCGGGAATGCAACAATTACGGGGCATTGTGATGTTTGAGGTTATATACTATATCAACAATAACATACACTACTGGAACAGTTTTTCTTCAACAACCTCTCACCACTGTAATCGTGACACTAATTGTACTTGCAAACATAAATTAACCACACTATACGGCTAATGTAGCCAGTCTTAGATGGAACACAAACATAAACACGTGGAGAGCACACGGCATAGTCAGCACGTTATTAGATTTATTCCTGTTCCCTATACTGCCCAAATAAAAGTTTTTAAACACTCACTTTGCTAATATGAAGACAAACTTACATAGGAATTATTATAACAAACCATAACTCAAAGGCATAGAAAAACAATACGAAGGATAGCGTGTGGAAACACCTCAGAAATCACCACCCACAGCCGGCCCCATTTTTCTACAACTGGGATGCAAGTGTCAGGTCTGTTATCCAGAGGGTTCTGGTATAGTCATGTAAATTCTGCTAATAGTTGCTAGAGGGTAACTTCAAATAAAAAATACTTCAAAAGTGCACCTGACACCATCGATTCAGCAGCCAATACTACTGTTCGCCAACAGGAAGTCCCTGACAGGAATTTGCTGCCCTTATCTGTTTGGAAACTGTTCTACAAGGATAGCGATTGTGACAAAGTATACTACACAAGGAGTAAGGCTATTCAAAAAACTGCCCTAGTGTCATTAACAGTAGGGTCTTGGACCCATGTCTTAATCTGCAGTCTCCCCCCCTTGCACATCAGTCCCTGGGGACTTACTTTGCTGTGGTAAACAGTAATAGAAATAGCACAATTATACATTGTTAGGTCATTCAAATTGGAAGTGCATTTCTAGGTAACCAGACTTGTTTCAAAGAGGGATGTTATAAATTGGAAAGTGAAGGCACAAATAAACTGTGTATACCTTTTTTTTTTTTCCTTTATTAATGCATAATTTTTGTACATAGTACTACAATTGTGCTACATAGGTTAATCTAGTATTGTCATGAAGTGTGTTCTGAGAGTTACATCCATTGATGTTCCTCAATCAATCAATAGATTTGTGTGTCTTTTCCTCTTGAGACGGCGCTGTGGTTCTGGTGGCATGTTTTGTGGTATTTGTTTCATCAAGACGTTCAGGTGATTTGCTAACGTTGTATACAGTTTTCTATAGGAAGAGTGGAGAACTGTGGTTACTTTAGGTAAATTTAGATCTAAGTGGAGATTTTCATTTCTTATGTACCAGGGTGCGCTGGTGATTATCCTTAACACCCGGTTCTGGAATGTCTTGATACGGTTAATTTGGGAATTAGAGGTAGAACCCCATAAGGAGCATGCATATTGCCAAATTGGTTTGATAATCATATTGTATATGAGTCTCTTGTTAGAAATGGAGAGGGTTGAGTTTTGATGTAGCAACGGTTTTAACTGACGAAGTCTGTCTCTTAGTTTTTGTAGAATGTGATCAATGTGTTTCTTCCATGTTAAACGTGTCAAGGATAAGACCAAGGTATCTTATTTCGTTTGCTTGTGGCATGGCAGTGTTGTTTAGGAATAAAAGATAAGTATGTTCTTTTCTGAGATAGGTGAAGGTGACGGCATACAATTTTCTTGGATTTATTACAGTTTTCCATTGTTTATTCCATGATTCTATTTTATATAGGTAGTCTTGTATATGTGCTGTAACTTCTTCACCAGTGTCTCCTCTGTGTATACCAGTGTTAAAATTCTGTTGTGATTCAGACATTGACCTTTTTCCTATAATTATCCTTGCAGTATTTGGAGTAATCTTTGTTGTACAAAGCTAAAGAGTGCATTTTACGGCCTGGGTTCAATCCCAGGCAACCGCATGCAAGATTTGCAGTGGACGAAGTGGTGCTGGGGCGGGTTTCATCTGGGTTCTCCAGTTTCTCTGCTATCTCATTCCAACAGTGCTCCTTCATTCCATGCATCATCAGTGTCACTACCTTTGGTGCCATATGTAGTAAAAGCGGGTGTTAAACATTACCAAAAAAAATTTAAATTGTCAGATAATTGGCTTCTGCAAATTGAATTATGAGTTTCATTGATAGAAAAAAAAACTACTCACAAAAGTAGATCCAAATGTGCTTAATATGTGAGCAAGCAGTGTATCTTGTGCAGTTGTGGAGATTTGAACTGAGGAAATTCTAAGGACAAATCAGTCGAGCTTGTTTGGTGAAGAAATGACTTCATTTCCCAAGCCTATTGCAGGTCAATAAGTTCCAATTGGATCTCATTTTCAGTAATTATAGTTTCTTTGAACTTCTCGATCATATCACGTTCCATTGCTATGTAACAGGGTTGCCAAATGTTACTCAGCAGGTGTGAACACATTCCGCTGCTACCCCTCCATGACCATGAAAACTGAAAAGCAGGGAAAACAAAGCGAAAGCTGGCTCTAGCTAAAGTGTGCTACTGTAGTTACAGCGGGGAGCGGGGGCTCTTCACATATTTTTTAATTGAACAACCTTACCGTACACTAAAACTTTTGCTACACTGCCTCCTATGTCAAAAACTAATACTATTCTTCCCAAACAGAGAAAAGTATATGGGTGAGGGAAAGTTGAAATAGCCACACTTTGAGAAGTTGCTATTCCTATAATTCACAAGCCGACATTGCACACAGCACGTGTGTGCTACTGCTGCACTTTAAAAAAACAACTAACATGACAACGCTTTTGCTTACTAGCACAGAACATGCTGACCCTGCCCACTGCCTGTTCCTTGAGTTGTGTGATATAAAAGCTGTACTAAGCAGTAAATCTTGCCAAAAAGGAAGTTCCATCCATCACGATTCAAGGTGCTAAACACTGCTGGCGTTGAATGTTAGTAGTATACATACTATTAGGGGTGCCTGTTAAATGTATTCGAACAGAGGCCTTTTTAAGACTAGGTAGCAGTGGAGGTACTTTTACAGCTTTGTGTGCAGATCTAAATTCTGATGCAATTTACAATTACAAACTGCATATACTGCACTAATTAGTGTACATTGCCAGAGTTTACCTGTGTGTCAATCCACCATGGTCATGGTCCCCATTCACTGGGTTGCAACAAAATGCATAGCATGCAGATTTAAAATTTATTTCCACTATTTCATTAGTAAATGGGTGTCAGCCAAATTGTAAAGCCCTGTAAGTTATCTTATGCTCTGTGAGAGAGAGAAATGTTTGATTTTGTGCAAGTTTTTGTGTAAACTCATGTTGTGAAACATTAATACTGGCTGAAAGTCTGATTGCTTTAATGCATGTTTATTGTGATATCAGAAAGAATTTCAGTATGTATGAAAAAGTATGTAAAGATTCATATAGAAAGGAATTCCCTTTTGTTTTAAAATTAGACAAAGGGTAAACCTTGGATTTGAATCTCTTAAAGGAATGTGCTAGGGTTAAGCAGCAAAACCTGTGGGGAATAGGATGTCAGACAGGGAACACAGCAGGTCCCTATCATTTCCAGATGGAGAATGTATGGATGCCCCTTTGATCCCTTTCTGCTCAATTCAGAAGAATGGACAGTTTCAACATAAGTTATCTCCTTAAGGCACATCTGCAAGTCCATGCAGCCCCTGAAAGGAGAAGAAAACTCCACTCCAGGATTAGCCTACCAAAATGGCAAAGGCATGCAAAACCCTCAAGTCAGAGTGGCCAGTCTAAGAAGATCTGAACTCAGGATATCCCAGAACAAGGCTCAGGTTCTATTGCCTGAGCTATCCTGTTTGGTAGGGGTATTCATAGGTCTGATAATTTTAGAATATGATAAATGATGATGTAGCATCAATTACTTTGCAATTTAAACTACTCAAGTAATGCTGACTGTGAATGGGTATCAGTCTAGTGAGAACCCATTTTGGGTTATTAATATAAAATAAGACTCAATTTCTCAATTGAAATGCATGGGTTATTGGTTCATTATGGTATTACTATGTCTGCTGTTAATAGAACAAAATCAAATGCCAGATAACTGATGGAGGATGCTAATGCTGAACTCTGAAAGAGAATATGGAAAAGAGAATAAAAAATGAGGCAACAAATTCAGAAGAAATAGAAGTTATGCTTAGGAAGTGAGAAAACCACACTGATTGGACAGAAGAATGAATTATCTGGCAAAAGTGGAATCTGCAAATGGGAAAAGAAATTCAGTCATATTCAGGTGTACAGGAGGTAATAGAAGAAAGACACGGCAATAAGTAGTACAGATAAAATAAAAAATTAGGATGGTTCTTTCAAGGTGGGAGGTGGACTCTTAGGATTGGGAGGAAAAATAGAAAGCAAATCTGAGACTGATATTGCTAAAATTGGCTTCAGTGGAATGTGCTGAAAAATGCATCAAAGCTAATGGAAACCACGATCTTCATAAAGGAAGACTACAGGAAAAAGAAGTGGAAATGAGAACTACATTACTACTCGTAGAAATGAAGGAAGCAACAGAGCAATGCAAGAAAACCTACATCAGAGATCTGAATTAAGTATAGATTGCAGGTTGTACATCATATGGTGCATTCAGTAGAGGGGTTGGCAACAGAGGCAATGGGCTGTAGCAGGTGACGTGAGGAGAGGAGTAATGAAAGACGAAAGAAACAACAGCAGAGGGCGAAACAGCCAGCCTGGAGGTATGGAAAAGTAAATGTTTAAATAGCCTTTGTAAGTCTGCTGGGAGTATTCTAGGAGTTGAGAGAAAGGCAAGCCTGAAGGAGAAAGAAGAGTGACCTGAAGTACAGCTAAATTAGATGATGTATGATATTAGATGATGTATCTTTTTAGTCCTGAAGATGGCCATGGAGTATACAATGGCGAAAGCTCGACCTTCTTAAATTTAACACGGCTGATCACCCGTGAAGAATTGATCACTAAATTAGATGAGTCGAAATAAAGGGCTCAGTTAAGGGGAAAGCCTTGAGTCTTGTGCTAGGATGTGGAAGGATTGAGGGGGAGAAGTGGTTAATGGAGAAATTGCTGTATGGCAATTTATGCAAACATTGCTGTGGTGGAGTTGTGTTTATGAAAAAGGGCAACTCAAAAATGGTGAACAATATTAAATAAAATATATATTTAGGATATTAAGACTACAAATAAAATGTGTATCTTGAATTCTCTAGGAATAGCGTTGAGGATTTCTACATTCTGAAGGAATTTCATATAACTAGGAAATCATAGAGAGAGACCATACATACCACACACAAAATATGGACTTAAAACACAATTTATCTTAAACATCTATTTTGTACCATAAACCGTTTTTGGAATTACATTATTACTGGTTCGAATTTTTCTGATACTTTGTCATTTTCGTAAAGGGCTATTGCTATTCAGATGATTCTTGTGATATGGAAATAGTATAGAATTTCTGAAATAGCATATAGCAACCTAGTTTTTAAACATCTGAGAATCAACTTGGTTTCCTCTATCTCCCCCTCCCCTCCTTGTTCATAGAACAAAATCTGTAATGAAGCTATTTATTTGATTAATTGAAGGAGAGAGAAAAATAAACTTTTTTAACAATAGTGTGTAGAAGCTATAAAAATAAATGATAGAGAAACTCATTAATGTAACACTTCAGATGCTTATTATGTGATCCCAAAGCTTACTAGTGATATTACTCTAACCATGTAGGGGGATTGGAAAATTTATAGCAGCAAATGAAGGTTTCCAAGAGGGATAAAAACTGGTGGGGGGAAGTGATAGGGAAGTGTTAGCAAAGGTAAGGGTGAAATAAAACTTTATACATAAATTTAGGTATAGCAAACTTTATTGTGACTAATGGAAAAAAGAATGAGCAGGAATGTGACGTTGAAAATAGACACACCGTCATCTGCACCTGAAAAACAGAAAACATATCATAAGCTGTTGAAGCCACTTATATGCAATAGTCATACAGAATGGTGGGTGCTTGTTGCATAATCTGGGATTACATTAGGACAATTTTTTTTTAATGTCATCAACGTAATGTCATATCAGATGGTAAGTGACTGAAATGGGTGAAATGATGCTCAAATGAGCCCAAGGTCCATGGAGCTTTAAGTTACCCGACATTCGTCTTCTCAGGATAAGGGAAAACCTCCGAAAAAAAACCTTACCCGGATAACTTACCCTAAGCAAGATTCAAACTCGTGACCTCTTGAACGTGAGGCAGACATGCTAACTATCATGCTACCAAGGGGGGCGAGGACAATGGTGCTACATTAGTAACAGCAGCAGCAATTGCAATAATGATGTAATCTGGAAGTGTTTCAAGAATACCAGTTGTTGTGAGTAGTGGGATGCTCTTTATCTCTGCTCTCTGTAAAAGTTAGTTTGGAAGCCTATCGTATTCCTCACTACTAATAAAACTGTTGTGGGTAGCCAAGGTAGTTGTATGGCCTGAAATTGGATGGTAGATGTATGGTACAAGTCCTGCCAAGAATATCCTCCCCGACAGACTTTTTTCAGGTTTTCCTCAGTCCTAATAATTGGCAAATGCTAGGGAGGTACCCTAAACATTTCATTTTGTAGATTTCACCAGTGTCCACTTTGAGGTGCAGTAAGATTAGTGTTAAACATTACTAAAACAAAAAATAAAAATGAATTCTGTATCTGTTATATTTTATGTGGCTGGGGACAGAGAATGCAGTTACCTTGTGATGTTTTTTGAATGAACTGCCACTTCTGATGCAGATAATGCCCATGTATATTCAGTATAAAAAAGACTAAACCCCTAGCGCAACAGCCCATGAAGGGTCAAGGTTTGCCACCCAGCCACTGTGTCCCCCACTTCTGCCCACTACAGGAGTCACTGATGGGGTGCAGTACTTGAGGGTGGGACGTGGTCAGCGCCCCAAGCCCTCCCGGCCAGTTATACGGCTTTCTCGATCTGGGGCCGCTACTTCTCCATCAAGTAGCTCCTCAATTGGTCGCCCCAGGACCTAAAGAGGCTGAGTGCACCCCATGCCAGACCTCCCAGAGGGGATAAAATAATCCCCTTGCTGGTACCAGAGATCGAACCCAGGTCCTCCACGCCAGAGGCAAGCACACTACCAACTGCGCTACGGAGGCGGTCTGTATATTTAGTATGCTGCTGCTAAATATTTTCAGCTAATGCATGACAAGTGTTATCTGCTATGTTAACCAAATATCTGTTAGCTAAAGGCGGATGTCAAACATGTAAAGCTTATAGGAGCATGAAAAAACAACAGTAATGTATAAAATTCTCCTTTCTTTCTGTCCTTTAATGCAAAACAGTGTAATACAAAATTGACAGTCAAGGTTAACCTTATTCATATAAGTAACATTGATACGTTTATTATAGTTATAGAATGATTGTTTAAATATGTACATATTTCCTATATGTCATCTAAGCTTACTGAGGGAAATTCATTATGTCAATCACTGATAATAAGTATTATACTACATTGAAATACCACAACACACATTGACAAAATGGTGCAAAAACAGAAGAACAAATTATCTACTTTCAAGATATCCGTTTGTAACAGGTTCTTAGTACTATCAAATTAAGGAACTCAGGGATTGAATTTATAAAGGGGATTAACGTTATCTGTTGAATGTCAGGTGAATGTTAATTTCTATTTCATTAGCCAATTTTTTATTCACATTTCTGTTGTTTAAAATCTATCAGATTTATTAAACAAGAGTACACTTTACATGAATAAGTATATGAACATTTAAATGCAGCAAACACTTAAATCACCTCCTGACACAAAAATTGGTATGTTTGTTTTACTTAGCTGATGTGGCATAGTGAGGGTCACCAAGCTCAAGCTTAGTGCTGAGAGCAAGAGTCAATAAAGAGGTAAAATGGTTATTTGTACAAAACCACGAGCTCAATTCTCAACTTGCTTGCAAGCTGCAGATTACAAGTATTCGCTTGGGTGCCAAATTAACGGTATTCATTGTCAACACCACCTACAAAATAGAGGAACAGTAAAATCTCGATTTAACAGACCCTTGTTCAATGGACTTCTGATTTAACATACTAAATTTAGCATTGGTTATAAAATAAATTTAAATGAAATTTAGAAGATCTGCGATGATTAAATTGTGGCATTCTGCTGCTTGTCTGATCAAGAAGGCTAATTCATGGATCTTCAGCTACATTCGTGAAAGTTCGTGTACTCGTCACGTGCTCAAGGGCTCACATAACAGCTTCAGTCTGAATTGGGCATTCTCTGGTGCATATAATACCCTTGTGTTCATTACAGATCTACTTTAGTTCTGTTACAGTGCGGAACTTGTTAAAAGAAAACGTGTGAACTTGAGCATAACTCAGAAGCTGGAGTTAATAAGTAAACTGGAAAATGGAGCATCTGTTGCACATGTTTGCAAGTTGTACGGAGCAAAAATCAGACGGTTTCTGACATACGAAAAACCAAAGAAACACTTCTTCAGTTTTCGCTGAAATATATTGTGGATAGTTTGAAGAATACATTGGCAAGAGTAAATCATGTAAAGTAAATGGTGTGTACAAATAAAACAGACTTAGCAACAAATGTAACCGCGTTTTAGAGAGCACCATATTTTTATGTTTTGGCGGTCACATCGCTCTCTCACAACCCCCAGAATGTCTGGAGGACCACACCTGTCGTTGGTTTACCGGTCTCACCGACCTGACTGGGAGAATTATCGAAATAAATTCACCGACCATATCCTCTGATTACCAATCAGAGGACGTATACATGCCATGACAGGTCAGCATGTTATGGGTTAAGGTTTTATAGAGAAATGGAGAGGTTGGAAAAATAAAGACTCCGTAGCCCTCAGGAACCCTAATAGCATCGGGGTCGGAAGAGAACAAGAGTTGACCAAGGTAAGGTCAGATAGAAAAGTTACAGTGAGGAGCAAAACACCAGTAAGTGGAAGTAATGTTCTACTCAGCTTGGGTACCTTGTGGTCGCTATTCACATATCCCCTAGACGGAGACCCCTGAGTACAAATGTACAAATAAAACAGCAATGCCCCATTGAATATGAAATAGAAAAAGCGGCTCTTATTCAACACGAAAAGTTGATCAGACTCCCATTCAATACATGGCACAAGAGAAATTTTACACATACACTAAAGACTCAGGAGAGCTTTCTTTCCAAAATTCAAGACATCAAGAAGAATGTATACCTTCCTAATTCAAAGGAAAACTTCATATCTAAAGTCAGTCCGACACAAACATTAGACATCACATATTATTTACACCTGACAGAAGAAGTTAAGAAAAGTGATACTCCAACTAGTGTTCTAACATTATTGGCATTAGAGACAATCCATACTAGATTTCCAGAACACTAATGGCTCCATATTTATACTGATGGATCATTAATATCAAACCAAGATGGAGCAGGTGCTGGAGTCACATGTCACCTCTTTCCCTATTACAAGTCTTTAAGTTATGGAACTACTAACTTTGATGGAGAAATTGAAGCAATTCGAATGGCCCTACAAAATCTTTTGTACAGAATTTCACATTTTCAGTAAGCAGTTATTCTCTCAGATTCCAGGGCAGCAGTTATAGCAATTACTTCCAAGTTGTCACCAAAAAACCAAACAATTATAGAATGTTGGAAAATCCTTACCCATTTAACAGGCACTTCAAAAACACCTAGTCTTCCAATGGATACCAGCTCACTGTGGACTGAGTGGTAATGAGAAAGCTGATTTTCTTGCAAAAAAGGGTACCGGCAATGTGCAGAAATCTATAGTTAATCTACCATTTTATGCAGCTAAAAGATTAGTCAACTCTGAATTCAAAAAAATTATTGAAATATATTACTATGAAAAATAAAAGATGGGAACTACCAAACATTCAAACAGTAATTCCTGAGTATCCTCGAAAAACAGCAGTTGCAACCTTCAGGTTGATTACAGGACATGATTGTCTGGCAAAACATTTAAACAGAATTGGGATATATTCTTCACCGCTCTGTCCTCTATGTGATCTGCAAGAGGAAATGGATCGAGACCACCTTCAAATATGCCTGGCCACTTCTAATGCCCCATCCATCAGTGAAAAATATTGGAGAGCAAGAGGATTAATGACTTCATTGTCAGAAATCCAGCATTAGCTAACAACAACAAACAAAACAGTTTCAATTGTTTTTGCTTAATTTTCATTCATTTTGCGATTTAACAGCTTTCAATTTTCTGGACAACTCCTGGCTCCTTTAGGTCTGCTAAACCGAGTTTACTGTATTGTCATTGAGTACTATTATTGGCCATGATTTGAGACCATAGGAGGCCACCATTTTGTTGACAATGCATAGCGTCATCAAGGCAAGCAATCAGAGGGGCATAAAGGGTAAGGCGATAGTATGATAGCTCATGAAAACAGTACTACATTTGTAGGCCTCAGCCCACTGGTAAGTGTAATCTGGAACTGCAGATTGTTTCCTTACCTGAGTGCACTTCCAATGCCCTGCCCACTTGTTCCGTAACTGTTAAGTTACTCTTCTCACCAAACGTGATCATATCTGGTCAACTTGTAGACATGTTAGATTTGTTTGTTATGCCTGCAGTCCTAGCTGACCGCAGGGCACATAGGGTCCTGAGTTTTATAATGGCCAATTCAATAATTACATTACAAAATGATTACAAAAAAAAAAGTAAAGCACAGAAAGCGTAAAAATTCATACAATCTGTACAAAGGTACGTGGTATGGCAAAATATAAAATTGGAGTGGCTGTTATGTCCATTTCTGACTTCGTCGATGACATAGAGAAGAGTGGGAGATCGAGCTTGGTACTCTCCCTGACACATGTATATAGTTCTGCGCTGTTGTGGTGATTAGTCTGGCTGTGAGCGTTCTGGGGAATGGATCATGTGTCTGAGCTCCATCGGAATAGCATTAAGGTAGAACAATGTGTTAACATCAAATTCCTCACAAAACATGGCAAACCTGCCACAGAAACTTGTGATCTATTGGAACAAGTTTATGATGATCAGTGTATCTTGTATGCAAGTGTTCAAGTAGGTTAAGATGTTCAAGAATGATAGGGAAGACGTCAAAGGCAATCGAAAATCAGGCTGTCCTTAGACTTCAAAAACTGAAAAGAATGTGGAGAAGGTCCATAGAATTTTTCAAGAAGATCACCGCCTGGGCATTCAAGCAATTTCAGAACTTGCCTGCATCAATAAGGAAACCATCAGATAGCTTTTGCATGATTTGTGCATGACAAAGGTTTGTGTTAAAGTGGCATCAAGAATCCTTGCAACCAAGCAAAAGCAACATCCAGTGGACTGTTGTGGTGACACTCTTGAAAACATTGAAAATCACCCTGATTACCTCCGCAAAATAATTGTGTGTGATAAAACATAGATATTTTAATACAATCTGGAGACTGACAATCCATGCATTGGAAAAGCCCTCTTCCCCAGGAAGAAGAAGGTGCATGTGAGAAAATCACAATTCAGAGCAATGACGATAGCTTTTTTCGATATCCGAGGGGTTATCTACGTTGATTGGGTGCCTGAAGGTCAGATCGCCAATCAAGTTTATTATAAAACTTCTGAAAATCCTCCATGAATGTGTGCAATAAAGGAGATTAGATCTGTGGAAGAATTGCTCGTGGATTCTTCATCAGGATAACATGCCGACCCAAATGCGATGTCTGCGATGAGGTTTTCGGCAGAAAACAACATTCCAGTGGTGAAACGTCCACCATATTCACCTGATCTAGCACCATGCAACCTTTTTCTATTCCGAAAAGTGAAGTCTGTGCTCAAAGGAACTAGGTTCAAGTCCATGGATGCAGTGAAGGAAAAAGCGATGAGACTCCTCTACAGCATAACAGGAAAAGACTTGCAGCACTGCTTCCAACAGTGGAACGGTGCAGGGATACGGGAGGGGACTAGACTGAAGGGGACAACATTTCAGTTGTATAAGTTCTTTCAGTAAAGTGTTTTTCAATAAAGAGCATGGCTTCTTTATTGCCATACCTCATATATTTACTTTCTCTACCATGCAAGTACATAGTACAAGTGGTGTCTCAAAAGTAAATTACAGTATTTTTTTAACTCTGCTTGGTAGGCGGGAAAAGTCCGAAAGTCCCAGGGAATATAAGTATGGGTGTAGTAGCAGCAGGACTGTAGAATTCCTAGGCACCTAGGTTTACTGCTTGGACATTAAAACGGCAATAACAATGGAGACTCCATTCATTCCTACCACCAATTACAAAGTTCGTGCTGTAATCCATTTTTTGACGGGAAAAAATAAATATCCAACTGAAATTCATCGTGAGTTGTGCAGTGTTTATGGTAAAGACATTATGTCAAGACCAATGCTTGCTTGTTGGCAATTGTTCATTGAAGGGAGAACATCACACAATGAGCAACAAAGCGGCCGACCCTCCACTTCCCATGCTCCAGATATTGTTGAGGTTCGAGGAGTCATGGACACTGATCGGCGCCTTACACTTGATGCAGTTTTGTTTGAATTTCCTCCTTATATCGAAATAAGCCGCTCATCACTTAACAGGATCATTTCTGAGGATCTGTCTATATAGAAAGCATGTGCAAAATGGGTTCCTCTCGTGCTTTCAGACAACACAAGGAGCAAAGAGTTGACGTAGCATTGCAATTTTTGCAGTTTTTTAAGAATGAGGGAGATGGTTTATTCAACCAAATAGTGACCGGGGTTGAGACATGGATCCATCACTGGACACCCAAATCCAAAAGACAGAGTATGGTGTGGAAACAAATGGATGAGGCAGCACCAAAAAAGGCAAAAGTTGTTGCATCGGCTGGCAAGGTCATGGCAACAGTATTCTGGGATTCGAAGGAACTACTGTTAATTGATTACCTGCCCTTTAGGACCACGATGACAGCTGCTTGCTATTGTGAGGTGCTGAGAAGACTCTGAAGAGCCATACAAAAAAAAAAAAAGTAGGACAAAGTTGAGCAAAACAGTTTTTCTGTTCCACGATAATGCTCGCCCACATGCTACTCTTGAAACTCATGCTCTGTTTGAGTAGTTTTAATGGGACATTTTCAGCCATCCATCTTGTTTGTCTGACCTTGCACTGAGTGATTGCCATCTTTTTCCGCAGTTGTAGCAACATCTCGGCGGAAGGTGCTTCATAAATGATGATGAGTTAAACCAAGAAGTGGAAAGATGGCCACCAGTGCAGGCAGTACAAATTGCCAAATTGTACACCTCAGTCCTCTAATCACCCTAATTAGAACAGTGCATTAAAGTTTAAGTGTAATTGAAGCCACCTACTCCCAAAAGGTGCTGTACATTCTTTCTCCTAGTTTCCCAGAAAAATAATATCACTACATCAGGTTAAAGTAAAGCATAGTAAAGACATAATATAGATGGATGGACAGACGGACGGATGGAATGGCATGTGAAGTTCTCTTTATTTTGAATGATTTTCAATTATTAGTAAACTGTAAAAGATAGATCAGATCTTACCACACAAAAATAATCTTAAAGCACAGAATTTATATGAAATAACATTTTTGTGGCCTAGCCAGTGATTATTGTTTAGAATTTCAACTAGATATATACTTTTCAGTGATTAGTCACTATTTATGTTTTCTCGTGGTCATGCAAAGAACATGGAATTTCAAAACCATCACATAACACTCTTCTTTTTTACCTGATTATCCTCCCCTTATGTAGTACTTTACAAGCCAGTGCCTAGGGTCCGGTGCCTGTCGGGGGGCAGAGGAATCTATGGACCAGAGTGAAGACCTGGAAGTGGGTGGTCACCCCAGCACCAGATATGAGAGTGAGGAAGAGGATGATATGAAATGCAGGCAAAATCGATGAATGGAAAAGTGATGATGGAGCAATTGGTGGAATGACGGGCAGAGGGACCCAGAGAAAACCCGCCCAGATGCTGCTTCATCCACCACAAATACCATATGCAGATCCCTGGGATTGAATCCAGGCTGCCTAGTTGGTAGGCGAATGTGGTAGGGTAGAAATTTTCAATCTGCTTTTTAAAATCTGACTATTGATTTGTCCTACTGTATCCTTATACCTATAATGAAATATCAATTATGATGCTACGGCAACGTTTGGAGGGAGGACTTATCACCTCGACCAGTGAAATCTTTTGAATCTATGCTGCTAATGGGTCGCTCCCATGAGGGAGGGGCAAGGTAAGAAGATGCTAAAGATGGCCAGACTGAGGAGAGATGACAGCAGAGGGCAGGTTCCCTAAGAACTACAGATTGTAACTCCCCAATGGCAGCTTGTACAACCAACTCCCCTCCCCTCTGTGGACTTACACATTCCCAAGGTTTTACAGAGAGCAATGCACCTGCCATATAATCCAAAACTCCCACTGAAAGTTGAAATCCTGAAATAGTCAGCCACATGAAAGGTGAAATGAAATGAGAAGGGTGGTAAAATGGAGTGGCAGGATGTAATTATCCTTTCAAGCATTCACCTAGCAATCTGCAGAAACCCCAGTGAAAACCTATGGGTCAGGAAGATCAGCCATGGGAATCGAATCCACAACCTCCCGCATGTGGGCCAAAGATGCTATTTCCTGAGCCATCCTGTATGCTAAATATGCAATTAACATTTATGTTGATTAAAAAGAAGTAGACAGAAGAATAAGCTTTATAAAGAACAGTTTTAGGAGTCATATAATGCAACACATGAAATTTTTTCCTCTGCATATGTCTCATTCCTACAATTAACAAAGATCACTTAGATTTCATTATATTGCCTTGGCTATTGAGTAGATACTCACTTGTAATGGATGCTAGAAAACTTGGAATTCTGGAACAGAACTGTTGTAGTTTATGCAGCAGACGACGTAGAAGACCTAATCTCAGCAACCATAAGAGCAGAGGCTGTTTGGGATTCTGAGAGTTTGCACAAGTAGCATCTGAAACAAGGATATCCAATGCTGGATAGTATTTTCTGCAGTCAGGTCCACATAACACAATATTAAAAGCACTGAAATCTACAATTCCCCTTACATTAGTTTGCAACCCATTTTAGATCTTTGCAAGCCACTTCATATATTTTACTGGATCACAGATGTCCAGTGCCCAAGCATCTTGGTGCTAACTTGTGGTGTCCCTATCTACAGTACTTTTCTCTCACACTTCAGCCACCACTCGGTAGCTCGCACCCGCCTCAGCTTGTTCTGCCATTATAAGAGGTATAGATAATACAAGTTATTGGAATTTACCAAAAACCAACTGACACATTTAACCCATTATAGTGCTCTCTGATTATTTTTAGCAACATTCCATCTGTTCGGTTGACATTAATATGAGCAACTGTTCATAGAAGATACTCCAGGTAAAAATTAGGCCATAATTGGTGTTAATTAGTTCGTGAGTTTGTGATGTAAGTCTTATCATATATGTAGGTAAACTGTTTAAATGGTTGTGCAGATGCTGTTGTGTCTCACATGTGCATATAAGTTTGTGGTATTGTTTTGATGCCTTAAATAGGTGTTTCACACTTCTTCATTGTCAGTTGTATAAGAGAATTTTATTAGTAAGTGCAGCATGATATATTTAACCTGGAAAGTGTTACTTCAAGATTTACAAAGTAGGTTTTACAAACTAGTTTGATACTAGAAATCCCATTGTAAGGTTGACAGTACTTCAATTTAGTGTAATCCCAGCCATATTAAACTTTTGGGAGCTGCCATGAAACCATTTCCCCTATATAATATTCCTGCAACCACTTTCCCTTTTCATATTTATAGTTACAATTACAATGAGAATAAGCATATACCTCATCGTAACAGATGTTGGAGATGTCCTCCTCTACCCACCCAATTTTGGCTTCCACTCTTTAAATTTCCATTCATGCACAAGAGCTCAATACCCAAAATATCTCACCTGATGTTTCTTTTATTTTTTCCAGTATATGAGGATTTGTTGCATACACTTTATTTTTCACACTTTTCCATAGGTAAAAATCACATGCAATAAATCTGGAGATCGTGAGATTGTGCAATCTGATGTTTCAGATTGTCTATCAAGAATTTATCACATATGTATCGTTCATAAAAATCCTTTGTGGTAGTGTGTAATAGTTTCGAGGTATTATGAAAAACTGTCCAATCACCAACAATACTTGTAACTTAATTACAGGGACTGCAGACTTCAATTAAGCCCTGCTTGGACAATACCCATCAAGCATATCCACAACTTAATTACCATTTAAACTCGTATATTCCACATGAATGAAAGAAATTGGACACTAATAACACCTCTGATTTAAGTAGCACTGCTTAAATCTATTAAATATATAGACATGGAACAGAAGCAAAACAAACTGGACAGTGGTTTCAGTAAAACTGCTATTCACTGACTTCATGCCTCTGTAAGCCACAAACAAGTGCAATGCATTGTGTAGGAAGGACAGGAGTTTCAAGTGTATCTGCTGACATGGATTCTGCTGTGCAATAGACGCATTGTGAAAGAAAACCACTATATTCTCCAGCAAACCCATGAAATAATGTGTCAATTTGTCAGATGAAAAGCTACAATTATATTTTCTTCTTCTGCTTTAACTGATTACCCATTCTGTATGGAGGACTGATACCCCCTAGGGCTTACAAGCCTGTGCTTAGTGTCAGACGCCTGTCAAGGAGCAGAAGAACCAATGAACTGGGTATAGTGAAGACCTGGAAGTGGGTGGTCAGCCCAGCACCAGGTATGAGTGAAGAAGAGGATAATATGAAATGTAAGTAAAATGGATAAATGAAAAGTGATGATGGAGCAATTGGTGGAACAAGTGGCGGTGGAAACCAGAGAACCCAGACAAAACCTGGCCAGATGCCACTTCATCTACCATAAATCACACTTCTGGGTCCCTAGGATCAAAGTAGGCGGCCTGGGTGAGAGGCAAACAGTCTAACTGCTTGGCTATGGTACCTGCAATTACAACAATTCTTTATAATACGTACATTTTGATATGCTAAGGCAGAACAGTTCTTATTGTTTTCAGGATTTGCAAACCCTTCTTTTCAAGATGAATTTGTTGGAGTTTTCCCTTGAAGGGTAAAGAAAGGGAGGGCATAGCCTTTTGATTTCTACACAGTAATCAGGAAACAGAATTATTTATTTTTCTGTTCTTTATTTTGTTTTAAAAAACCCCGAGCACAACAGCCCATGAAGGGCCAAGGCTTGCCGCCCAGCCGCTGCATGTGCCACCTCTGCCCATAACAGGCGTCATTAGTGGGGTGCAGTACTGAAGGGTGGGACGTGGTCAGCGCCCCGAGCCCTCCCGGCCAGTTATGCGGCTTTCACAACCTCGGCCCGCTACTTCTCCATCAAATACCTTTTCAAGTGGTCCCCCCGGGACCTAACGAGGCTGAGTGTACACCGTGCCAGACCTCCCAGAAGGGATAAAATCCCCATGCTGGTACCGGGGATCGAACCCGGGTCATCCGCGCCAGAGGCAAGTGCGCTACCATTTATTTTGTTTTACCTTCCATTTTTTTGCATTTGTTCCTTTTGTTACAAACAAAATTTCCTAAATATTAATATTGAATTTTTGGCATGAATTCTATTAAACAAAAGAAACAAAGGCTCTTGAATGTGTGTTATCTAATGTAGAAAAAAAAACAGACCCAAAACCCACTCTATAAGAGTTAACAACATTGTCTAAAAGAAATATGTTCCAAAAAGGAAAAGGCAGCGAATATAACCGTTGAAGTTAAGGGTGAGATAAATAGAACAATTAAAAATAAAAGTTCAACTTTATTTACATAGTAACATGCATTTTATTTTTATAAGAGTTTTAAAAACCTGTTTTTATAAGCATATAAAGACTCACATCTCAAGTTGAACAGTATGATACATTGGCCTCTGTTAGTAAAGTTGATCTCTGTGAATGAATTGTGATAATTGAAGAGAAAATCTACAGATCGTCTTTCATTCATATGCATATAATGAAGCTATTCCAGCTAATGTAATGACTTAAACTTCCAAATAAAATCTGTACATTTATATTAATGGGCATCTCTTATTCACAACTCAATACAATATTGTCTATTTTGTTTTGAAGTTGGTAATTTTTATTAGAGATGTCTGGTCATATCATATGCTGAACAAATACATGAATGTACTGTACAGTGAGATGAGCTCAGAAAACCAAAATACTTGACCTAGCACACAACCTAACATAGTCTTTTATTGTAAAAGTTAATAGTTACCCCTGCATGTTCTAGATGGCTTATGAAACCAAATTACATACATTTGGTTTTCATAATAGCACTTCTATTTATACTTCAGAACTGTATGCTGTAATACTGAGCTGTTTTACATGTGCAACGTTATAAATTAGGTGACTGCCTGATTTTGAGTGATTCTCTTAGTGCACTTCAGAACCTTCATGAGCTGTACAATTACCATCCTATTGCACAACTTATCCAGGGTGCCCCACATGTTTTACATGCTTCTGGTGTTAACGTGGTATGTGCATGGATTCCTGGTCTCATAGGTGTGCCAGTGAATAAATGACAGGTTTGGCAGCAAAGGCCACAACCACAGAACCCAGTATTACTATCTGTCATATTACTTTGGAATACTTAAGGCTAGAAGTACGGAGAGCAGTGCTGTCGTGCTGACACGAAGATTGGATAGCTCTTCACAGGAATAAGCTTGGAGAGGTGAAATAACTTCTGATAAACTGGATTACCTCCTCTCATATCTCATTGCCAAGACATGATTTTGGCTCAATTGCACATTGGCCACTGCAATTTTATGCATGATTACGGGACCCTGTACCTCTTTGTCTGTTGTGCAACAATCTTTTGTTGGTCCATCACGTGCTGCTAGAGTGTGTTTCCCTAAAATGTACACATGTCCATGGAGAGATTTGGTGCAACTGAAGAAGACAAACATAGAAATAAATGGCTTTGTGGTGTACAAAAACAGTGACATGTTCTGTATGGCAGTATTTAATCTACAAAATTATTTTTGTTATATGGTTATATAATTGAATTACATTCGCATATTGTTCTGTTAGAGACAAGCCTCTGCACTGAGAAAATTTCTCACTTAATAATATAATAAACTTATTTCTGGCTGTTGCCATGATCCAATTTTTAAGGGCACTGATGACCAAGTAGTTGAACGCTCTTAAACTAAAATCAGCAATCAAAAATCTAGATGACTGAAATACATATTAAAAAATGCTTTTTTAATAAATACAGATGAAGAGGAACTCATAGATATAAAGCACTTAGAGATGTGATAATCATTCTAAGGACAAAAACACTCTGGAACAAAGCTCAGCCAGACAGCCTAGCCCATCCAGTATTCAGTTCTACACAGGGCAGAACATATCTGTGTGCTATCCTGCATCACAATAATGATCCCCCTCTATTGGGCTGCAGTGAAATGCATAGCATGCAGATTTTCAGCACTAGTGACCTGTAGTACCAAACAGTAAACAAGCACAAACATTCGTAATAATATGAACTGCAAAGTTCACTTCCTCATATAAATTGTTTATCTTATTTGCATGCAGTGACTGCAGGATATTTTTTACTCATTTTAGTGACCATTCTTATTTATAGTGGTTGGTAGAAAGCTATTTCTGTTAACGTAATAATGTAAAGTTGGTAGTACTGTATGGAAGAAGAAGAAGACGAGGACGACGATGACGATGATGATTAGGGCTAGGAAGTTCATGCATTTGCATGTTTTTTCATAGGGGTTAAAAATGTATGCTTTTACATTATGTGCACGAATTATGACATTTTAAATTATTTGGACGTGATTTTATGGTGCATATAACTGCACATTTTCTTGATTTTGATAAATCCATATTATGTCAATACTATAGCATCTATATAGCATATTTGAATGATTTTTATGTTTTTTTTTTCTACCTGGATAATATTTTTCATATTGGTAGTGTTGCATATGATGATGTAACTCGCCATGTGGCGAGAAGCAATGCTGAGTCGTGTTATTATGTAGTGAATCCCCTGTTTCCATCCTTTCATTATATGTTTGTGCGTAGAGAATAATCAGTGCGTTATCTGAGAGGTTTATATTAACAAAGATAAAGTGCAGGTCAACGTTTTGAGCAGTTTGGAGCATGCTTGCCTCTGCGTGGTCTTCAAACGTAACAGTGTTGTGAACTGGTTTCCTCCAAATTAAATTAGGCGTATAAAATGTTAAAAAGCTCTTCAAATGCCGAAAATAAAACCAACTTAGAGTGCGAGATTAATTAATTTACAGAAAGAGTTTTCGGGTGATTAATATCTACAGATAATAGGGCACTGTTTTGTGGAGCGTGTGACAAAAATATAGGGAGTGAGAAAAGATTTCAAATTATTCAGCACATAAACACAGCAAAACATAAGGAGAATTTAATCAGAAAACTCGCAAACAAATATCATGTTCTAAAACAATTAGTAGAGTGTTTCGGAAGTAGGGTTACTGGATTTTCCTATGACTTGTGCCAAGCATATTTAGCTGCTGATATTCCCTTGTTCAAAATTAATAATCCGATATTTAAAAACTTTCTTGCCAAGTGTACTCAACAACATGTGCCTGAAGAAAGTACACTGCGTAAGACTTATGTAGGGCATTGTTACAATAACGTATTGTCAAATATACAAAATTTAGTGGATCAGTTTGTGTGGTTGTCTGTTGATGAAACCTCTGATTCTGAACGCCGTTCTATTGCTAATATAATCATGGGTGCCTTAAATAATGAACAAAAGACTACAGCATATCTCCTTAATATGTGCAAATTGTCAGCCACTGACAATGTAACTGTGACACAGTTTGTGACGGACTCTTTGAAATTACAATGCCCATGTGGAATCGAATACAACTGGTTGCTTTTATTTGTTACCTTATATGGTAAAATGAGGAAAAACTCTGAAAGGTATTTTTCCTAACTTAATTCATATAACTTGTTAGGCACACGCTCTTCATCGAATTTCTGAGACAATACGCGATTCTTTCCCACTGGTAGATAGATGTGTGTCCAGTACAAAGAGAATTTTTGTTAAATCTCCTAAAAGAGTTAAGTTGTTTAGATCAACAGCACCTACATAATATCTGACTTCCTCCTGCACAGGTGTTAACTCGATGGGGAACATGGGTCGATGCAGTTTTATATTATGCTGAGCACATAGAAATAATCGAAGAGGTTGTTAATTCATTGGATTCAAACGATGCTTCATCAATACAAACTGTGCAAAATATTCTCTCAGGTACTGTGTTAAAGAAGGATCTTAGTCTCATATCTGCCCATTTTTCTTTCTTACCAACAGCCATAACGGCATTGGAAGCTGTAGGATTTCCTTTGCATGAATCACTTACTGTGCTTGAAAAAACAATATGTGATCTAAGTTCGGTTCCTGGTAGCATAGGACAAAAAGTGAAAGAGAAAGTGAATTATATAATTTCAAAAAATTCTGGTTATAAACAGATGTGCGATATTCGAGACATCCTCGAAGGAAAACCATCTGTCACACCAAGAGAGTTGACTCTCTCTGTGAAACAGTTAACATCATTTAAATATGCCCCTGTAACATCTTGTGACGTGTAAAGAAGTTTTTCACATTACAAAAGTGTTTTGCCAGACAATAGACGACGTTTTACTGTTGAAAATGTGTGTAGTGTTGGTTGTGAACTGCAATTTAGCAGTTAATAGTAGCAGCGGAACCACTTCTGCTTCAACCTCTAAGGAATAAGGTAACTTTATTATTTACACTAACTCGTCTACTGCAAAGGGACATGAACTGTTCTAATGAAATAGTGCATATTTCTTGGCATGTTTTGAAGTTTTTAAGAGCATATTTGCATGCATATTTCAGTGTTTTTTAGGGCATGAACTTCCGAGCCCTAATGATGATGAAGAAGAGATGTACATTATACATTCAAAGGTGGTTATGATGTAATTTTCTGTGATTTTATGTTATTTGAAAGTTATATATAGAACTGCACCACTGCAGTGCTTTTATTTAAAGTATAGATAATAGTTACCTTCAAGGACTGTAGTATCACTGAAATTATGACAATAGTTCACCTTACAAAGGAAAATATGGACTAGAAATTTCTGTATAACTAAGGAGGAGGTCTTCTTTACTTTAATATGTGTTTGTTGAATGGTAATCCTATTTATTTTACTTACAGTCCTTGTGTATTTACTACACTAAATATTTTATGCATTATAAATTTTATAACATCATATAATCATGGCACTTTGCTGAACAAGGGAAAGTTTTGCAGGTTTCAATTTCCAGGAGCTGATAAGTATATGTTAATTTCTTGGCTCTATGTATGCATAAAAATAAAATTAATATCTTGAATTTTCTCTGAATAACCCGAGAAATCCTGTTTAATTTGTGCGTTGGATACGTTTTTGCATGAACAAACCAGTAAACCATAACAGATAAATAGACAGTTACTGCTCAGGAGTTAATAATGAAATCATTCTACTTGTAGCTTTCCATTATTTATGTTAGCTTTTCAAAAGCAACAAGAGTGTCACAATTTTTAAGATACTTCATGTACATTTCTTCTTCCTTGGAACACAGTAAACAGTCTGGATATGTTACTATTCCAATTTTATAAAGATATATATTCAAACAATCATGCCTGATAATAAGTCAGAAAGCAGCAACAGCAGATTTTGTTGGAAAATCAGGAACTATGGTGAATCATTCAAAACTTTCTTCCATTTTGACTTTTGAAATGTTATTTGTTAGTTATTGTTAGAAATTATTTTTCTTTTTAAGATTTGTTTAACTCATTTGTATAAAATGTTTTGCTTTGAACAACAAAGTTCACTTTAGTTCCCTTTCTTCCAAAAGATCTGCCATTTCATTTCTAAAAATACTGCAGTGAGTGGGGATCCATTGTAAGACTATATTTCTATTTAGGCTCTCTCTTTGTAAACAAAGACACAGAGAGTGAAATCAAACACAGAATAGAACTAGCATAGAACAAATTTTGGATGCTTGAGTTGCTGCTCACAGATGAGAGGCTAAAAGCAAGTACAAAAGCAGGAATCCTAGACAAGTCTATTATGCCAAGACTGTTTATGGCTGTCAGATGTGGTCCCTGACAGAAAAACTGAAAAAAACAGCTGCAGTGTGTCAAAGAAGAATGGAACATAAGATTCTAAATGTTTCACTGACAGATTGACCAGGAATGAGGAACTTAGAAGGACAAAAATGAGCAATGTAGGAGAAAGGGCAGGGAAAAAATGTAAATGGGGTGAACATGTATCATGCATAGATCACCAGAAATAGATGTGCCCCATCACAATGTGGGATCCGCAGGAAGGACGAAGAAATGTGGGATGCCAGAGGATCAGATGGGCAGACTACGTTTGAACCAAAGTGGAAAGCCAATGATGAAGATTCACAAGAAATAGAGAAGCATGGAAACAACTGGAGCCAAATAGGAATCAACAAGTACCAAACAAGGCACAAAAACGATAATGAGTGCAAAGGTTATGAAAAGTGCAGTACAGAAATGACTGGGGACAGCAAAAGTGGAAGGCTTTTATGATTGGAAAATAGGATTAGGAACAGGAAGACAGTTTAGCAACACAAAAAAACTCCCAAGGATTCGCTCACCTTTGGAGCTCATTTATGAATTAGTCCCTACGTAAACAGGAGACCTTTGCCCTTACCAGATGCCTACAGGCTAAATTTATATTATTTGTTCCATCATATCATACATTGTTTTAACGTTTATCATTTTGAATTGGGTAGTAGAACCAATTGGGTAACTAGGAGTGCAGTATTAAAATCAGATAGAATAACTACATTTTTGCATTTATGTAACCATGTAAACAAATTTTGAAGTGGTGCATATAGGGCATCAATTTCACCATCAAAATGAGTTGTACATTTCCAAATTTTTGTATGAAATGAAAAGAACTGACAACATCCATTAGCTTCAGCTCCTTCTTCACAATCCAGAAGAGTCTGGCTTAAGGATGTGAGATTCCATTGAAGAATTTTAAGCTTTTGATCATGTTTACCGAAAATAGTCCCTGCCTAGAGATCCGAATGAGGGACTATTATGTACTTGGAGTGACTTTTAATGAGCAGTTTTTAACTATTTCTTGTGGACACCAAAAAATTATCAGATTTTGAGCTATCAGTAGTAGTAGTAGTTGTTGTTGTGTTTAACACCTGCTTTTATTACTACGACACCACAGGCAGTAACACTGATACATGGAATGAAGATGGAGCACTGGTGTAATGAGATGGCGGGGGAAACCGGAGAACCTGGAGGAAACTGGCCCCAGTGCCACTTCATCCACCACGAATCCCACATGTGGTTGCCTGGGATTGAAACCAGGCAGCTTTGGTGAGAAGTGAATGGTCTAACCACTCGGCTACAGTGCGGCCTTAGCTACCAGGCCACACACCCCACTATTGTCTGTCTACCTCAGAGAACCAGCTAGGTCCTTCAAATTCCATCAGGAAGTAGAGAGGGTAAATACTTGATTGCATCCCTGTCACTCCTCTTCTCCATGCCTTAAGGGGTCAAAGAAATAAGAGGTCAATCAAGGGAGATTAGACAGGAAAGTAGAAAGAGGGAATTTGGCAAGGAAAGGAAGGATACCAAAGTCAATCATGATACTCATCAGGTTAAGCAGTTCCATTTGATGAGCAGCCCCTCTGTTTAGTTCAACATGCATAAGCATGCATACTAACAGCTGTATCTTGGAAAGATGAGGGATGGGACCTTAGGTAATGAACCAGATTGGTTCCTTTAAGCCTCTATTATAGAGGTATTAAATATTCTACCCTCTGTTAAGCAGTGATGAATTCAGGGGGTAGCATGGGGAGGGAGGGAGGGAATCCCTCCCCCAGGAATTAAAAAGTCCCTCCCGAGAAATTCATATCTATTTGTAAATGTATATATCATTAAATTCTCTCACATCTGTCAAGCTTTATATCCCTCCAGAGAGAAGTAGCTATATTAATCACTGTTGTTAAGTAACAATAAGGCTTTTCACAGCCACAGGAAAAATGTTATAGCTCTTTAAAGATTGACATTGCTTCAGATATACTTTTGCCAATTTTGATATATTTCTTGTTGTAGACTTACATTTTTCCATGTTAAATTGCATTGTCTGAAGGATCTCTTGAGAATTTGTCTCCTTTATGACAGTGGGAAGAGAAATGTGAGTATCTGTAACACACCAGATTTATATTTGTTTTAATGGCAGTGACATATCGCTATGTTTGAAACCTATGTTTCCTTTGTACTTTGTATACCCAATAGGAAGAGAGGGTACACATTCAACCCAAAATTCTATACAAACTTTCACCAGAAATACATGTTTTGAGACATGCTGAAGGAAAAAGTAATTTTAGAAAAAGGTCTGTGTACATGTGTCGGATATTCTTTAGATTAGGTGACACGAGCACTTGGTCAGAATTTTGGCTAAGTCCAACTCGGCAGTGTGTACAAATTCTAACGAACGTTGCCAAAGTTGCTGTGTTATTGCAGTGTTAATTCAGTGCTGCCAACAGCACTATTTCCGCAAGAATTTGCCAACAGTAAGTTTGAATGTTTTAGCGGGACCCAGCAGTATACTAGTGACCTTGTTAGAAGCAAGTTGTAAGAGTGCAATGAATCGCTTCATTAGCATAGTAGATTTAGCGCCTCTGTGCTATAATGAGGAGGAATGCATGCAATTTCTTTATGACGAGGGCTGCTGAGAACTCGAATGCTATGCAGGGAATGTGATGCCATGCTACACCCCGTGAGTAGAAGGGGTAAAAAAATTCCAGTTTCTTTCCTGCAGGAGGGATCACCTTGAGCAGTTTTTGGAGTCCGTGGCCAAAGATACTTGGTTCGCAAACTCCAGAATACCACCAGCCCAAGTACTTCTGCTTACCTACAGTTTTGCGAGTCAGCTATCCTACGCGCAAACTGCGGTGCAGTGTTCACTCGGGGATAGCGCTATCAGTGATGCAATAAAAATAATATAAATATAATAATATTAAATATAATAAATATAATATATATAATATAAATATAATATTAAATAATAATATAATATAATAAAATAAAATAAATAAATAATAAAAATATAATAATATAATAAATATAATATAATAAAAATAATATATATAATATAAATATAATAATATTAAATAATATAATATAATAATATAAAAATAAAAAAATAAAAAAGAATGATAAATAATAAAAATAATATAAATATAATATATATAATATAAATATAATAGCATTAAATAATAAAATAATATAATAATATAAAATAAAATAAATAAATAAAAAAAGAACGAGGCAGCATTTCGTGGACCCAGTAACAAGGCAATAACAATAATGTGCACAATAATTTCCACAACAATAGTATGGAGCCACACTAGCGATATATCTGTGTGAGCAAAATAATGTACACAATATCTGGCGACATGCGAGTGCATTTGTGTTTAATGTGTTGTCAACCAAAAGTAGTGTAGTTGAAAAAGCAATGTTGGCAGATATGAAAATCGTCTGCTAGTGACAGCGCATGCAGCGAAACCTAGTGGCAATTCTGATAACCACTGTCGGCGCATGTGCAGTAACTTCGGACTTAGAATCTGGCCGGCAAGTGGTAAGTCACCTAATCTAAAGAAGAGCCCATGTGTCTATGTGAACAGCATAATTCAAAACTGAAAAGTCAGATACATACTTGGTATTTAAGTTTAGCATCTCCCAAATAAAAGAAAATCCCTTCATCCTGAATGCTCTTAAATGAAATATGTTTTAAATGTATTATTTTTCAAAAATGAGTCTAACACATTCAATTTAGGAGGCTTGTTAAGTGTCCTTCATTTGGAAGGAATTTTGAATAATCTTGTGGAGTTTGTATATCTAGATGAAAATAAACTACAAGAAAAAACAAACACACAAAATAAAAAAAGAAAATAATATCTCTTTAAAATGGGGGCATCAACCATTTCCGGATATACTGGGTGTCTCAAAAAATGCTGACAATGCTTAGGATGTTGTGCGGTTTGGCAAATTGACCAATTTTCAAATAGGAACCCCTGTCCGGAAATGCGTAGTTTGGATACTGGAGAGCTTCAAAGTTCGAATCATATTTTGTTACATTTGTTCTGGTATGTTAATACGGAAGGTATGGAACCCTTTAGCCATCTCTATACTGGGATGAACGAAAACAATTTAAAAATTATTTTGTTGTTTAACGACGCTATCAATTGCCAGATTCACATCAGCATCGCCGGTGTGGCAGAGTTTCGTTCCACAGGAGTTCTTTTACATGTCAGTAAATCTACTGATGTGGAGTTGCCGTTTTTAAGCACACTTAAAAACCATTTATCTGGACCGGATTTGAAACTGTAACCGTGGGATCAGTAGTCCAGCGTCTAAACAGCTGAGCCACCCAGACCGACAGGGATGAACGATTTGAGCATAATAACATACCTACGCATGCGCTGCATTCTTCCTTAGAGTCCTTGGTGTGCATCCTACTGTGTTACTGGTGTAGTTTCCAATACAGTGACTTTTATAGCAGCAGTGCGACATGTACCAGCTACTGAAATAGCCGACTTAGCTCCAGCACACTTTGACATAAATGTGCGGAATCACCTCAGCGTCGCATGTTCAAATCAATGAATTAGTAGAGGTGGACCAGTTCCATGACCAGCACAGTCGCCAGATCTGACATCTCTCTACTGTTTTCTGTGGAGTTGGATGAAGAGTATGGTGTATGGCACTCCTATAACTTCAGTGGAGGACCTTATTGTTCGAGTGCATGGAATGATTGAAAATCTTCAAAGACAAACGCTGATATAGGCTCTGCAATGACGTAGGAGGTACAGAGTTCTAAGCCCATTTGTAATGTAGACAGCTCAATGTTGGGTTTATTGATAAAATGTGAACTTTCACCCATGTCACACTTTGATGCACCACAGCATCCAAACTGTGCATTATGGACGAGGTTTTCTATTTGAAAACCGATCAGTTTGCCATCCCGCACAATGTACTAAGCATTGTCTGTGTTGTTTTGGAACATTCTGTATATTGTTATTAGTTTGAAATGTTCAATACTTCGTTATTTTTTAAACTGCTCTCGTAATATTATGAAAAAGCCAGCCTTATGTACTGACTATTCAGGTTGCTTTTATACCCACAACAAAACATGCACTGAAACAATGTCTGCAAATGTTATGTGCACTCATATCTTTTTCTGCTCACTCTTGTACAAAATATTCTTAAAGATACTTATTCTTCTATCTACTTTATGTTAATCAAGATAGATGTTTGTAGAAATGGGTTTATTACATATTTCCTTATAGGTACAATGTAAATAACAGAATACAGCAGGCTTAAGTAATAGTCAGATCTTTTAAGAACTGGTGACTACGTGGTGGCTATGACATTCCATTCTCTCAGCATGTCCAAGACATGCAAACAAAAAGAAAGACCTCCCATTTGAGAAAAATATAAGTACTGGAAAATTCAAACCAATAATAAGGAATATCATGGAAATTGTTAATTCTATAAAATATGTATTTGATATAAATTGTGTCCTCTAAAGAGATCTATATTTTTTGTACAACAAGATTTTGTCTATCTCTTATGGTTTACCAGTTACGTAAAAGTCATCCAGAAAGAAGAACTCAATAAAAACAAAATTTTCCACAATGCCCCATGTAAAGCTTAGTTTGAGATTGGGGAGGGGGTTTCTGAAAATCTTTTTGTGCCAACCTTAGAAGATACTGAACTTGAATACCAAGTTTGGTATTAAACAGACTTTTCGTTTTTCATTTATGCTGCTTACAGACACACAACCTCCCCCCCCCCCCCCCCCACACACACACACACACACAAGACCTTTTTCTAAAAATGCCCCTTTTTTTTATCCAGGAAATTCCAAAACATGTATCTCCGGTGAAATCTCGATATTGAATTTTTCAGTGGAATATGATATTTCCCTATTTAAATCGAGCAAGGTGGCGCCGGGGTAACGCATGCAACTTGCAGTCGGGAGGTCACAGGATCTATCCTCGTCACCGCGCTCTCTGTGTTGGGTTTTTCGTGATTTCTCCTTCTCACCAAGGCTAGGTTGCTTATTCTCATATCACTTCCTTCTCATTTTGTTCAAGTGTGCTTCCAGAATCGCAGTGCCTACTAGCCTATATGGCGGTGCCGAGAAGATAGCGCAGATGCATGCGCTCTGTAAATGCAGTTCTCCGCCTTGGATCGAGGAAGGAGGGGGAGCATTTATCGAGATCCTGACCCGTGGTGTAGGCGGCTATGCGGCGGCGGCGGCGGCGGCGGCGGCATCTGGCGCCGGATGAAACACTAGGAATTTCTGCGCGTCCCTGTGGTTCCCTCACTTGATCCCTTCCTTATGTGGAGTGTTAGACACAATAGATCTGTGAAAATCACAGTGCGCGAGGTATCCCCCTGCGTGTCTACCCTTAACCCTACTTACTATACATAGTAGAGGAGGTAGAAATAAACTTCTATAAGAATACATTATAGAAGCTACATAAGGATAGCAACAATGATAGAGAATGTTGCATCAATTTAACATAATATTAGATTTTTAATTTCTCTACCGCGTACATAGTAGGTGAGTAAAGACATATTGCATCCCACCCAAAAATTCGATATCTAGATCCCAAAGGAAATACCCTGAGACTCCCTGAATCCAGAAAAGGTATTTTTAAAATAAAGGTCCGGGTGAGAGAGAGAGAGCGTGCTTGTGCGCGCGCTTCTAAACGTTATTACTCAAATACGAAAAGTCGGTTAAATGCCAAACTTGGTATTTATGTTGAACATTTTCCAAGGATGCGACATGTAGCTTTTCAAGCACATTCCCCTCCTCACCGAAATTTCACATGGAATATTTCTTCAAAAATTTTTATTTTCTCAAAAATGGCTCTACCAACTTTGATTAAAATACCATACAAGATATTTTATGACTGATAAAATGTATATCTTGAATTTTCTCGGAGTGCTCTCAGAAGTCCTGTTCATTCTGGGGAGTTCTGCACAAATGGTTAATCATAAGATATATCCAAAAAGGAATACGCTATTCGTCTTTTATTTCTTGGCTGTTCAATAGAACTGAATTTCAAAGGCATCACATAAAGACCAGCTCTTAAAAGATTTGACTATCGTTTAAAGCCTATACTGCTCTTGCACCTACAAGAAAATTAGCAATAAAATAATTTATGCAAATGTTTATCTCGATTAATATGAATTAGATAGAGGAGCAAGCGTTTGTAAGAAAATAGTTCGTACAGGAGTAGAGAAAGATATGTGAGTGCAACGCGCAACTCTGGAAAACCGCACTCAAGATTAATTGAAATGTCATAAACGCCTTTGTTTGGTTGAAATCGGTACAAAATTGTGCACACTTTGAATGGAGACTTGCTTAAAGGCGAATCGCTGCAGATAAGGATGTGAAATTGCATGCACCTATAATTAAGTTAACTGTATATTTAAAATGTGAGACTAGTAGGAAGTTAGGGTATTTTGTACGGAGAGTATCCTGAAAATTATGACTGTTCATTAAAAAATTCACAAAATAAATTTTAGAGATGTTACCACATTATTTCCGATACAAAGTGAACGCACCTGAAATTTAATACATTAACATATATTACTGTTTCCTCAAATAGCTGATTGGTGTACGAAGACTGTTAGGGAATGTGGAGATACATGTGTTAAATGTAAACCTAACATTTAAGTAAAGGAATAATAAAAACAAAGGTGCGCAAGTTTCGGTGGAAGAGAGGAAATAAATGGCGGTTACTTACCCATGAGTGTGACTTTCTCTTGCATCGCTCTGAGATAAACTGGTAAAACCAGATGGAAGTTATGTTTACTGCCTTCATCTGACCTTAGCGAGAAAGAGGAAGTGCAGCTGCTCGAGGTCAGCCAGATACACAGGACACTTGGAAGGTATATGCCAAAATGAAAAGTAAAGGCAACTTTAAATGCGATGGGATATGTGTTTAAACTTGTTTCCTCGCAGCCCTAACTCAGTTTCTGTATATCAATCCTGTACAGTCCGTTTTCAATTATCTCCAAAGTATTTTTACTTTCTGTACTGGTAAGTAGAGGAAGTATTGTATTCCACCCAAAAATTCGATGTCGAGATTTCACCGGAAATATATGTTTTGAGGTCCCTCTGAATCCAAAAACCATTTTTGGAAAAAGATACATGTATGTGTCAGTCTGTTTGTCTGTCAGTCTATGGACAGCATAACTAAAATACGAATAGTGGGTTAAAAACCACAGTTGGTATTTAAGTTTAATGTCCTTCAAGGATGCGACAGGAAGATTTTGAAGAAAATAGCCCCACCCTGAACTACCCTTTACATGGAAATTTTTTCGAAAATTTTGATTTTCTTGAAAATGGCTTTTGATTTTGATTAAAATGCCATATGTTTGAGATATTTTATGACAAATGAAATGTATATTTTAAATTTTCTGGCTATAGCCTATGTAGTCCTATTTAGTCTGGATGAGTTTTGAATACCTCGTAAAGCGTAAGATATAGACAAAATCTTACTCTACAAGAAATGTAGATCTTGCTAAAATACACAATTTATGTCTCAATAAATTTTCTTGTAGGGTGAACAATTTTGGATATATTCCTTGTTTTGTGTGTCAGTTTCGGAAAACTTAGAACTTTCGTGCAATGGAGCATCGCTGTTAATTTTTTTATATGTTAAGTGTGCAAAGAGAACAGAATCTCAAAGCTTTAAAAGATTTGACTATCGCTCAAAGCCTACTGTATTATAATATTCCCCTTGCACCTACAAGGAAATAAACAATAAGATAATTTGTACAAGTGTTTGTCTCAACTAACACGAAGAAGATAGGAATAAGAGTTTGTAAGAATGGTTAGTACAAGAGT
The DNA here is from genome assembly GCA_030765045.1 of Tenodera sinensis. NCBI lineage: Eukaryota > Metazoa > Arthropoda > Insecta > Mantodea > Mantidae > Tenodera > Tenodera sinensis. The sequence goes on from CM060961.1 coordinate 196,613,702, forward strand.
ACAGAAAGTCATGCGAGTGCAACACATCAGATTTTTAAACATACTCTCTTCAAAGTACTCTTGCAGAAGACCTCAAAGTATTGCAAGGTAGTAAGCGTACATCTTTTCAATTCATGTCCATAAAAAATGACTACCATAAATATTCAACTTTTTAAAGAAAGATTTATAAATGGCTAATAAAACATCATCTATATAACATACCAGAACTTGAGCCGGAAAACAAATGTAATATGTGAACAGTGTGCAAAACAGATAATGTATAGTACCTGATTTATTATTTGTAACTAATGAAGCCTGTGTAATTATTGTGATTACCAAAATGGCAAATGAGTAAATAAATAAATACTCGGTTCACAATGAAGTTAGTTTGTATCGGTGGTTTATCTTGTCACTGATCTATATTTTAGATCATAGTTAGGGAGAACTGACTCAATGTGTCACTTCTTCTACATCGTTATTTTAACCCCGTCCGCGATTATTATATAAATAGCTACCAGGCCTCCCGCTATTGTCTGTCTACCTCAGAGAACCGGTCAGTCCTTCAAATTGTGTTAGTGGAGAGGGTAAATACTCAATTGCACTGCTGCCACCCCTCATTCCCATGCCTGTCTTAGAGTATCAAAATGTATCGAAAGCTATGAGCAGTTTAAAAGAAACGGAATAGAACTTCCTTTCTTCTAAAACATATGCATTTCACACACTTTGCTATTCAACGTTTGTTTAAAAGTATGCATAAACTCGAAACAAAAGCACACCACAAAATGTAGAACCTTAAATATTGGCGACAATCTACGAGTTTTCAAGATATAGTCAAACAGTTTCAAACTTTTGATTAATATAACATAGTACATGTTATTAATAAGAACAGAGAATAGTGTCCATGCGGCGTTTGTTTCTTTGTGTTACTGCCCTTTTCAAATGAGAAATAGGTTGTCCTTGAGCGCCTCCAAGCCGGCAACCAATCGGTGTCCTGCTGTGTTATATTGCTTTCCCCTTTCCATTTGAAAAGCACAGTAGTCGCAGCTGATATTAACACGAGGTCATCGCGGAGGGATACAAGGTGTGGATCTAAGGTTGGATTTTTTTTTTTTTTTGTGACCTCTTGAATGTGAGGCAGACACACTAACCATCACGCTACCGAGGCTGGCACCCTAAGGCTGGATGGAGTATAGATATTTAGCCAATCCTTTATGAACCCTAATAGAGTAACCTATTTCAGGGTCGCCTCAGGGACCAAAAATTGTTAAATGCTCGGACTTTGTATAACATGTATAAATACAATAATATATTATTTCTACGATGTATTGAGGAAATGCAACTCAGTTAACAAGACACTCCAGCCCTGATCTTACTGACCCCACTAAACTGCTCCGAAATCTCACTATTCTAATAAGAACACTGGCAGAAATAGTGATCATAAAAGGATGTCGAGCGGATATTTCAATAAATGTCCATGAGCGTCGGCAGACTTTTTTCCGAGGGGAGGCCACATGATGGAAGTTTGCAATCAGATAATATTAATTCATTATTTTATTGTTAAAATTTATATTTGTTGCAGATAACCGTATTAATTTGTGCTAAATAAAAATTGTTCTTTACATCAAAATTAAAACAATAGTTTAGCAGTCAGTTGATTGCACCTTAAGTTCACCAACTTCCAAGCTGGGGGGGGGGGGGGGGGGGGCGGCCCATGTAAATGTCCATTACTTTCTGCATCCCAAGACAAATTTAAATATTGTTTTTGAAGAGCAAGGATAGATTCTGCATGCCATTATTTTCAGTTTCCATTTTCAACTCCATATGCCCAAACGTTCACTTTTTTTTTACAAAAAAATATTTTTGTTACGTCCTTGTAACTCGACATTTAGTTGCTTGAGATGTGTGAAGATGCCAACCAAATGTCCAGCTGAAACAACCGTTTTTGTGAGATGAACAGTTCAGCATGTTGGTTGTTACCTTTTTTCTTTTCTTTGTATTTTTTTTTCCTTTTCCCGTTTACCTCCCCCCTTTATGTAAGACCCACACCCCTAGGACTTACAAGTCAGTGTCTAGGGTCAGACGCCTATTGGGGAGCACAGGAACCTTTGGTCCGGACAGAGTGAAGACCTGGAAGCGGGTGGTCACCCCAGCAGCAGGTATGATAGTTAGGATGAGGATGATATGAAACACAGGCGAAATCGATGATTGGAAAGGTGATAATGGAGCAATTGATGGAATGAGTGGAATCTGGAAAAATAACTGCATCTGCGACCTGAATTCAACCTAAGTGCTTTAAACCTTCCCGCGTGAAAGCCACCTCACTTCAGTACGTAATAAGAAACATTTACGAAAGGCACCCATTGTCTCGCACAGCTTGCAAAATAATCGATATTGTAAGGGTCGACTTTTAATAATATGTACAACTTCATTATCTCATTAAGATCCTGGAGAAGTTCGTTGGGCACTTTTTATGCGAGTACTTGGCGGTGAAAGAAACAGTGGGTCCATTTGGTACTACTGATTTTAATTTTTCAATTAAACTACTTTTCTATCCGGTCAATGCTTTTACCCCATCACTGCAAACTGCAATGTATTTTTTCAACCTGCGATTTAATCACATTAACTTTACAACAAATAAACATGTATTGTGTTATCTTTATTTGAGACTAATATTTTACAGCAATCATTTCCATATTGCAGTACATCGCCATCAGCCGGAGGATTGGAGTATGCAAGTATCCGCTATATTACACCAAAGTGGCCAGAATACAATGGTAAATAATAATTCTGTGCCTCACAGATTGAATCAACATTTTAACCACTTTCATTCAAAGAAACGCAACAAAATTTTTAAAATTATAAAAGAAATCTGTCCCAAAAGGCACGAATACCTTGAAGCCTGTAAAGGAACGACTGAAAGGAGTAACTCCAATAGGGAAGGACAATAAAACAGGAGAGATGTAAAAAGATGACTAGGAAAAACTTAATACCTCAAGAGGACGCGCAAGGCAGAAAGATTCTATCGACAGTTATATATTAAGATGTAAATTGTGAATCTGCGATTTAATATCATGAAAGTTACGATAAGTAAGTATATTGCATTATCTTTATGAGTATCATTTTATAGCAAATATTTCCAAATTGGCATTCATCACTATCACCGGAAAATTGGAATCTTCATGCAGCCAATGTGTTGCATGCAGAGAATAGCAACTTTAAATTTATTTTTAAAAAGTCCCAGTATTTCGAAACTTAATCATTCTTGGATGATTGAAATTTCATTACACAATTATACGTGTCGCATTACTTGTAAGAATTGGCATGGTAAATCGTGTGTTTTACCAGCATACCAACACTATTCATTGTGGAATAAAATACTTGTAAAATCACATAAAGCAGGTTGTAACCATTTGTTTGTCCGCACTACAGGAATGTTCGTTGATTCTTTGTGGTATATAACAAAACATGTACAGTGCTTGACAGCTATAAACGGAACCGGAGTGCATATTCAGAACATTCAGAGTGAGTTCTATTATTTAAGTCACTTTCTTTTGAACGTAACCCAAATGTTAGGATACACTATGCACTCCCCCCTAGTGACAGCGACGGTCTCTAAGAAACGATTCAGGAAATGAGCTTTGCGTCCTGACCTAGTGAACTTCCATCCTAAGCGAGGAGCTGGGACAGCCCTATCTGTGTCATGCATGTACCTGCCGTTGCCACAAAAATGACGGGATGTAGGATTTGCAGGATAGCGGATGTAGTTGAGAATGGATAGTGATAAGAGGTAGCAAGATCTGCTACTCAACAGTTGCCGGTCAGGTTGTAACGGCCCTTGTGCAGCACTGGTGTAATGACTGTGTCTAAATATTAATGTGAGTTGAGTTTAAACATTGAAGTCCAAGCATCTCTTGGTAGGACTGTACAGGAGCTCAGCTTCTGCTGTAGGTGGAGTTGCTCCTACGTTAGCGGATGTGCCCACATGCAATGCGGGGAAGCCGGTGACGCCTCAAGCGGTGTGCTCTAGCAGGACTCTCGAGTCCTGGCTCTAGGGATATAATACCTAAAGAGACCTAAACAGGGCGCTCCAATGGAATGTCAAAGAGTCATAAAATTTTGGGACCTGGCGTCTAATTTCATCATCTACATATGGAAAAGATGTGGTCTCGTGCAGTAGTCTTACGGGGAAGGAGAGTTATATAAAATAGATGATCCGAAGAACCCTATTCTACACCCGTTGCAGGAGCAGCAGTTTAGAATCTGCGGCCGTGTACCAGATCTTGCAGGCGTGTAAAAGGACGGTATTACGAGGGCCGAAAAATGCACAATCTCAAGGGAACCAGAATCCCGACCTTAACATAGGAAGAACAGTGAGGCTATTGAGCCACAGCCCGATGCAACAGGTTTCTGATGTCCTCCCCAAAAGTTAGACCCTTATCTAGCTTTACTCCTAGGTCGATGGTGGCATTCGTCCATTCTACCGTCCTTCTGAGATGAGTAAATGTGGGGACATTTGCAGGAAAGCGGCGCTTGGTGAAGGGAATGGCATAGCTTTTCTCCGGGTTGATGGACAACCACTAACGCGTGCACCATTCTTGAAGGAGGCGGAGGTGAATCTGGATGGGTCTGTGTAGCCGTGTCTATGGATTTGCTGTTGCGTGTTAGTGACGATATGGGAAATTTTTTCAATAGACACGCTGGCGGTCCACGGAGACGGGTTCTCCGACATCGATATTGAGGAATTTGCCAATTTGATTCTTTACTTGGTAGGAACGAGGCCATTGTTAAACTACAGGCCTGGATGCTCGATTCTTGACGTCACACAGTGGGTCATTCACGAGAACTTTAACAGTGAATGAATATTTTGCCCATAGTTTCCTTTAAATTAATTCAAATCCAGTCAAAATTGTGTTCTTAGCAACATGACACTCAAATGAACTACAATAAACACGTTTAACACTCACGAAAGCATAAATCTATGGATGCATAAATGATAATTAATCTATAAAAGGGAGTTTCTAGATATCGGATGTCAGTAATTACTTCATGAAATGACTTGAGTATTAATTTTCTATTCCATACAACTGTGAAGTGGAAGTAATAAAGCCACAGTTAGTGTTGTTGCTTACTTTGAGTCATGTTGTAGGTAAGTATTTCAGTGATTCAATGATAATGTGGTCCAGATGATCACAATTGCTTCAAATATAATAATATTACAACCACTTCGGAGTTATTGGAAACAGGAAGCAGGTTTAGTGTTTTAATGAACACAAAAGAATAAAGGAAAATAACCGTAAATATTGAGGACTTGTAGTTTTCTTTTCTTTCTTGAAGTTGATGCCACTGTTTCCTGCATAGTCTTGGAGTAATTGAAAAGATGTGATCAAGATTTTTTAATCCTCCTCACCAATACATTAGCCGCATTTCCACAGTCACAAACAAAATTGACACCGTTAATTTAACAGAAATCATCTCTTAAAATGTATTACGTTTCTTTGGCTTTTTGTTTTCAGAAATTCACTTTCATATGCATCTAAGATTAAGCACTGAAAATTTGTTAAACTGTTCAGCGTTACATCGAAAGTGAAATGTGTAGGCCACTTAAATCCCCCTCTGCGTTTTATTCTTGAATAGTAATTTACTTCGGCCAATCCGCTGTCAAAATATAATACATGATCGCTAACAAGGGCATGTTTACAAACTTCGCATTTTAGTTTTGGAATAATTCTGTTAGTTTAACAAAATATTTCATCCAAAAGCAGGTTAACAACATTATGTTTACAAACTTCGCATTTTAGTTTTGGAATAATTCTGTTAGTTTAACAAAATATTTCATCCAAAAGCAGGTTAACAACATTATCGTGATTTTTAAGTTTCTGTCGAATATTCGAATATTTTGTATGAACTAATCTAAAAGAAACTCCTGCCAAATGTTTGAGTTAGTTGTCGCAGATATCGGGGTGTGGTATGGAAAGAACACTGGAATTTCGAGTTTGTCTATAAGAAGCTGGACTAGAAGAATATGTAGAAGTGACCCAAAGCAAAGTATCCGGGGTGAACTGGGGTGTCTTCCAACATTAAATTTTGCTTGCTCTTGCTAAATATTTGGTCTCTTAATGAATTAAAGGTTCTTCACCCATTTGATCACAACATTTTAGAAGCTCAGAAACGCGTTTTATTTTATCAGTTGCTGATGTGATCTGAAGCGAATATAAATTTAAATAAAAGTTTATAAAATTTATTACACTTGTTAAGCATCATATCCTTTTCTAGTAGCCATATATGAATTTAGGTTTAGGAATGCGGGCTTTGTTATGTGATACCTGAATCATTAAGTGATTGGTAATTTTAGGTGAAACTTCAATTTGTGGAATGTTTGAAGAGTTGTCTACTTTGAGAAATGTCATGTCATTATTACTTTATAATATCACGAACCCATTTATATGGTTTTTGGAGCCTGCTTTTTAATGTTTCAAGATCTGAAAGCACAAAACTTTCACATCACTTACGAAACATTTCCTCGTCTCTAAATTCAAATAAAATTTCTCTCTTCTTTTTGACGGAGGTTTGCGTTTTGAGGTGGTTCAGATGACAAATACAATGGTTGATTGGGAAATTTTGTGGACAATACATGATTACTAAGTTTAGGAATTTTTCTAGGCAACACAAGTATACTTCCATCTTCTCTAGCTGCACGATCCTCCCGTTCAGTGTACTGTTCAGAAACATGATTCGATTACACCACACTATTAGTACCCGATTCAAAATTGTCTATGAATAGCATCTATCCATTTTAGCCTCCGATGGAGTTATTTGGGAAACGAATAAGTAGTCACATATTCACTGGCTTAGTAATTTGATTTACACCCCGGCACACAGCATCTTCGGGAGATTTTACTGCCAAATTATGTCGTATTTAATGCATGAAATTGCAAACTAAACACACATTCATTAGCATATTCACACACCCAATAAGCTACTGATTGACCGCTGGACTTGAACATTTTGATCTATTAGCATTATCTGAGATTGTGGCTTCCAGGTAAGTGGTCCACTGCGTGACGTCAGACGACTGTTTATGTGCTTATATCCATACATGTTAATATAATGATGACCTCGGTAGGGATCATAAATACGTGGGTTAGAGTGAGGATAAAACATGAGAGTAATCAGCAAGATGTTGGGATGCTAATGTAATATTTTGTTATGAGATGTTGTCTAACTTGGGTTCAATCCTCTTATTATCTCCTGGAGGTGCCTAACGAAATCTGACTGTTTTACATAAGGCTACTGGAAGTCGAAGTGGTGTGCCATGGACTACACACGACAAGTAGTCCAGAGTATGTCATTTGAGTGCTACTTTCATGGTACAGATTTGGCTTCTGTGAGACCATTGCTTTGTTAACCGTTTACAGTCTTTCTGATTCGCTGAAAGTGTAGATAATTGTTGAGGGATTGAACAATTGACTCTCAAATTGTTGGCAGTTATTCTTGCAGGAACATCAGATCGCGAAAACCAAGTGACTGCAATAATAGCTGTGCAACAGGCAGCTATTTATATTCTATTTGTACTGCTTCCACCTGTCTAGAATATCTATGGCTGTGAGGATATACCTAAATCCTTGCATACAGGTAAAGGTCCTACAATGTCAACATTTATGCGTTTGAGTATGTTATTGGGAAGTATAAATTGTGCATCTGGAGACTTGGTGTATCGATAATTTTTTTTAAATTTTTGGCAGTCGATAGAAGCTCTATTGACAGTCTTTTATGATTTTGGACTAGAGGAATCGTTTAGTGATAATTTTGGTGGTTGTTCTGATTCCTAGGTGAGGAAGGCGAAGGCCAGATGAAATGGTTGCACGTCGCAAGTTGTACGTACAGAAAACAAATTTAGTAAAATGCAAGGATATCATGATTGTTTAACGAGGCCTTCGTAACTTTCCCTCCGTTCCCTTCCTTTGCCCTCATTCATGGCAGTGCTACGACGAGCGAAAGAAATTTGCACACCAGTTGAAATATGTTACAGTTTTTTTTTACCAATTTCAGTATTTGTGCAATAGGAATGTTATGGTGGTATTCTTCGTTGCATAAAAAATATCAAGCTCCGTTTTCGGAGACTTATTTAAATAAACCTGGGTATTTCCTGAAGAGAGGTGAGAGTATCCAGCTGCAGAAACCTCGAAGAATCACCGAAAGTACAAAACAAGTTTCCCAAGGTCTTGGTATCAAATGGTAATTTGTGCCAAGATCAAATCCAATGTTTCAAAATACAATCATTTGTACTTCTGGAAAAGTTCATCTTGGGACGATTTAGCATATTTGTACCCGAAAACTCCTCTGTTTAGCCGTTTAAAAAAATACGGTTACTTCAGTCGTTTTTCTTTTAAGGATATAACTTTTTTCTTTGCTTCTGACAGAAAACTATGTCAATATGTCTTTTGTTTTTAAGAATCTCAGAGAAGACTGGTAACCTGAAGGATCTCATTAAAAAGAACGACCAAATATGCAAATTAAAAATCATTCATATTACTAAGAAAACCATTTGAAAGCCGAATTGCTGTCTAGTCAGAGTCAAAATCATCTATCTCCCGAAAAACCTGTGATCATTCTAATTTTCTTCAACCACTTTAAGCAGTTTTGAGTATGAAGTGCTGTTTTCGAATCCCCAGTAAAGACACTTTTCATTTTATTGTAGAGAGTCTGAATCTGTAACGGACTTGTCAAAATTAATAGACGCAACAATTCTTTGAAATTTCTCCTATTAGATAAAGATTAACTTACATTATGACCACGAATAGCAAGCTCTTTTCTGGCTAATGCATTACTGCAATAATTACGACCTTAAAAACTAATCGGTGTTAGGGACTTCCACGCATCTCTGTGGCCTGTGTGGCTGCAGCCTTTTAGCACCCTGCGGTTCTCTTACTTCGTCCCTGCCTCCTGGAGAGGGTGTTAGCTACAATAAATATGCGCAGGTCGCAGTGCGCGAGGTGTTCCCGTCTGTGTATACCCTTTAAACACTAATCGGTTAAGTCTTACATTTTCATTATACTGAGCAACATACAACCGGTTGGTTTCCTTCAAAGCGTCAGTAATAGTGTTTTTATTCTTTTCAACTTGCTTCAATTGGAGCGCGCACTTGAGATGTTCAGCAGAGTCCGAATGTTTATATAGCGACCGATTGATATTTAAAATGTCACAAAAATCAGCCCTGTTCCACAGTATTTTTTACGTCAAGTAATAAGCAAGGGGAAAAACAGTTTTTCCCTATAATAACTACGGCACAGCCACATATTTACTGTACCACGAACCATTGAAGTACTTTTTGCAACATTTCTCATCTTTTTGCTCCACTTTTTTGCCCATAAATTATGAATCGGAGTTGGACTTCTTGTTAACAACAAGAACAACAGCAACAAACCGATGCACTAGCCTCTACAAGGGGCTATGGTTCGGTAAATTCCCGTCCTAATAGCTGCACGTTACCCTCGAAGCAGGTCTTTTAGGCAACTTATGGAACCTTAAATTCTGTTTCGTTGTTATGACAAACAGATATAAACATGCAGATAAAAGCGATCCATCAAATTATCGACCAATAACGTTAGTTCTGATAGTTTCGAAAGTATTTGAAAGGATTATGTACAATCAACTTTGTAATTATTTAGAAGCAGCCAACATAATTAGTGAAGTCCAGTTCGGTTTTAGAAAAGGCAGATCAACAATTGATGCCATAGTTCTGTTAGTGAAAAAGATACTCACTACTTTTGAAACTAAAAGCATAGCTCAGGCCACCTTCTGTGACTTGAGCAAGGCGTTTGACTGTGTGAATCACACACACCTTATAAATAAACTTAAATTTTATGGTGTAGGAGATATGGTATTGAAACTCTTTCAGTCTTATCTAATAAATCGCTATCAAGTTGTATGTTTTGGAAGTGATGGATAAAAAATGACAGAGATAAAATGTGTGGTGCCACAGGGTTCCGTTCTTGGACCTTCACGGTTCGCATTAATGATCAATGATCTGCCTTCGTATATAAATACTCATACAATATTATATGCAGATGATACTACCTTCTTTAATACCAGCACAGATTTTATAAATCTAAAAATAATTGCTGAGGGCACCTTGAGGCAGGCAGATATTTGGTTCAGGCCAAATGGCTTCTTACTTAATGAACAAAAAACACAACAGCCATTATTTACACTAAAAGACCTGCCAAGCTTAAATAATAACAAAGAAGTCAAATTTCTCGGTGTAATAGTTGACAACAAACTCACTTGGGAGCCTCATATTAAACATATCACTGCTAGGCTCTCAAGGGTAATATTTCTCTTAAAAATCCTAAAAAGCTCTGTACCTGACACTTACATCAGAACTGCTTATTTTGCTTTCTTTCATACCATTATAACATATGGTATTATACTTTGGGGTAATAGTAAATATATTACTAATATCCTACTATTGCAAAAGAAGACCATTCGAATAATATCGGATGCAGATAAATTGGCACATTGTAAGCCGCACTAAGTATAATGACAGTAGTGAACTTGTATATCTATACAGTCCTCATTTATATAAAAAAGAATATATCTGATTATCACTATAGACAGGATATCCATAAATATAACACAAGAAATACAAACCAAATTGATACAGCTTATAATAGACTGTCGAAATCACAAAATAGCTTTGAAGCGTTAGGTATAAAAATGTATAACGCACTATCAAATGAGATAACTCAACTGACGTATAATAGATTTGAACGTACACTTTATGACAGATTAATAAACAATCCGTACTACTCTCTACAAGAATATTTTGAAAATTCAACTCAGCTGTAAATATCACTGTTATTGTGTCTTATCTTTGAAATGTACATTGCCACTCAACAAATGGATATATCCACATACGCTCCATACTTGTGTCTATAAGACAACTGATTGCACTAAAAGTAATATATAGTAGGTCATAGCGAATATCGGTAGCATTATTCTTATAACTGATATTTGTAAATATGTATGTATATATAATTTTGCTAGAATCTATTTGTTATATATAACATGTAAACTACACTGACGTTGTCTATTGCTGTAACAGGCCTAATGACAATAAAACCTATCATCATCATCATCATCATCATCATCATCATCATCATCATCATCATCATCATCATCATCATCATCATCATCATCATCATCATCATCATCATCATCATCATCATCATCATCATCACCATCATCATCATCATCATCATATATGTATATGTATATCGGCTGACAGAAATAGCTTCACCTTTTGTCCCCTCTTCAAGTGCCAGCCGGATGGCAGGTAGCTTTCCTTTCCCTCACAGATATGTTCCGGACTGGTTGTTTGAATGTTTGAGCGTACAACAAATTAAAGACCTATATCAGATTTAATACAACTAAAAGTGGTGAAGTGGCTTCACTGGCTTCACCAAAATAGCCGCCACTGTGAACTGCCATGGTCGACACTTTCGTTAGATCGTCGCTACTCACTGACAGGATAGCATGCGTTCCTCTCTGTGGTTGCTGTAACCACGAAGTTTTGAGAAAAATCTCAAACCTCTCGTTCATCTCCCAAACTAAGTGCGATGGTTTGCGGTCTCCTAGTCGCAAATCTGTAAATAATGACTATGTCCATGGTGTTTCACTATTTGTGAAAGTCGAAATAAGATGTTCTGTGATTGCATTGTATTTATCGGAAGTCGGAGGATTCGTTAGAACATCTGTCAGTTGTGTTAAAATTTCTGAGTCAGTCGAACTTACAGTGGTGTCGTACTTAATTTGCTCCTGAATGATCTTGAAATCGTGGAATTGGACTTCGAGTTGAATAAACCATATCCTTGGGTCACCACTAAAGTGCTTTGTTTCAATTAAAACATATTAATTCATTATTTTGTTGTTAAAAGTTATTGTATTTGTTATGGATAGGTGTATTATTTTGTGCTAAATAAATATTGTTCTTTACATCAAAATTAAAATAATAGTCAGCAATTGATTGCACATTAAGTTCAGTAACTTCCAGGGGGCGGCCCCGTCCTCTTGTCACCCTTCGCGTCGCCCAAGCTTCTGGTGGAATGCTACAGCTTTTTTTATTTAATTTTATTTAAATCATTTTTCGCTTACAACAAAAATATAATCGATGACAATCAAAAGGGGAACTGGAAAAACGTAGCAAGAACACTCGTGTGAGTTTTATTATTTAGGTCAGTTTCTTTTGAAAACAAACCAAATGTTAGGTTACAGTATAACATAAATTGTGTTTTTTAACGCTATCTACATTAATTATGTAGTTAGATTTGCCTATACCTTACCATTTATCAGTCTAGCAGAAGTCATCCAGAATGAAAAGAACTTCTGAGCACTTCCAGAAGATTCAAGAGATACATTATAAGTCATGAAAGTGTTTTAAGTATATGGTATTTTAATGAAAGATGAAAATCGTTAGTTATTTTTGAGAAAATTAAAATTTTCTAAGTGTTCCATACAAAGTGTAGTAATTCGGGGAGTGGGAAAATTTCCTGAAAAATCTTCCTGTCGTATCCTTGGAAGATGTTAAACTTTAATACTAAGTTTGGTACGTAACCGATTTTGTTTTTTTTGTTTTTGAGTTAATATGTTCACAGATACACATACTTCATTTTAATTTTTTTTTTTTTTTTTTTTTTTTTTTTTTTTTTTTTTTTTTTTTTTTTTTAAATTCAGAGAGTCTCAAAATATGCATTTCCCGTGAAATTTCGATATCGGCTTCTTGGGTGAAATACAATGCTTCCCCTACGTAGAAGGAAGAGTAAATTGGTAAGTACGCTTTTTTAAATTCAAGGAGTTTCAAAACATCTATTTCCGTTATTGAGCTTTTGGGTGGAACACAAAACCCACAGAACACCTAAAAAAAACCTAGACAAAACCTCTACTAATAGGTTGTGGAGAAAATAAAAATATTAAATTATTTCTTGCTTGTAGGAATGTAGTTCCATTTTTATCCGCGAGCTAGCGTACGCATAACATATTGGCCTGCCATCTATTTGGCCTACTATGGAATTACGATTGCCCAGCCTACCAAATGGTGGAGTGTGTCCCAGAATAGTTTCCACAGAACACCTAGTTTCGTTGTAGTAATTTTCTGTAAACTAGTTTCTGTGTTTTGAATGCATTTCCCAAAAATGTAACGTTATACCAAGTGCAACATTTAGAAGCAGTTGTGGATTTATGGTGCAAGTTTTAAAGCCAGTTGGACGCAAGTTCAAGAATCATTTGCAGAAGGGTGAGTTGAAAAATAAAAATGGGTTGAAAGTAAAGTGTAGATTGTACAGCATTAGCAAACGATATAGTTATTTTTGTGTTTTTTGTGGTACAACACATCGGAATGTCAATGCTGCAGTGTATTGCATCTCCTTAAGTTGTTACAAAAGTAATGGTAAAGTTACATCGTTCGGGTTGGTTATACAATTACAGCTTTAATTACTTAAAAAAATAAGTATATACGTAAATTAGATAATGAAGTGTATATTTCAGTATAGTCAGCAAATATTTGAACGTAGTGAAACCAAAATCATAACCTGTCAGATCAGCAAAACTTGCTTTGTCACAAACTACACAAAAACAGTTTCAATTTGGTATGGTAGGGAAACTGTTTCGTGAGAAATACTTACGTTAGCGATGGTTGGTTAGGTGCATGATAATTATTAGTTAAGGAGGAGTGGTTTGAGCATAAGATGTTGCATTGATGAAGTCACTAATTGTGTTTTGTTTTGTTTTATCTGCTTCAGATCTAAACAGATGCTTCACCAACGGAGAGTTTAATTCAGTAACACTTAATTAGTTAACCGTAGTAGTTTAGGAAAGAAGAATATAATGGGCATGAAGCGTCGGGGAACAGGAAGGAGACAAGTATTGAACCTGAACGATAAACAGGATTCTCCTCGACGTACATGGCAAAGTAAGTAAATCAAAGTATAGTTTTTGACCATATTACAAGAAGTTTCGGAAATTATGGTTTAATTAACATAGTTTTTCTACTTGAAGTAACATGCTGAACTTTATAGGGTTTCCATGTATGTTAAGTAGCACTAATTGAGTTCCTTGCCATAGAACGGTGGAAAGATACTAAGACAGTAATTCTGAATGATCTAGTGTACAGCATTTGTTCCAGTTTTTAGCATACTGTTGTGACAGTGATATTAATGTTGTTTTCTAGTGCCTTGCATCTGGCAATGAAGCCATTAGCATGTGATATTAATGTAACACACTATTAATGCCTGAACCTCTTGTAAAATATTTCATCTCTGCCTAGAGTTTGAGATTTAACTTGGCTCAGCAGCCTGCTAGTTTGAGAGTAGACAAGAGCCATTCACTTGGGTAAACAAAAGAACACTGCTGAGAGTAAGTGCTTGTGAGTGGAGGATAAGATCAGTTTACAGATGGAAGTGTTACGTTGCTTTTTAATTTTTGCTATATTTTATTGTGTTGTTCCAGTTAGTTTGAAAATGCAAGTGATGGAAAAGCCTATTGTGTTTAAGAGGTAGAACTGGAACTTAAAAATTCATTGCCACAACTGGGATTTGAACCACAGACCTTCCGCTTACCAGGCAGCTGCTCTAACCATTGAGCTATTGCGACAAACTGCCAGAATGACATTAAATTCTCAAACCAGTTCGTATTTCTCCTGGTAAACCAAAAAGGCAGTCTCACATCAGAGACAATTACCCCAATGGTGACTTACTATTGCAAGTACTTCATGTCCCAGCATTAAATAACCTTCAGATGGTAATTATTATTTATTTATGCCAACAAACTTACTGTTGGTATAAGAGGTAGAACTGGAACTTAAAAATTCAATGCCACAACTGGGATTTGAACCACAGACCTTCCGCTTGCCGGGCGGGCGCTCTACCACTGAGCTATTGTGACAAACTGCCAATAAGAATGGCATTAAATTCTCAAGTTAGTTCGTATTTTTCCTGGTAAACCACAAAGGCAGTCTCACATCAGAGACAATTACCCCAATGGTGACTTACTATTGCAAGTACTTTATATCCCAGGATTAAATAACCTTCACATGGTAATTATTATTTATTTATGCCAACAAACTTACTGTTGGTGTTTTTAAGTTCCAGTTCTACCTCTTAAACTTTGCCCACACACGGCTTGTGTGTTTAAAAACACCAACAGTAAGTTTGTTGGCATAAATAAATAATAATTACTGTTGGTATTTTTAAACACACAAGCCGTGTGTGGGCAAAGTTTAAGAGGTAGAACTGGAACTTAAAAATTCGATGCCACAACTGGGATTTGAACCACAGACCTTCCGCTTACCAGGCGGCTGCTCTAACCACTGCCTTTGTGGTTTACCAGGAGAAATACGAACTGGTTTGAGAATTTAATGCCATTCTGGCAGTTTGTTACAATAGCTCAATGGTTAGAGCAGCCGCCTGGTAAGCGGAAGGTCTGTGGTTCAAATCCCAGTTGTGGCATTGAATTTTTAAGTTCCAGTTCTACCTCTCAAACTTTGCCCACACACGGCTTGTGTGTTTAAAAACACCAACATTAAGTTTGTTGGCATAAATAAATAATGCTTATTGTGTTGCTTCCATATTATTGCATTCTAATAGTAATTTTTCAAGCTGGCTTAGTTACATACTTATACAAGGGAGCCTGTGTTTAATGTCTGTAATTTTTTCATAAAGGAATATGACAATGAGAATAATAGCCTAATTTGTCCCTTGAAGGGCAAAGGCCTCCTGCTAGAAATTAGCTCTGTTTCACTAACACAGTGAGCGTTAGGTTATAAAGGAATATGAGGCACTAAAAATAGTAGACCAACAGGCCAGACTTCTGCAGACCAACCCCATAAAAAATTAATAAAATGGTATTGAAACAGTTTAAAAGTTACTCTAAATGTTCCCCATAGTCGAAAAGCTCCCAATATTGCATCAGAGAAAGATATCTATTGTCGAATTTGGTCACCTGTAGTAGAAGATTGTTATGGCTGGTAATGTTTGGGAGTGCCATGTTAGCTTAACTTTGGTTAGGTTAGGTGTAACTGTAGCTAGTTTTTTAGGTTCGGGGATCAAATCGAGAAAGGTGAAAGAGGAGGAGAGAATAGGTGAAGTGTACAGAAACTGCATTTGAATGTCTTTTTTTGTGGGCGTTATCTCTAAAATTTTTGGTTTCTTGCAGAATTTTGGGAATTTTTTTTGGCAGTTTGAGGCATTTTTGGAAGCTGGAATTTTCTGTATGTATTTAGATGTGCGTAACAGATATTCTGGGATAATTTTTTTTTTTTTTTTTCCGACTGGGTTGGTCTGCGGACGTTTGCCCGACCAACAATATCAGTTGTAGAAATAATGGATAGAATAGTTGTTGCAGCTGGTGTTTCCTGCTCTACCATTTATAGAGTAGAGGTAATGCAATGAAAACTTGCCAGCAAAATCTGTGTAAAACATTGTACTACTCAAAGTTGGGTTACCTCGATCATTTGAAGGTCACAGGCCATTTCTGTCTCCCACCCCCCTGCACTGTACCTGTCAATCCCAATGTCTATTCCCCCTCTATTCACTGCAGTATGCACACCTCAGGACATTAGATATCTGAGCCCATAATAGGGATACTATTGCCATGCAACAGGCATAAGAAAATAGCCTTCTGCGGATTCTGCAGATTGGCAAGCTTTTGTTGTGCCAACACTAACTGATGAGAAGAAGGATGGATGTCCTTCAGGAGCAAACATTGGATGGACTGAAAAAGCATAATAGGATATAAAAAAATCCGATATGTTGCAGTCACAACACTTTCACTACTCTTGTACTAATCATTCTTATAAAATCCTAATCTTCTTCGTGTTAGTTGAGATAAACATTTGCAGAAATTATCTATTTTCTTGTTGGTACAAGGGGTACATGGTAATACAGTAGACTTTGAACAATAGCCAAATCTTTTAGAGCTTTGAGATTCCATTCTCTTTGCACAGTTAACATATAAAAAATGAATCATGGTCTTCCATTTGGTGAAAGTTTTAAGTTTTCCAAAACTTACACAAATAACAAAGAATATTTCCAAAATGACTCACTGCAAAAAGATTTATTTGGACATAAATTGTGTGTTTTAACAAGATCTACATACCATCTGAAGGTTATTTAATCCTGGGATATAAAGAACTTACAATAGTAAGTCACCAGTGGGGTAATTTGTCTCTGATGTGAGACTGCCTTTGTGGTTTACCAGGAGAAATACGAACTGGTTTGAGAATTTAATGCCATTCTGGCAGTTTGTCACAATAGCTCAGTGGTAGAGCAGCCGCCCGGTAAGTGGAAGGTCTGTGGTTCAAATCCCAGTTGTGGCATTGAATTTTTAAGTTCCAGTTCTACCTCTCAAACTTTGCCCACACACGGCTTGTGTGTTTAAAAACACCAACAGTAAGTTTGTTGGCATAAATAAATAATAATTAAGATCTACATTTTTTGTAGCTTTTCTATCTGACCTTATGACCTTATCTTGGTCCTCTTTTCTCTTCCGACCCTGATGCTTTTAGGGTTCCCGAGGGCTAGGGAGTCTTTCCCAACCTTTCTATTTCTCTATAACCTCTTAACCCCTAACTTGCACCTGTCATGGCATGTAATACGTCCTCTGCTTGGTTGATGATTTATTTTGATAATTCTCCCTTCAGGTCGGTGAGACACATAAACCAATGACAGGTGTGGTCCTCCAGACATTTTGGGGGTTGTGAGAGAGCAATGTGACCACCCAAACATAAAAATATGGTGCACTTTAGAAAGTGTTTACCTTTACTGCTAATATAGAATTGGGATATATTCTTCACCACTCTGTCCTTTATGTCAGTGGTATCAAGGTCACAGGCCGCTGAGAGCTCCACTGGGCATCTTGTACATGCTGAGGGCAAAACATGATGTAATACATATCAACACCAACAGCGTTATCACCTGATTCCTGTTTACTTGCAACTTGGCTGCGTCCAAGAATAAAACCTTTCTTAGAGTGCGTATATCTTATGTTTTCCTTCAGAATTGCCTACAAGGATACATAGCACAGATACAAGTTGGATATATGAAGGGGAACAATACTTCTCACGCATAAAAGAAAACTACTTGACAGTTATTCAAGTTGATTAAAATAGTAACATAGTTGCAACTTCCTGATGATTAGGCTGAATTATAGGTAGGTATTATTAAACCTACTCTAGCCCTTTGGTTAGCATTCCCGTACTGTGAAGTACACCATTTATGCTCTTACATACCTCGTAAAGATAGACTTTTCAATGTAAAAATGTCAAAATTGATTTTCAAATGAATGAATAAATAAATAAACAAAATAAATAACAGAATAATTATACAGTATTAATAAGTGTTTTTATACAAACTTGTATCAGATATACCTATTTTATACAAAAGATAAATGGCAGCTTTGAAATCCTGTTATCCCTTAAATGGATATTCTTACCTATTTTGATTAAACATAAATGACAATATTTACTTGGATTATCTTCAAACAAGTGAAATATTTGCCCACCTCGGTAGCGTGATGGTTAGCGTGTCTGCCTCACGTTCAAGAGGTTGCGAGTTCCAATCTCGCTTAGGGTAAGTTATCCGGGTAAGGTTTTTTTCCGAGGTTTTCCCTAACCTGAGAAGACGAATGTCGGGTAACTTAATGCTTGGGCTCATTTTAGGATCATTTCACCCATTTCATTTCATTTCATTCAATGTTGGAGGACGATAATTTAAAAAAAAAAAGTGAAATAACACGAACCATTATTAGTAACAGGAGTTGACGATTTCCTCCAAAATTAAAGGAAAGGACTACATGCAAGTTGTTTGAAAACTAGTGTCCTTAAAGATACATATTTTAGTGTTAAGCATTTGCATAATGAATTTAAGAGAATCTTACTGAACACCTAAGTAAAATACAACATGTTACACATTTGTAGGATCAGTCACTTGGCATATTTTTGAATTCACACACTTTTCAAAATTTGGCCCAATAATATTACAAAAACAGGTTCTAAGACTGGATGCCAAATTGCTATCCGAGAGTCTGTTTCTGTGACGAGTTTTCAGGAGCTTCATTATACAGAAACCCTGTTCACAAAGGTAGGTACTACCATACATTGTCATAGTTTTTGGTGTGTTAGGAATCAAATTTGGGAAATGCCTATTGTCAAGGTTCTGGTAAAATTCAATCAGTGCGTCTGAGCATGAATAATTGTCAAATTTGTCATGAAGGCGACTGACACTACTTCTATCAGCTCCAGGTGAACTGCTGCATTGTTTACTTTATCTACGTTCATAATGCCTTTGTATGTTGTATTTTTTAATGCAAGATACTGGTTGCATATAAGGAACTGAATACTACTACCACAACTTTGCAGAGGAATTGTTTTCCCATTCGAAACATGCGAATCCAAATGAGTCATGTCTGTGCTCTCGGATGCAGCCATTGCTCTCCCTGCATCACATGGAAAACTGCACTGAACTGGTTTCTAATGGACTGGCCCTCTATGCCCAGGGCACAGTGACTTGCTCTCTCTGTGGCATTGCCACTCGGTGCCACGATTGACACCACTGCTTTATGTGATCTGCAAGAGGAAATGGACCAAGACCACCTCCAAATATGCCCGGCCACTTCTAGCACCCCATCCATCAGTGAAAAATAGTGGAGAGCCAGAGGATTAATGACTTCATTGTCAGAAATCCAGCATTAGTTAACAACATATTTTGTATAGTAAGATTTGGTCTATCTCTTACAATTTACCAGTTATGCAAAAGTCATCCAGAGTAAACAGGACTACATAGGCTATAGCCAGAAAATTCAAAATATATACTTCAATTGTCATAAAAACATCCCAAACATATTGCATTTAAATAAACATAGAGATAAACAAAGTTTTTGAAACATTTTCCATGTAAAGGGTAATTTAGGGTGGAGGAATTTTCTTTAAAATCTTTGTCACATCCTTGAAAGATGTTAAACTTAAATACCAACTTCAGTTCTCAACTGTCTGTTTATTTTTGAGCAGCCCAAAAACTGACACACAGAGCTTTTTCTAAAAAGGCTTTTTTTGATGTTGATTTGATTCAGGGAGTCTCAAAACATATATTTATGGTGAAATCTCGACATTAAATATTTGGGTGGAATACAATACTTCCTCTACTTATTATACGTAGTAGAGAAAGTAAGAAAAGTGTGATAGATTAATTTACTGCAGCTGTTATTAAGAGGAAAATTTTATGACACCGTTGCCGAATACAGGCTTCTTGACATGAAATACACTACTGGACAGAGAGATTGGCAACTATGAATCAGAGAGACATGGGTAATGAATGGAAGCATAATTTAATAGTGAAACTAGTAATAGAAGCACAAAATAAATAGTGGAGTAATGTAAATGAACAAGATGTAATATTAGCAGAAAGCGTTATGAAGTGAGATTTCTGTTTTCTTCATTTCCTTAGCTGCTATTATTAATGGAAATCTGCACTTCAAATAACACTGAAATCACTAATAATTTATGACAGTTATTTCCGATAAAATGTGATGTATAAAGCAATCCATTTATCAATCACCTGTCACATGTAACTTATATAACTTTGTATTTCTTTCATAAACATACATTGTGAAATATGTTCCAGTGTAAGGTGATCTGCGTATTGCACAACTGTATGAGCTTATGATTTCATAGTTATTTCAGGTTATACTGTTAATGCCTCTAAAATGCAACTTTGTATTTCTTTTATAGTAAATTTTATTCCCATTTAAGGTTATCTACTTATTGTACAATTGCATTAGCTTAAGATTTCACTTGTTTCAAGCCATATGATTTATGCCTCTAAAACAAACTTTGTACTCGTATTTCTTTTGTAAATGCAAATTTATGAAATATATTCCCATTTAAGGTTATCTACTTATTGTACAGTTGCATGAGCTTATGATTTCATAGTTATTTCAGGTTATGTGATTAATGAATTAATTTTTTGCATTGTAATATGAAGGGGTCCTCATTTATTCTGCAATTGTAGTGCTCATTGTTATACTTGAGAGACCTGTTTGGTTGAATTCAGGAATGTAGAGTAAGTAAAAGTTTCCCTCCATCGAGTTGCCCAAATTCCTCATTTTAAATGAGAATGGAACCAATACACATATGAGTCATTCCACGTCAAATCGAACAAAATAAGGCAAAAAATGACCTTGATCTCTCAGATTTTCTTGAAATTTTTTTTTGGTGTTTTGGAACAAAATATATTTGACCCATGTTTCTTCGTTTTATATAAAAAGAAATATTTTGGCAGATATTAATTTTTGAAATGTCCCAAAACTTGCGCGCTTCTCACTCTTCGATCAATCATACCTCCGATTATAATAAAGCAAACTACTTGATCTTTGGCTCAAATTAAAGATAAATTGCAGTATTTCGTGAGGTATTTATTAGAACATTTTATTAATTATTATTAATATTATATTTTATACGATTAAAGTTTTAAAGTTTGATAATAACATAAACTCGACCATTTAAAAATCTGGAAAAAAAAAACTAAAAATACAATGAAGTTTATTCAATATTCTCAGAAAAAATCAGCATAGAGTCTCTAATAGTTCAGTTGTAATTAACTTTGCAAATCAGTGCAGCGCACTCGCGTGGCACGGCTACCGTAACCTCACACAATTGCCACCTTCCATTACAGCAACTGTCCACTGCTTGAGGTTCCATGAATGTTACAACAGTACAGTAAGCAGAACACTACTAGCTGACACTATTATATGTACACTATTAGCATCTTCAAAACGTTTTTTAAAATATGCATTTTAAACTAATGGTTCCATACAACACACAGCTTTATCTCCTTCTTCGAAAGAAAATTGTTTCACTAAAGTTTCAGTTTTTGACAAAGGAATGAAGGAGTGTAATTATAAAGCACAGCTAGGCCCTTCGTTCTTGGCCCCTGACCTTGACTGGAAGTCCTGTTGGTGAATCCATAGCTTTCGCCTCTTTCATCATCTCATATTGTATAATTCTGTGAATGAAACCTTGCACATGGGGAGGGAGGGGAAAGGTAGAGATGTTTGCATGATCTGAGACAGTCTTGCTAATTCAAAGGTGCTTTTTAGTGCAGCGTGAAGTTGAAGACATAGATATTTGAGACAAAGAGTGAATATAGTGAATTTGTGAGACATTGATCATAGCGTAAATCAATTATGCCAACCTGTAAGTTCTAAATTAGGGATCAAAACATTACACAGTCAGAGTAGAGAAATTATTTCAAATGTATGGACGTACATGAAGGAAGAAGCTAAAAGCAAAAGAACTGCTTACATCAGAAGATTTTTTCAAAAAAATTCAAAAGTTGAAAAGCGCGTATCAGATGCCACAGGAGTATCAGAAAGATTGTGGAGACATTTTTCTGCATGGACTGTACTGTCTTAGTAAGAAGAAGTTATATGAGTAGCATAGCTGATGCACCAATTCGCATGCTGTCTGCAGTCACCGGCGTTACTCGCTTTCAAGGCGAATCCAGCTGTAGAAACGGATCGCTACTTCATGTCATCCGTGAGCGCTTGCATGCCTCCAGAAAAAAAAAATTGTAGAAAATGCACTAATGCAAGCTCCATAGTTTTCAACATCTTATTTTATAGATAAAATGTCAGGGAATACGTGTGTATTTTTTTAGATTTTTAACACATCGATTTAAATTCGATTTTTGGTTTTACAAAATATGTCATTAAAAAAACAGTCCAAAATTTGTGTGTAATAATGATCCATCGAAAGTTGTTAAAAGTGTTGTATTTTACCTTTCCAGTGCGCCCAACTCTCAACTCTATAGGGCCTTAGAGTAACAAGTGATTTTATATTACGGTGCGCGCAGAAATTGCATAGTTTCTAATAGCCATAACTAAGCAAGTAATTTAAAAATACGGGTCTCCTTATTTGATGCCTATTATTCATAAAAAAAAATTTGAACCTCCTACGAAAAAGTAGTGTTTTATGGGTGTTCAATTTGACGTGGATTGACCCATATATTGCTGGAAGTTACCCACATTTACAAATGTTATACGCATTGCCAACTACACAATCCTAGTGTAATTCAAGTGATGTTCTACTACTGCTCGCTACTGTCATTTCTCATATGTTGGCACCCTACATCATGCAGTCCCTAAGCCAGTATTCTGCAACATTACCAAATTTACTCTTTATATTGTATGGCATATGTTCCTAGTTTGTTAGATATCCACAACATTTTGTTATAAGTGAAGTTAATTGAAGACACTATCAGGACAATAAGAAAAATGTTAAAGGAGCTTCCTTCAATTTCAAAGTACATTAATCAATAACAGTCAAAAATTTCTTTTGGAGAAACCAGATAGTGGCAAAGAGATTTCATTTTTGAAGAAAAATGAGTTTTTTAAGTGCTATTGGGTGCCCTATTATTTACCTTGAGGAAACATGGATTAACGTTAACCATATGAAAAAAAATGTGTATGTGTTAAAAACCTGATGGTGACATTTACATAACAGAATGTACTGCTAGGAAAGTGATAAAGCATTATAAATGTGCATACAGGTACTTTGGCTGGATTCATACCAAGTGTCTCGTTTGTTTCCTTGTGTTGCTGCACTTATTGTTGTCATGTGTTTGATTGCGTGAATGATGCAGGCTGCTTGACCTTGAGTGCCTTAGGTATGTGATGTGAGGTAGCTTGGCCCCAACTGTCCTTTGTTGTGTGCCAATACGTTAACCTGAAACAAGTTTCTATAAATTTGAATGACGCATAGTGAAATAAAAATTAGCAGATGTGGTTTTGAATTGGATGACAGATGTGAAGCAAACCCATCAAATTTGCAACTGGAAGTGTTGATGTTCATTGTTGTCTCTGCAGTTTTGCCGGTGGAATTGTAGCTAATTACTTTATATACTTGTGTTTTGCAGCCAAATACCAGCAGATCTGTGCTGATCACAACAATCACAATGGGGAATCAGCAGACACTGCTGCTGTCATTCCAGCTATATCTTCAACATCATCAAGCAAGGTTGAAAGCAATAACCCTCTCAGTGGGTTGGTCGGACATTATCAGTCAGACAGTGATCCTGACGAAGATGATAAAGACTCGTCAGGGAAGCTGGATGACAAGGTGTCAGACTTCCTTAGGGTAAGTTTTGCTTGGTGCATTTTATGTTTATTCAGTAAGAAATATTTGTCTTATTTGAACAAAATCCCTTTTTTCTCCTCTTACACATTTCATTGTTGATGCAAGACAGATACCATATGCTGGAGCATGACTGGCTTAAAATCAGATAAGATTGTGCAATGGGAAATTTATAATGCAGAAAATATGCCCTAATGGGCAAATTTCAAAATATTGTAACAAAATGACGACATAGTCCAGTCAAAGAGGTAGAACTGGAACTTAAAAATTCAATGCCACAACTGCTCTTAAACTTTGCCCACACACGGCTTGTGTGTTTAAAAACACCAACAGTAAGTTTGTTGGCATAAATAAATAATAATAGTCCAGTCACTTTTTTCTGTCACTTTATTTTCTTCTAAAACAGAAGCACAAAAATAAAGTTCTGGTTTTATCAATACCACAGTCTACAGTTCTTTGTGATCTTGCATTCAAAGTTGTTCAGTCCTCTCATAACCTTGATACACATACTTTTCTGTCTAACAAACTGCTGGCTTCGACAATTACACTCACTAAAACTGCTTCTCATAATAACTTTGCCATGACATTATCCCAAACTGTCTCTGTCAACATATACAGTTCTCTCATGACAACTACACACACACACACTTACACTGTGGATAGCTGTTACATATAACTTCCCCTTCGTCTCACAGAAGTGCCTTCTCTCATTGTCCCGCAAGCTTTTTATAGGCGGGAATGACAGCATGGATTCTTCTGGAACTTGAACTTTCTCAACACTTCCGCAAACAAGTGGCAGTCAAAGAAAAATGTATAACTGAAAATGTAGCTTTGAGGTTAACATTAACGGAAGAAGTATAGTGCATAAAAAATGCATATCTGCATATTTGTCCAAAAAAAATATGTGAAGTTTAATTGTATGACATGTCATTTTGCAGGAAATACAAAGCTTAGCTGCTGCAGCAAAGGCTCCTGTTGAGGCACCAACATCACAAACACAAACAGCCAGCATGGTTGCTGCTGTGGACACCAGCCAACACATGCAGCCAATGACTATGGGTAAGATGCCTTCTTTTGTATGAGTGTGTCTTTAATTTTATATTGCTGATTTTTAACTCAAAGATGTGTCTACTCTTGTTATCAGCTAGTCAAAGTTAATAATGTTCTAAGTAAGTGATTCCCTCCTGCCCAAGGTGGGGCAAATAGCCAGTGGTACCTTCTACACTGTTAACCATGTTCTTTTTCTATAACTTTTCATTCCGTAACATAAATTGAGTTTTTTAATTATAAGTTGCATAGTTGTACTGCAGCAGATTGCATGCTTTCTACTGACACAGCCCTGCTGATGTCCATTGAGACTTACACAGTAAATAATTACCAGAGTTTGTTTATGGAAATGTTGTTTTCAGCTTGGCAGGAGTGCTACGATGAGAATTCTGGTTATGTGTACTACTGGAACATGGAGACAAATGCAGTAACATGGGAGATGCCACCAGAATACCAGGCATACATGGCTCACAGCCAGCACTGGATGATGGAGCAGCAGATGGCAGCAATGGCTCCCATTACTCCAGCAATACACCCGCAGATGATGGCTCACACAGCAATGGGTCAGTAGACATTGATGAAATACAGAGCCTGGCAGAAACAATCTATCATTTTAGTATAGGTCCTACAGTAACAGCACATAGAGAATGTAAAGGATGTAAGTGAAAGTTGATAGGTAACAATGCCATTTTATGACACAAGGACACGTTACTTTTATTTTATTTTTTAAAATCACATCTGTTAAATAACTGCTGTCCCTTATGATGCACTGCTGAAGTCAACGAATGAAATTGTCCTAACTCTCACCAGCATTTCATATAGAATTACCTGGACCTCTTCACTTATACAGGGGCTCTAATGACCTAGCTGTTGACGGGCCCTTAAACCCTAATCACTCACTCGCTCTTCACTTATACATTGTCTCAGTGTCTCTAAGTTGGGGACCTGTGATGCAAACACTCGGTTCTGTTGAAGTTGCCTCCACAGAAAGAAATTACAAGCACCCAAACTGCAGATATTCGGTGGCCATGAATGTCTCCAAAAGTGAGGTGAGTCTAGCTACAAACACCCATGTAATTTTGAAAGGAAGAATCTGAAATAAAAATTCATTGCCATAGTCAGGATTTGAACCATGGATTTTTTGCTCTACACATGGTTCTCTTAACCACTGAGCTACCATGACACAATACCAGCAGCACCTTAAATTCTCCAACTGATTCACATTTTCCCAGTAGACCACAAGAGATTCTCATATTTGAGCTACATACCCCAATGGTGACTTACAATCGTAGTTACTTAATTCCTGGGCTTTAAGTTCTTGTTATAATAGTTTCCATATACAGTAAAACTGTTGTTGTTGTTGTTTTCTAGTGCCTTGCATCTGGCAATGAAGCCATTAGCATAAAAGTATTGGAATTGTTGTGATGAAATTTGCCTAAAGATGTCCCCACCCGGAGATCCGATTGGGGGACAGTTTTAACTCCGGAATGTTTATCTTTAGGACTCATATTCATGTATGTGGCTTTCATGTAACTGTTTTCTTAACGGGCACCAGTTTTACAATGTGGCAGTTACATCACCCGACTTAAACCCCCATTTTGCAAGGGGGACCACACCTATCGTTGGTCAACGGGTCCATCGGACCTAGCCGGGAGGACTAAATAGATGATATTTAGATCCACCGACCTTCCCCTCATGTGCCTCTGAGGGACGCTGTTGTGCTGTGATAGGCCAGCACATATGTAAATGACATTTCCTCCATTTTAGATGAAACAGTTATACCGCTGTAAAACTTAGTTGATACGTTTTCCAGGGGACCAAGGAAAAAAGAATGTATAAGTGTGAAAAACTCATAAATGAAAGTCGGCAAATAAACATTGGAAAATTTATACAGCATATGGGTTACAGTTAAGAAGTGAACAACAAGACATAATAATAGGGTTGTTTAACTATAACCGGCAATATTAAACCATACAAACACAAGGGAAATACACCAAATAAAAATAAATAAAAGAAAGTTGAGTCACTGCAAAATAATCTGTTATCTTGGTTTGTGTTTTTGTCGGCTCTGGCCGCCACGGTCTGAATGGTACCATTTGGCAATTATTTCCTCAGAAACATTATGGCATGTCACAAAATTTTCATAATTATTTTCTGCCTTGAATGTTGGCCTACTTATTTATAGAAACACCTAACACTCACATGCTTCCTTCAATTTCCACTGCCTTAGCTACAATTGTATTTAAGGTAGACAGAGCAATCCCTTCAAAATGCATAGTTTTTCAGCAATCATAATGCATTTGTTTTCACCCATATTCACTAATGAGGTTAATCACAAATGAAGCACACAGCACAAATGACTGAAGCAAGTACGGTTTGGTATTTCACAACTTTGCTCAAAAATAGCTTCAAGGTCATCCTCACTTCCGCACTGAGGGATGTTCTCTGACAAATGCACTACCTCGCAAACCCATGAGGCACATCGGAAAGAATGTGAAACTGCCGAGTTGATTATGTGGGCTTATACATACACAGCGAGACAGTGTATGTACACTCTGTTCAGAGACAATCATGTCTTCAGGAAAACAACATCTCATATATCAGCAGGCGCGAGAGATCATCCTTTTGTGTTGCATTACCGACTGCATGTCAAGGTCAAGTCACTTTTATTTTGCTATTCTGGTAAACAAATAACAAGCGACCAGAGTGCTCAGACAACCAAGGTCAATATGCCTGGATGCTTTGCCAGGTAATACAGTGTGATTATAAGTTTTGGCTTCGAATATTTCTTGAGATTTTAAAGAAGGAAACTGCATTTTGCTCTTGGGAATGTAAGCTACAATAGTATAAGCATAAAAATCATATAAATGAGCTAAATAATTTTCCACAATATGCTATAGGATTTTGCTGGACCACTAAAAAGAAACTATAAGTGTGAAATGTATAAAAGAAGTTTTACTGTATAATGTCATCATGTCTTGAGCTGTAGGTGAAGTTGTCCCACCTTACTTGAAATAAACTGTTGTCAAACCATTGTAATTCAGGAATCAGGAAAGTAATCAGTAGACCTCTGTAATGTTCCAAATTGACTGATGAAAGTAGAGTCCAATAATCTGGAAGCCAAAACACCACACCTATGATTTTTTTCACTATGGGGTGGTATCTCATGGAGTTCCTGTGGATTCACATTATTCCAGTACTGCCTATTTTCCTTATTGACATTGCATGTCAGTTCAAAGGGTGCTTCATATGATATAATCAGGTTGGGAAGAATGCATTCTCTGCCAAATAGGTCAATAGAGCATGTGCTTATGTTTCTGGAAGACTTAGTGAAACTTGGATAACTTACAGGCCACCTGCATTTTCTACAGATATTAAGTTAAATCATTGTGAAGAGTATGGCATACACCTCTGTCTGAAAAGTTTAAAACTGGAACAAGTTTAATTTAAAAGGTGAGTCAATAATACTAAACAACATACATTTATGATTTTCCGGAGCGCGTTTCGGAGGTTAACTTTTCTCCATTATCAACCGGAAAATTATGAACTTAAGTCTTGTTCAGTGTTATTAATTGACTCACCTTTTAAATTAAATTGATTATAACAACACTGTTTTCAAACTTCTAAGAAAGGAAGATGGAACAAGTTTGTTTACTGAATCCTTAGAATTTCTGTCAACATTTCATACCCTCTCAGTGTTTTCTGTCATCTTTACTGTCCTTGGCTTTCCTGTGGCTTTTTATTCGTGGCACTTGCAGTAGCACAAAACTGATTAACTCACCTCTGAATTATTTGCTGTTCTGGTACTCCTGCGTGTCTCCCAATGTTGAATTCCTGTTGAAACTTGCTGCATATATACCACAGTGTCTCCACATTTGAAATATGTTTCAATTATAAAGCATGATGCATTATGATCCAACACACTATTATAGCTAAAATGATAACCTTCCTCCTTCCTGTTTGGTTTTATGTATTCCCACTGTATTGCTGTATGTATTACCAGCCACTGAAAGTGGTAGATTGTTTCTGCTAGATCCTATACAAGGCTCAATAGGTTGCCACAACAAATTAGTTCCAACAATAATAATGTTCATATTTTGATTTATTCAACAGTTCCTTCAGTAGCCATCCCACCACCATCTGCAAAGACAAGCACAGGTAAAAGTAAGTTGGATCACAAACATGGCAGCTCAGGTCAGGAATCCTCAACAAAACCTAGTGGTGCAAAGAAATCCCGGAAGACAACAGCGAGTGACTCTGAGGATGAGTAAGTGTATGTTGTTTAACATACATAATCCTAAGGAATTATCTATGTTAAACAAGCATTCTTTGATCACATTTGCAAGGCTTTGTGTCAAATATTTGATAGGAACTATGTTGTTGCTAATGTCGGATTTCTGACAGTGAAGTCATTAGCCCTCGTGCTATCCAATATTTTTATTTATTTTCATTCCATAGATCCTACAATTTGTCTTGACAACAGGATGTGGAACATGTTAATATGTTATACAATATAATTACATAGCACATAATCTAATGATTACATTGGATGTTGACTTTTCACTGATGGATGGGGTGCTAGAAGTGCCCAGGCATATTTGAAGGTAGTCTTGGTGCATTTCCTGTTGCAGGTCACATAGAGGACAGAGTGGTGAAGAATATATCCCACTTATATTGGAACTATAGAATCTATCAAACTGAAGTTTTGCATATATGTTAAATAATCCATGTAATTAATAATAATAATAATAATAATGATAATGATAGTAATGATAGCAATAGCTATAGCAATAGCAATAGGAATAATAGCGATAATAGCAATAGCAATAATAGCAATAGCGATAATAGCAATAGCAATAATAGCAATAGCAATAATAGCAATAGCAATAAGAGCAATAGCAATAAGAGCAATAGCAATAGCAATAATACGTCAGTGTAGTTTACATGTTATATATAACAAATAGATTCTAGCAAAATTATATATACATACATATTTACAAATTTATAAAAATTATAAAAATAATGCTACCGACATTCGCTATGACCTACTATATATTACTTTACAATCAGTTGTCTTATAGACCCAAGTATGGAGCGTATATGGATATATCCATTTGTTGAATGGCAATGTACATTTCAAAGATAAGATACAATAACAGTGATATTTACAGCTGAGTTGAATTTTCAAAATATTCTTGTAGAGAGTAGTACGGATTGTTTAATAATCTGTCATAAAGTCTACATTCAAATCTATTATATGTCAGTTGAGTTACCTCATTTGATAGTGTAACATATAAGAAGTGATATAAACAGTGAAACTTTTCCAGTGATTTTGTAGGAGTATTTGAGTCTACCTATAGACACTTTAGTTTCACTTAACTTACTTTTTATCCGGATATGTTTCAAAGACCATTGTCTTCATTGTTAATGGTTTCTTGACTGGCATTTGTAGAGGAGGTATCTGTTGTGGTTGTGATTATGCTTCTATCTGGGTTGCTGGATTAAACTGGAGGATATTGTTTGTTTGTGGTATTTCAAAATTCATGGCTAGGTGAACCTTCTGTTCGAATATTTTTAACCAAATTATTGGTTCAGCTGTATTTTTTACATGTATTAATACTTCAGTATCCTATTTTATGATGTGTTGAGTTGACCAAAAATTATGGACTATGGAAGTATGTTAAATTTATATTCTAAGTTTCCACAAATTTGCTTTTTTCATATTTAATAGTATTTTTCCAAGAGTGAGCAGAGATGGAATTTAACGTTTTTCATAAAGCTTGAGGTTATACTTATCTTTAATTGGTAAACATTTCTCAAAAGAAGAAATGATCAAAGTATGAATTACAAGAAATAAGTTAAGGAAATTGAAGCTATTAACAGTGAAGCAACAAGATTCTAAAGTAAGAACAAATTAGAAACTAAAAACTTCACTTATCTTAGTAATGTTGCAAGTTATTTTTCAAACACTGACTCGAGTTTCAAGTTGACTCCAACTCATTCTCAAAGCTATACAAACAAATTCGTTACCAAAGATTGTATTTATAAATTTTTGTTTTCAGAGATTGGTAATTAAAATGAATATCAGTATTTATGTTTTTTGCTTTCAGAAAAAAATGAATGATTGTAGCTTTGGTAACAAATTTGTTTGTATAGCTTTGAGAATGAGTTGGAGTCAACTTGAAACTCGAGTCAGTGTTTGAAAAAATAACTTGCAACATTACTAAGATAAGTGAAGTTTTTAGTTTCTAATTTGTTCTTACTTTAGATACAAGAAATAAATTATTTATCTTAGCTTATAATAGTTAAAGCATGCAAAGTTTATTTCAGTATGCTGATGCTGACTTTCTATAACTGTGTATAAATTTGATGAAGCTTCTTTTTATATATTCTGTAAACATTGTTCCTGAAAAGAATGGGGCATTTGCTTATAATTTATAGCATACCAATGTCTGACTTTCTATAACTGTGTATAAATTTGATGAAGCTTCTTTTTATATATTCTGTAAACATTGTTCCTGAAAGGAATGGGGCATTTGCTTATAATTTATAGCATACCAATGTGTGTATAAAATCTAAAACAATTAAAATAGAATAATGAAACTCATAAAAGCCATTCACTGAACAGTATTTAACATGTATGCAAACTTACAGTTTAATAAGGAAATAATGAAGCTATCAACAGTGAAGCAACAGAATCTAAAATAAGAACAAATTAGAAACTAAAAGCTTCCCATATCTTAGTAATATTTCAAGATGTTTTGCAGCTAACACGTTTCAAGTTGACTCCAACTCATTCTCAAAGCTAAGTAGTTGCAAAAGATCTTGCAATATTACTAAAATAAGTGAAGCTTTTAGTTTCTAATTTGTTCTTATTTTAGATTTAGTTACAGTTTAATATCTTACGTCAAACATAATTTCATCTAGTGTGTTGCAATTGTGACCAAGTAATGTCTGTTCAACATGTTTCCTTATGATATTATTCGTTTTTTATGGCAATTTCCTAACCAATGTTAAATTTTAACAGAATGTTAAACTGAATATTGCATTAACACAAATTCTGTTACAAGGAACAGTGTTAGCTTTAACAATGTTTTAAACACAGTATTAAGTTAACATTGGCGGCGCCACGGCCAAGCAATTAGAGCGTTTGCCTACCACCTAGGCAGCCTGAGTTCGATCCCAGAGACTGGCATGTGGCACTCATTCCACCAATTGCCCCATTGTCACCTTTCCAATCATTGATTTCTCTTGCATTTCATATCATCCTCTTTCTCACTATTATACCCGGTGCTTGGCTGACCACTCGCTTCTGGGTCTTCACAATGTCCAGTCCATAGGTTCCTGTGCTCCCTGACAGGCGTCTGACTCTGGTCACTGGCTTGTAAGTCCTACATAAGGGAATGGTAATCAGATAAAGAAAAGAAAGGGCTTTATGCTACTGTCACTTTTCATTTAATGTTGATATTTCCAAAGCCACTGTTAGTGTGTTTGTGTGGAAAGTTTTTGAATCAGTTGCTTCAAGAAGTAAATTATTTTTGTTCAGGTTTGTATGATCCTTAATCAGCAATAACAGATTTAGTTTTAATGCAGTCCACCATCAATTTTAAACCATTCTGAATGCTCTTGAAACCTGACAATTTTGGTGCTGCACTTCGGTAACATAAAATTGCAGCATTAGCTTACCATCTTCTCTTCTAAATTTCTTGTGTAATGTGAATATTGAGGTTATATTTTGTAAACACCAGTATCAAATCCGAAGCTACTCAGCAATGGGATACAAGGTTGACATCAATCTTAAGAAAAAGTTACAAAGGTTAAGCAGTGGTTGTTAGCCATGTAACTGGGAAGAGTAAATACCAAATCCTATACACTACTAATTAAAATGTTACATAAGATAAACGTGTATTTGAGCAATTACGCATAATGGGCTATGTATCTGCAATGTGTAATCGTGGATTGCATTGCCAGAGATATTCCGTGAAGCATCATGCAAGAATATTTGCTACATGCGATTGTACATAAAATGTTGACTAATATTTTATGATTGAAGCTGAGAAAGCTTTAGAAAATGAGACATGCTATATTGAGTTTAGTGTACCCAAGAATTACAAAGAACATCTAACAATGTTAAACTGAATAGCTTCGGAAATTTACCACAAATATATTTGTGAAGAGTAAAATTACTTGTTATAATAGTGTTCCCTCATTGTAATAGAGTGAATTTCTGCGGAAAGTTGAACATTGATTAATAATAAATAAGCCCTTGTCCTCTTTTATCTGCTAACCCATCAACGACCATCAACCCCTCATTGACGACCCACTGATAAAAAACTGCCATAGCTATAATAGCTTGATGAAACACAAGAGTTTTAACATTATGTTAAATCAAAATAAAGTTAACAAAAGTGATTTCAGAATAGTGTGGCAATTTTGTATAAAAGGAGTAATGAGATCTTTGTTACAGGGTCATATGTGGCAGGTAACAGATAAAGAACAAGATAGCAAGTCCTAAGGTTTTTTCAATTAAAGTGCAGATTTTACCAAATTAACTTTGAGTTAATTTAACTTGTATTCATAAATTGCTTCACTTTTTAACATGTTCTTGAAGCCACTGTTTGAGATATTCGGGTTATTGCCATGGAGAAGTTTTGTTTTGTAATTGTTTCTTACGCAAAGATCAAATAGCGTCACTTTTATGACAAACTTTGGTTTTTCTTTCACTAATTCGTATTTATATCTGTGGATATTTATCATGTAATATTTCTTCTCTGTGCGATCACTATCAGTTTGTTTGGTATTCCTTATTTTAATTTCAGATTACCAAACACATTTTCCATTTATTGCGACGCACATCCACCACTATTTGCATAAAATTTCATGTGTTCAGTATGTGTTGCCAATATCGCATTTCTGCTGTAAAAGATTCACTATTTATTTCCCTTGGTTATGGGGTCTACCAGCGATTGTTTTTCCCTCAATTTATACTCATAAGTTATGTCAGTTATGCTCCACATTATTGTACCGAATATTTTCGGACACAACAATGAAGTTTACAAAAATAAAATATAACAGAAAATTGACATCTAAAATAAAAACAAATTTAGAGACTAAAAGCTTCACCTATCTTAGTAATGCTGTAAGTTCTTGAAAATTCCAGACAATTGTTTCAAGGACTTACAGTGTTACTAATATATTTAAATAGATCCTCAATTTAAATAGACCATTGAGAATGTGATGAATATCATCAGGAAACAGTTGTCTGGAATTTTCAAGAACTTACAGTATTACTATTATCGGGGCCAAACAAGAAAGGTATTGACAGTTGGCGGTGCACAAGAGACGACATTGCCACTTATTGCATCACGTGGAGAGCGAGTAAGCATTATGTGTAAGAAGACAGTTGGATTGCGTTTGGAATGTAGAGCAGGTATAATTTATATTCATATTCAAAAACAATAGTAAAATAGTTCATTACACGCAAAGGATGGAATATGGAAGTATTATATCACTGTAAAGATTAATGTTAACAAAAGAAACATACCTGTGAAATACTGTAATGGGAAATGCCGCTGATATCCGACTCGCTTGCATTATTGCTGTTTTTGCTTGAATTACCCATGGAAATGACAAACTGTTCTATCCTTGCTTCTCAGACTCCATTTTTCCATGTTGCACCTATTATGTACGCCCTTTGTATCGGTAACCACTTGTTCACAGTCTTCAGCTTTTAATTGATGTAGCTTTATTATACACGACACACTGAAATATTTGTTTCACACAACGGAACCCTTTACTTCGACCCAAATTAATTAAATTGGATTACGCTAGGAAAGGGTGACACCAAACAATTTTGCGACCATGTTCTTCAGCAATACCATCAACTGCATAATCCTTGGGATAGGTACCTTACCAAGCACAATTTCATTCACTTCCCGAGTACGTAAAGTTTTTCGTTTGGCTACGCTGTCTTTGTCAATATTTTTGGATATAATTATTCATTAAAAGAGTGAGCCAATTGTAAATGCTCACAACATATGCACAGGTACACAGATTCAGACACACATAAATACAAGGCAAATAACCACAATAAATAGAATGATGCAAACGAACTTGTCAGCACACATGCAATCTCTGATACAAATATTGCAAGTTGGAGCTGGAGGGAGACATTGCATATATTGCAGGGAAAACAAGATAAGACGCACAGTTTATGTTACTGCTAGATTGCAGGTCAGGCACATGCTAATCACGTGTTAAATATCGACAACACTGGTTTAGTGTTGCTATGGAAACATCTTAGCTCTAATTGGTTCCTCTTTTAGTTGTCATGACGATCACCATGATGCACCCATCCCCTCCTGTTCATTTAGACCATTCCACCATGTGGGTAGCAACTGTCAATCCCCTTCTTATTTGCCGCCGAGCATAAGATAAGTGAAGTTTTTAGCTCTAAGTGTGTTTTTATTTTAGATTCTGTTGCTTCACTGTTAACAGCTTCAGTTTTTCATTGAATTAAAGAAAATTGACATATTTTGGTGGGTATTAACACAACAAATACCAGAATGAATCATCCATTCCTGTTATTCCAAATTAAATATTCTGGGTTTACAATTTCTCCTATAGCAGTTTTAACATTGATCAGTGAAACCACCCCTTGGGGTAGCTAACAGTAGGTTGTGTTCTCTATTAATTACCTATAATAAGTAGAGAAATTATTTCATTCCACCCAAAAATACAATATCAAGATTTTCCCAGAAGTGCATGTTTTGCAGCTCCTTTTCATCCAAGTTGCTGTAGCCACCAACTGTATGCTGCCCAATATTTAAAGTCTACCCCAGGTGATCATTGTCTTCTTGGTGTGAGAGCAATACAGATCTCCATACAGTAATCTTTTTGTAAGAAATAAAGCAGAAAATCTGCAATTTCCTGTAGTATTTTAAGGAAGTAAAAGTAATGAATTTCATTTTGTGTACACAGGAGGATTGAGATGATAACCTCTTATGGACCAGCATCTGAGGATGAGTCAGAAGAAGAGCATGTTGTACTACCAGCAAAAAGAAAGAAAGGTAATCTCGCCAAGACAAAGTCAGCTGCTGGTTCTAAAGTTGGAGGTTACTCTCCACCTGTATATGGATGCCAGCCAATGGGACCAGAACTACCAGCAGATTCACAGTTTGTGGGACCTCAGTTGCAGTATCCAGAATCACAGCAAAGTGTATCTGAAGCTGAACAGACAGAAACAGATGTAGTGGCATCTTCTGCATCACAGTCACTGTTTGCTAGTGGAGAAGATGCCTCTTGTGGTACATCTACATTGCTGTCCCACAATGTGCCAGACATGGGACCACCTGGAGAGGAGCTGGAGCCTATAGAAGAATCGTCATTCCAGAAACCGGATAGTGTAAAGAATGATCAGGATGAAGCGACATACCTAGCTCCGGATTCAAGTGAAGATAAGGCCACACCAAGCACGGAGGAAGAACAGACAAAACCATCCACATCTTCAGATAATGCAGAGTCTGAATGTGAATCTAGTGTTGCTAACGTAGCAGCAGACTGGAGGGTGCAGCAGCTCAAAGTTGAAGCTACAGAGTCTGTGGAAGAATCTGGAGTTCAGGGGTCAGGTAATGCAAGTCCTGCGCCAGGCACTACTGAGGACGACAGCAATGTTAGTGGGGAAGCAGATGAAGGTGCCATTCTTTCACGTCTGCGTAGCCAGGCTCGTGTGTTGAAGGAATTAGGTGGAGAGATTCCAAATGAAATACTGCATCTAATAGATCAACCTAACTCAGAAGTGGCATCACCCCAAGTCGTAGAGGATGTAATTGCTCAGATAGAGAAAGAACTTCCACCAGACTATGTTGCAAACGATAGTAAGCCTAAGGAAAAAGACTCAGTAAAGAAGAAAACAGCGCCGCAACAGAGCCCTAATCTTTCTAGTGCTGAGAATAGTCCCAAACCTACATCATTTGCTTTAATTGCTGGATATGGTGACAATTCAGATGCTGAAGAGGAGTCAGAAAGCTGGCAGGCCAAGAAAAACAAGTCTCCAAAGAAAAAGAAGAAGTTATCTGTTGCCCCCCAGCCAAGTACAAGTACTGCATCAGTTTTCCCCATTTTGGACTATGATGCTGAAACTTCTAGTGCTAAAGATGAAGTTGTCTCCAAGGCTCTTACCACGACACAAACAGAACAGGATTCTGAAAACAGTGTTAATGGACCTAGTGAAAGTGTGCCTACGTCGTCCAAAGTGGCCAGTACAGAGAATGTTGTTCCCAATACTGTCGAATCCAGCAAACCTCAGGAAGGCACTGAAGAACAGGGAGTCACAGGAACTGTAGAGCCTGCCAGTCTTCCTGACTCAACCACAAGCAGTAAGGCATTCAAACGCAAGAAGCGCCTTGAAATTGCTACAAGTGTGCCTAAAACTGCAGAACAAAGCACCAGTGTTACAAGCACAGAAACTAAAGCCCAGCTTTCAACAACAACGATGACAACATCTGCGACCTCTTCCACTGTGAATTATAGCACTTGGACTTCTTATACCTCAGATCCCAGTTCTAGTGATAGGAGAGGATTCGGATTTCAGTCTAGAGACAATGGGCTTAGTGAGGAGGACAATACGTATAGCATTCCTAAACAGAAGTATCCACAGAAGAAAGGTGGCATCAGTTTCGTCAAAGCAGAAACCATCAACCTTCCAAAACCTGAAGATGAAAATGCTCAGCAGGTTCAGACAGCAGATGAACAACAGGAAATAAAAGGTAAAATCATCTTCCTTTATGTGTATACTATATCATATTGTTTCTGCACTTAATAAATTTAGTTAAGGACTTCTTAGTCTTAAAATTCTTAAATAAACGTGGAATGCTTGTTAATAGTATAGGAAGATCCCTCTGAAAGTTTTAAGAATGAAAGCAATAACATTTTAAAACTTTAAATATGATCATTTGCCTTTTTTCAAACTATTTCCATTTCATCCTTTCAAACTATTTTTCAAATGCTGAATGCCATTTTTCTTAAAAGAGAATGCTAATCTTGTGCTGTGGTCATAGAGATAGTCATGGTGCAATAAAATTCCATGCAGACCAGTCATAAGGTGCTTTGTTTCAGTGCATTGAAGACTTGTATAGGGTGTATATCATCTGGCAGTGATAGTCGTTTGTTCAATTTTTGGAATTGTTCCTATATGGCATAGATGGGGAGATCCGAGTCAATGTGTAATTTCCCCTACATGATAGTTTTAACCCTGTCCACTGCCTCACAGCGTTTAGTTACCGGGCCACGCCCCTGTTGTTGTCTGTCTACCTCAGAGAACCGGCCTGTCTTTCAAATTGTCAGTAAGTGGAGAGTGCAATTACTTGATTGCATTCCTATCCCCCCTCTTTCCCATGCCTGCCATATGGTCACTAGTTGAGGAAAACGAACAGAACATCATCTTGCCAACACTTCTTCCTTGTTTCACTTTGTATCCTCTGCTGCGAAGACCCAGACTGATGGCTGTGTCTTGGTTTCCAGATCATATTTGTATATTCAGCTTTTGTCACCTGTTACAATGTGGTGCAGTTTTTATAAAGATTATTAACTCATAACAGCAGGAATAATGTTCTTACTGAAAGATGAAATACTGTGATAGCAGACGCGATTCCTATCTACAGGTTCGTGGTAACATGGT
Source organism: Tenodera sinensis (assembly GCA_030765045.1). Taxonomy (NCBI): domain Eukaryota; kingdom Metazoa; phylum Arthropoda; class Insecta; order Mantodea; family Mantidae; genus Tenodera; species Tenodera sinensis. The sequence continues at coordinate 196,652,584 of CM060961.1, forward strand.
AACAGAATGGAATGCATAAATCAATGTTCCTTTATCACCACATATTTATTCATTAACACTTCGTTATTTTACACTCTCAGCACCATATTAAATAATCAAAGACCTTCACAATTAAATGATTTGGTAGAATCTACACTGGATAAAAGTTTGGTGAAAGTTCCATGTTCACACGCTACCAAAAACACGTCTTATCATCTTGAGCGTATAGACGCTACTGAATGATCCCTTGGCATCGCTTTGGTACGACACACTGCCATTTTTGTATTCATCCGCGCAAATAGTTTTTATTGGTTGAACACAACAGACTATCTAGTAACAAGAAAACATTGGCTATCCTGAATATTAAAAATAAGTTCCTGATACACCCAAACAAGAACTAGAAATTTATACACTTTTAACAAACACCCATATGAACGACCTTCTATTGGGGTCCAATATTCTGTCTCAAATGTTAAATATATTTTTGGATTTTTCACAGTAAAAGTTTTCTATCATTTCCTGGCACCATTGCATACATCTGTTTCTGCTCATTTGTGAGCAGGTGAGGGATCCAATAACTGCAGAACATCCTGATCTGAAAATTTTCTTAAGGAGTGCCCTCACTGCTGCCTATCCGATATTCAGGGCTTCTTGAATATGATATGTGCAGCAGTCATCTTCCTTCAACATGCACTCTGCTTTCACCACTTTTTCATCTGTTATTGCTGAAGCTGGCTGTCCTGTGCGGTTTTCTTTGAGGGAGTGCATTCCATTTCTAAATTCTGAAAACCATTGATAAATAGTGGATTGTGAAGGGCAAAGATCCCCAAATGCATTATACAGTCTTTCAAGGCATTTTCTCTCCCCTAAACCAACTTTTAAGTCATAGAAATCATAGCACGGAAATGCTCTTGCTTGGGATCCATTCTAGTGTCTGGTACAGCAACACCTGTATGTACATACACAGCAATGCTGACTCTGCACATTGTTGGAGTGTGCTCAAGTTTATATATGTTACTATAAGAACTTCAATCTAAAGTGAGAAAGAACTGATTTGACTTGTGAAACATACCCATCTGTTTCTCATGGGAACTTAGTCTCAAAACTAACGAATAGGAGAAAAGTGAACATAATGTGATGAAGGGGTTGGAAAGACACTATATGAATTGTAAGGGTCACTAAAGGACTATACTTTGTGAGTGATGGACATGTGATATTGCAACATATGAGCCACGTTATTCCTTAAGTCATTTCTTACAAGATCACTTGAATGGCTAGGTCATGCACCTATCTAGGTGGGACTCTAATGACCTAGCTGTCGATTGGCCCTTAAACCCTACTCACTCACTCACCCTATCTAGGTCCTTCACCTGCAGTCATTGCTGGCATGTTGCTGACCAAGTATTGACTAAGCTTCCTGGTAAGCGAACCTCATGCATTTAAACCCCAAGTTCTCATCAAGACATGAGACCTCAAAACACGTATTTCCGATGAAATCTCGACATTGAATTTATGGGTGGAATACAATACTTCCTTCTACTTATCAGTAGAGAAAGTAAAAAAGGAAACATCAAACCACATCAAAATACCATACTCCGAGAGGAGAGAGTGAGAGACAGTCATTATGTACCCATGCATTCCCTATACAGTGGATCCATTAAATCCTGTGATAAAGGTGTTCTGCACCACACAGCTCATTGAGGCTTATTCTCAAAACTTTCTGAGGTATGCTTGTATTATGCTCAAATCCTAGGTATCTTAGTGGTGGGAGAATTCTCTGGGGTAAACATTTCAGCAGTAAGTTGTTTTTACTGCACAAGAAAACAGTGGCAAATCTTTGCATTGTATGCTATCTAGGATTTATATGCAATTACTTTTTATTCAGCTTGGTAGTTTAATGCTGCTATTGTTGTTGGTCTTGAATTCTTTACTTCCATCTATTCCTGCTGAATTCTTATTCTTTAGTTATGTTATAACTTCTTTTCTGTCACTAGTATTAAAATATAGTATGTTCATTGTGCTCTAAGTTTAACATGTCCTTTCTTCATAAAGAATTTGATCATAATGTTGCAACTTTGTATAAAACTTATTAAACACTTCAGAAATACCTTAAGGTCACTTATACAGTGACTATTACTTTCCAAACGAATAGTTGTTCTTCATGCTGCCCTCAGATTATAGTGCATTTGTAAACCGACCAGACTGCCTGGTGCTGGCACCTGACCAGGCGAGCACTGGCATGCGTCAGGACCAGCAGGTAACAGGTATGGAACACCAACTACTGTATTAACTTAACATTAGTCTTACCTGCATCACAACAAACGTTGAAATTGATGACCTTCAACATGAACGCATTCCCTATATCTCTGAAAACAGTTATGGTTTACCCACAAAAGTTGAGTGATTGCTTGTATTTCTCATAACGGTTTCCTTCAATCCTTGCAATGAGTGTGGATTTGATATAGAATGGAAATAGGTCAGGAGAATGAGGCGACCACAATCCTCGATTAATCATTCTGTCACAATACACATTTTCCAAATCATGTATAGAATTGGCAGCAGTGTGCGTTATAGCTGAGTCTTGCTGAAACCAGCCAGACAATCTTTCATTTCTTGTTAGTCATGAACAAAAAAATATTTAAAATAGAATTTACACAAATGGTTGAATCATCTCTTATGTTGTAAAATATGGGACATGATTTTACATGCATCATTGCGCACCAAACCCAACTTTTACAGTATGATGAACTTCATGAATGATATGGAGATTTTCAGTAGCCCAGTATCAATTGTTCTGAGTAGAAATGTAACCTTGAAGATAAAACCACGCTTCATCAGTGAAGAACGTTAAAAGTGAGTCCATGTTGCTATTATGAATTAGTTGCAAAAGCAATTGCAATAATTAAACCAACTTACTGTATCTTGTGGTTGTAAGCATAAACTGCAGTTACCTTGTACAACTTTAGGTTCAGAAGTTTCGTTTGTGCTAAACGTCTTAGTGATTCTTATGTATGGGGAGTGTTAAAGAATATTGTGTACACATCAGATTCGCACACGTTACAAAAATTGAAGGACAAAATCTTGGAAGAAATAGGGGCAGTCGGTTAGCATGAACTTTTGCAGGTAAACTAGAATTGTTTTTGGAGATATAGGGAATGTATTTGCATTGAAGCTAATCAATTTCAACATTTGTTGTGATACATGTAAGCCTAATGTAGGTTAGTACAGTAGTTAGTGTTGTGTATCTGTCACTTGCTGGTGCTTTATGTTAACTCTGTTATGCTGGCCATCGCCCAGTCTGGTCTGGTGTCACTGCAGTGCGGTCCAGCCGATTTACGAACGCACTGTATAATAAAAATATGAATTGTAGGTGATCACTTATTCAACCTAATTGTTCCGTATATAATTCTATTCTTGAATATATTCTCCTACTAATTCACATTTGAATGACTTAGAACTAATCTTCACATTATCTTTCATCTAAATAATATTTACTAATTTTAATAATATAAGAAATTACCTTTTATTTTAAAAATTCATCAATTGAGTGTATGCTCTCTTGAATACATTATTTTTTAGCTCTTTTTTTTCTCTGTTACTACAGCTTATTGATTTCATATTTTTAGACAATTTCTTGTATAATATACGAGGCCTGTCTAAAAAGTATTTGACCTTAATTTTTGCAGCACAAAGTAGTGATGCTGAACCTTAATGAGCATGTTTGAATTTTTTCACCACGTTTGCTTGTGCGAGTCGTTGGCTGCAAGTCACCAAGCGAGGTGCTGTTATAAGTGTTCATTGAATTTAGTTCTCTTGCAAGATGACTGAACGAATTGAGCAAAGATATTGTATTAAATTTTGCCCAAAACTAGGTGATTCTCAAAAAGAAACAATTTGTAAAATTCAGCAGGTGTTTGGAGATGATGCTATGGTGGTAACACAAACTAAAGAGTGGTTCAACCAATTCAAAATCTGCACTTTGGTGGCTGGGAGACCACAAATCACTCAAAATGCTGCTGCTGTTGAGAAAGTGAGAGATCTGATACTGGGAGATCGACGTTTGACTATGAGAGATTGCCAAAGAGGTTGAGATCAGTAAAGATTCTGCACATGCAATTTTGCATGATGATTTGAACATGCGTAGAGTGGCTACAAAATTTGCACCCAAGCTTCTGTCGCTGGAGCAGAAACAACACCATCTTGAGGTTGCACAACACCTGCTGGACATTTACAACACTGAACCCAAGGTTTTGAACACTGTGATAACTGGAGATGAGGCTCGGGTTTGTGGGTATGACCCAGAATAAAAGTACAGTTGTCATAATGGCAGCATTCTGAGTCTCCAAGGCCGAAAAGTGCGAAGCAAAATCAAGGTGACACTAAAGTTTTCTTTGATATCTGTGTGATGAGTTGTACATCATGAATTCACACCAGAAAGACAGTGACAAAGGAGTACTATCAAAATGTTCTGCGCCATCTTCGTGATGCAGTTCAGCAGAAAAGACTAGACCTCTGGAGGGCAAAAACCTGGTGGTTGCATCATGACAATGCTCCAGTACATTCATTGCAACTGATCTAGATTTGTTTGGCAAAACATGAACTTCCAGTCATTTGCCAACCTCCATACTCCGGACATGGCTCCTTGTGACTTCTGGTTGTTTCCGAAACGGAAGACGCTATTGAAAGGATCCTGTTTTGAGAGCATAAAAGAGATAATGAGGAATGTGACAGTGAAATTGAGCACCATCCCAAAAGAAGCTTTCCAGAATTGTTTCAGAAGTGGAAGGAGCCATGGGCTAAGTGTGTGAGCGTGTAAGGAGACTCCTCTGTACGTACTGGCTGACAGTACATATACTGGTACCTTCACTCTTCTTATTCATTCTTCATCCTGAAGATGGGAGAGATGTACACTCCCGAAACGTCGATGTCTCTTCATCACTACACCTGGCTCGAAGTCCAAGAGCATCTTGAATACTTTGAACAGGATTATGGTTCCAATTCCATCAAGTAAATAATATATTTTTCCCAGTCATAGGTCGGATACTTTTTAGACATACATCGTACATGCAGCTACTGATGGTTTATTCTTATAAATTTCCAATCTATGACATTTTATATGTCAAGTTTTATTCACCCTTGTGTTATGTCCATGTATCTGATTGTTATATGATCATTTTCCAATCCCTTTACAAGCATAATTACCTCATATATAAAGAATACAGAAATATATTTCTGTTGTAATGGTTAATGAGATCTCAAGAGATACTTAGCACATATATTTTAGTTACTCATTGAAGTATTGTTTTAATATGTTATGGTAAATTTTATTGTGCTCAAATGTATTTATTATTGAAGTTGTATAATTATGTGAATGACAAGTTTGTTACACTTACCAAAAGATGTATTTTAATGTTGAAACATGTATATCTGGAAACATTCAATTATCTTACTGTGTCATTCAGTAGGTTTATGTTGGTTCTTATTTTGTGTTTTTGAGTGTAGAAATATGGCACAACAGCCATTTTTTGATTTGTTTAAACTTGATGCAGTGCCAGTACTTTCTAAGTGGGTGTCCATGTTCCTTGTAATTTTCCCTATGTAAACCTGCTCACAATTTTTCGATTAGATCTGGTAAATTCATGACTTCTTCTCCTGGGTATAGGATCAGATTTTCTTGATTTGTTATGGTTTTTGATGCTGCATTTTTTGTAAGGTGCCATGGTGGTGTGGTTCATGAAAATTTTCTGAAATTTTTGCAAGAGTTTCAGGTGGATGCACAGCGAGATCTATTTATTAGTGTCAACTGTACTATTGTGTAGTTACTGTCACTCATGTTATATGTTGTATTCTTTATAAGTCACAGACTATATATGCATATTGTTTCATTCTTGGCATATTCTATGGCACAGTAAAATACAGGATGATTTTAGAATAACACTGAATAATTTTAAGACATAATTCAGGCGTTATAACAGAGTATTTTATTATTAGGAACGTATGTCCGTAAACATCTTGTCATTGAGTTAGAGGGCATTAATGTTTTTGAAACACTGCATCTTGTTAGATGAAATTCTGGTGGACAGGTAGCTATGCATTTTTACTACAGGACATTAGCAGAGTTTTGAAATAAGAGTAGCCACATATCTGTTATTTTAAAAAATACAGTAATACATAACCCTGTTTTAAGTATTGATTTATGTGATACTAAATCCACGTGATATGAATCAGACCAAACCTTTTAACTGATCTATAATACATGTTATTAACAATAACATATGCAAATACTACCATTGTGAGTAGAATTTTTTGCATTATTGAAAGGCTTCAAATATAGTTAAAATAAGAATGAAACAAGAATTGAACAGATACGTAAGTTTGAGAGGTAGAATCAGGACTGAAAAATTCAATGTCATAGCCCTAATTTGAGCTAAAATCTTCTGCTTTATGCGTGGTTGCTCTAACAACAATACCATTGAATTTTCCAGTCCTGATTCTACCTCTCAAACATTATACACACACCTGATCCAGCGATCAAGATACATTACACATAGAAAATCCCTTACATCATCGGAATAGTGTGGATAATGTCGCCTTGAGACATCATTGACTGGTGTGTTCCTAAAGAAACATCTTTCAAAAATTCTGGCAAATGTGTTGTAAGAACTGGATTAGGTAAATGTGTCTCGTCAAATGTGAAACAAGGCCCTGTGAGTGTCTCATTCATAAAACCAGCCCAGATCTTCACTACAAACTGGCATTGGTTATTGTAACTCTAATAGTTCTAGGATTATCCTTTGTCCAAATGTGACCTACGTGTGTTAAATATGCCCTCTCGTGCAAAGGCCTTCTCATGCATCCACAATATGGTTTTAGGAAATCTCTGTTGATTAATGCGTTTGAGACAGAATATTGACTAATAGAAAATTGTTCATGTAAATATTTTTGTAAGAGTGTGTAAATTTCTAATTCTTTTAATTTGGGTGTATCAGGGACTTATTTTTTTCAATATTCAAGATAGACAACGTTTTCTCGTCACTTTGAGTTCAACCAATGAGAACTGTTGCGCGGATGAATACATAAGAATGGCGGTGTTGCGTCATAGAGACGCTAGGGACTCTTTTATCATTAGCGTCTGTGAGCTCAAGGTGAAAGGATGTATATTTTTGCTGATAGCGTGTGAACATGTAAATTACACCCAAACTTTTAACCAGTGTAGATTGTATCGAATTTTGAAAGTTGTTAACTAATTGACATGGTGATAAAACTGTAAACTAACGAATAAATACGCATTGATAAAGGAACGTTGATTTATGCATTCCATTCTGTGACTATCGACCCTGTAGATACGAGTAGCGTCAGATATCAATCAAACTTTCCATCTTTCAGTAAAAACATTATTCCTGCTGCTATATTCCCGCTGCTAGGTAAAGACATATTTAATAAAACCCGTAACACGTTTATGAAGAAACCCTGGTCAAATTGTAGTTGAGGTGGGAAATCATCTGGCGCCAGTGCTTGAACTTGGGTGAGATGATACAGGTGTAACTGCTGTTCACACAGAATTGTAGTAACTGAAGACTGAATTATATGGTTCACAGTACAGCACTAAAGGTGCTGCAATGAGACAAATGTCTCCTTGGGTAAATCTCAGCATAAAGATTAGTGCCCTTTTTGCATTTTCCCAAGCAGCATCATAAATGTAATGCATCTCTGCATTTTTCTAATATGCTGTAGCTCTGCAAGTCCTTTCAGTAAATGAAGCACTTCGGTTATGCTGATAGCTGAGATTGATTACCAGAACCACAAAGCCACAAACTGCTGTATAATATGCGACGAATCCTTTAACATTTAAGTAAAAAACAGAGGTTTTAGGTTACTGGTGGTATAAACAATGTTAAAAACAGAATACAAGCATATTCTAAAATACAAAGAAGACGAAACATAAGCAATATTCCAATGCCGAAGGGAGAACAATGATCTGTGTGACAGAATTTCATCTAACCTGACACAGCGATTGACAAACTTTAATGTCCTCTGGCCCAATAATGAGACTTTGCGGAAATACATTCTCTATAAGAAAATACTCAAATAGAACCCTTGAATGACGTTTTAAAATTATTCAGTGTTATTCTGACTCGCCTGTATAAGCAAACTTTATTTCCATCATCTCTTTCCTTTCCAAAGTCTACATATTTATGTAACTTAAATTTCACACCCAAAGATACAATTTTATTCATGTGAGGGGTTTGTAAACTCCGGAGCTTTAGAAGGAGAACATGTTTGCCTGTGCTTCAGTTCAATGTAGTTTTAATTTTCAACATGCACAGGAAAAGGCATAACTGGTAGCAGTGGACTCGTTATGTATGAGAAATTGCTGGCTCGTATAATATACACCAGAACCATGATTTCTTTACCTGGGTTTGCAACATGGTGAGACATGCTTTCATGTCCCAGCAAGAAAGATGTATATCTGGGTTTACATAAACCAAAATAACATGAAAAATTATTTCTGTTGTTGAAACCAGCCCTAAAATGTGCGATTTGTGACAAGTACATTTGTTCATAGTGTTTCCCATTTTCTAAATATTCATGTGGTATGTTTCCCAATGTTATTTAATGGACATTTTGAAAGTTTATAATTCTTCCTTTCTTTCCATTGCAAGAGCTTGTTCCATAAAGATCTGAATGCTGCTTCTACATGTTGAAACTCTCTTGTTCAATTTGAGCTAATTCTTAGGTAGAAACATATTGTAACATAGCAAGGATAGAAGAAGAACCTTTTAGGTGAATACCATAATTTATAGTAAATGCATGGGAATTTTTCATGAGCAGAGAAAGGCAACATTGGGCAATGTTGCCTATGAAACATGTACAGGTAATTAATTATTTAGTGAAGGAACTAAGTGTAAATTGAACCCTCACACTTTATTATACAGATTAATGTATTTTGATAACTTCTTTCTTGGAAGTGTTGAAAAGGTTGTTGTTATAATCAACTAAATTCAAAGGTAAGTCGATTTATAACACTAAACAATTACTTTAGAAATTCTAAAGTAAGTGATGTTTAGTGTTATTAATCTACTTACCTTTGAATTTAAATGAATATTGAAATTTACCAGAAAATGAAATGGCAAAATTCTCTCTTATATAGCTAAATGGCACTACAACCCACGCCAAAGTAGGTGATTTCCTTCCAGACGCCTTGGACATACAGTTGACATTTGAGACATATGTACATCTTTGAAACATGTTTTGAATAAAAATTTAGTTCAATTGGCTCCATAGGCTCATAAAACATTTTTGTAGTTTCAGGCAAAACATATTAAAATGAAATTTTGAAGGTAGAGTTCTCATTTCCAAGGAGTTGGACTTGGAGAGTGGGTAATTTAGTAGTTTCAGATACATGTTTGATTGCTCACTGTACAGAGAGCCAGGAAGAGTTAGCAGCATGCCAGCATGTGGAACAACTTGCAGCCTACATCACAGAGAAGGTCAGGTTTTTGGGAGAAGGAAAGGACCCTGTGTCTCCAGTACAGGTTATGGCCATTCAAATTGAGGTATGTTGTCATGGCATACATTGTTCATATATCCTTGAGGTAGGTCAACAAATTTTGGGTAAAGGAAAAGAGAAAGAATAAAGAAAACAAATGTTTTATGAAGATACATTTCTGAAAATGTTGGCTTTTGAAGTCCACATTAAAAGGTGGCATTTTAATCCTTATGCATTTTGATTTGTTACTTAAGATTAAAAATAAGTTGGGACAACACTACCATTTCTCGATACTTGATACCAATACAGATCCTTTAACACCAAAACACAATTGATATTTTAAAGACAAGAAGACTGGTTGGACCCAGGACCTCCCAAAGTTGAGCCTCAGATGCTAGCATATGAGCCATTGTGTTCGCTGGGTAAGATTATAATTGGGCAAGTTTAGCCTGTGTTTGTGCATCAGAAAATAGCATCAATTTTAACTATTCCTCTCAGTAACGCTGAATGTGAACGTGTTTTCGGGCTTGTGAAAAAGAATAGAACAATTGCTGATGTCTAGTGACACATTAGTCAATTGCTCAATGAAATACAGCAGTACTATTATACGCAATGCACAGTTTTGATAATTATTATTTCATAAGGGCTAACAAATCTGCTGCAGAAAGCTCAAAAGGTTCTGCTCTACAATCTAGGGTGATATTTATAAACACCATTTCCAGATTAATAGTTCAGTTGCTTTTATGAATAACACTGTCTAAACAACCCCTGTGTCCACAATCTTTATAGGTACTAAAATATGTCTCAACCTTAGAAAACAGTACATGTTAAATGGGGTGCAGTGTTGCAAAATGTACTACGTGTATGCCTTGAAGTTGAAAATCTTGCTCTGTGACCCCGAGGTAGCCTGAGTCCTGCGCTTAGTCCTTCAGTTGCTGTTTGACGGGTGCTTTTAACTTTGGCATCGCTCCACGCCTTTGTGCAGTCCTTAAAGGCTTACCCTACGACATAACGAACGACTACATACTTTATAGCATATGCCAGACATACCCTGAAATTATGCGAGTTTCCAGAATAATATGCAAGAACAGACAGACACCGCTCGTAAGGATCTTCAGTAAATGTGTAACGACAATCAACACAATCCTAAAAGAAGGAGCTATCATTGAACGACAGATCTTTAGAGCGGAACCATCATGACACACAGAAAGACACATCCCTTGCCGTAACTGTCACCAATATGGACATCAGGACGACCGTTGCACTGAACAAGCAGCTTGTTTTCATTGTGGCCATAACACAGACACAAGATGTACACATCCAATTCGACACAACACCCCCTTCTGTGCCACATGTCGGAACTCTGGCCACTACACCGGACAAGTGAGATGTCCAATGTACCCCAGAGAACTCCCAACACTCCCGGAACTAACTGCTAAAACACACATTTTCCCACACAACATTCCCACACCCCCAAAACCACAACACATCACACAGTGGCCAGAAATAAAATATCCACAAATACCCAACTCAAAGAAAGACATGACAACAAGAGAAACAGTAGGAACCTTTAAACATGTTATAACACAATCTGAACAACAGATAAAATCACTCCAACAACAGATTACACACATACAGGAAAACATTACAACATACGTTCGTAACATTGCAAATACCACCATTACACAAATCCTCAGTACACTAATCCCCCCCATATACATCACACCACCATCACACAGAGCCAGATTCTTACACAACATCACACAGACAGCACACAAAACATTGAAAATGGCAGTGGGAAACCACAGCCAGAGTGGGAAACCAACTGGCCATTTTCATACACGAAAACACAAGATGAACACACACAAAGTAACCCACATTCATACACATTATTACAATGGCAATCACAACAGCAGAAACAGACACACATTACAATTTAAAATTACTGCATATAAACATCAACAGTATTAGAACTAAACGACAACAATTACTACTCCTCATGACTCAACACAAAATAGATATAGCAACAATAAATGAAACGAAATTCAACGGAAATACAAACATAAACTTCCAACCGTTACACGCTTTTCGAAAGGACCAATCACAGAGCATCGGAGGCAGGGTCAAGATTTTGGTGAAGGCCGAGTTAAATCCCATCCTCATGGCCACGCCCCCGGTGTTCAAAGACCTATAACTCCTATTGGTCCAAATTAAAATTCAAAGGAAGAAAATCGTTATTGCCACGTTATACGTTCCTCCCAAAGACCCTTTCCCTTCCACAGTCCTAAGATACTTAAATGACAATTTCCCCGACCTTATACTGGCAGGAGACCTAAACGCTAACAGTACACACTTACTGGATGAATGTACTAACACACATGGATGCGAACTGACTAAAATACTACGTCAAACAGACTTAAGACTTGTAATGACACCAGGATCGACGAGAATAGGAACAGGAAATCAACAACCTACTTCACCAGACAAAATACTAACTTCCAAACGGACATTTACACAAGTAGAAGACATTATTACAGATGCACATCCAGATACAGATCACATTCCACTCATACTAACACTTAGAACTCACCCTTGGTGCACAAAGGCAAATAGGACAATAATCATAAACGACTTTAAAAACGCGGACTGGAATATTTATAAACAAACAGCCGAACGACTCACACAGAACACAACACTCATACCGCCTACAACATGGCATGACATAGATATGTATGCCACAACACTCACAGACATAATAACACAAGCACGCAAAGCATTAGTACCAGAGAAAACTATAAACATAAACCCATATAGCAGACCACTACCACAACACGTTATACAAATCATTAAGAACAAAAGAAAAGCACACAGACAGTACATAAAAACACACTCTCCAGAAGACAAACGAATACTGAATAAACTCCAACAAGATGTCAAAGATGCCATTGCTAATTTCAACATCGACAAATGGAATACGTTATTGGACAAAATGACAGACACACACCATAGGGAGCCAGCCAAGTTCTGGAGATTGGTAAAAAGCACAAGACAAAAGCGTACCCACAGTATCCAATTAAACAAAACGGACAGACTATGCACGATACCACACAAAAACTAGAAATTTTCAGACAACACTACACAAATGTTTTCCAAACACCAGACGATCCAAAATTCCATAAAACACTCTTCAAAACAGTAAATACACACATGCAACGTAATCAACACCTTTACACACCACAAATGGACATAACAGAACTAGATGAAAACGATGAAACAGACAGACCAATTACAGTACAAGACATAAAAACCGTCTTACACAAAACAAAGAACACAGCACCAGGACCAGACAACATCGCGTATGAAATGATAAAACAATTACCAGACAAACAATAGAACTACTAGCGATAACATACAATTACATGTACAGACACGGTTATCACCCACTACAATGGAAGTGCGCACACATACTACTTTTTGAAAAACAAGAAAAAGACAAAACGGACCATGGAAATTACCGACCAATATCCCTAATCTCCACCCTTTCCAAGGCTTTCGAAAAGATTGTAGCGTACAGACTGACAAATATAACCAAACAGAAAAAAGTCATACCATCGACACAAGCTGGCTATAGAAGTGACATTACTATACAGGACCAACTAGTACGTGTACTTTCAAATTTACAAGACTCATATAACAGAGGATTCGTCACAGTAGCGAACTTCCTCGACGTACAATCTGCATTCGATAAATGTTGGACAAACGGACTACTTTACAAACTTACAGACTTCAAAATTCCACCAGGGATTGTACGTTGTATAGCCAGCTTATAAAATTAAAAATTAAATAAATTATTTTTTTGTTTAACGACGCTATCAATTGCCAGGATCACATCAGCGTCGCCGGTGTGCCGGAATTTTGTCCCGCAGGAGTTCTTTTACATGCCAGTAAATCTGCTGACATGGAGCTGTCGTTTTTAAGCACACTTAAAAACCATCGGCCTGGGCCGGATTTGAACCCGCGACCTTGGGAACAGTAGGCCAGCGTCTAACCAACTGAGCCACCCAGACCGACACCAGCTTTTTAACAGACAGGACAGGACAAATACGAATTAACCAACAACTATCTAATACCGTACACATGAGCGCAGGAACACCACAAGGGAGTGCTATCTTTGGCCTCCTATGCATATTATACACAGCCGACACACCACAACCCATACACAAAAACATACACTTAGCCCAATATGCAGATGACACTGCATATTGGAGCACACATGCCACACTACTAGGAGCCAGAGGCAGACTAGAAAAACAATTAAACACATTTCTACAATGGACACGCAAATGGCGAATAAACATAAACATACAAAAAAACACAAGCCATTGTAATAAGGAAAATAAGACAACACACATACAGAACAGCCACACTCTCATTTAATAAACAATCAGATGTAAAAAAACAGCAAAATACTTAGGAGTACACATACACAACAAACTCAGAATTAAACCACATTACACACAATTAGTCAACAAAGCACGTCCCATACACGCAACACTGAACTATCTGGCCAAACTCAACAAACGATGACTCACACCACAAATATTACACAAACTCTACATCACATTAGTACGGCCACAACTCACATATGCAGTCGTAGCTACAATGCCCCTAATACCAACAACAATGATGAACAAAATAAAAGCATACGAAAGGAAGTGCCTACGAACTGCTCACAAACTTTCACCATCATTCAAATCCAACACTGTACACCAATACACAAACACAACACCCATTGACACACACATAGCAAAACAATTCATAACATACATTCACAATGCACACACAAGAAGAACACTCATAAACACAGCACAAAAGATGAAAACTATACAAGAAACACCAAAAGACAAAAATCCTCCCCTTATCACACTCATACTGTATATGACAAATATCAAGAACAAGAAGAACAGAAAATACGAGAGCATCTACAACACTTTCAAAACATTTAGACACAATAGACACAAACACACACTAAAACCTCCAACATACAAAAACACACTGAACATATAAAAAATACCGATGAGCGTAGCAGCAACATTCAAATAAATAGAAATAAACGAGCAAAAAACCATAAATCTTTTTGGGCAGAGGCACATGAATGGAGCGATGGATGTGGAACACGGGAAACTGACACACAGATACACAAATCACAACACACTACACTACATAATGTCAACAAAAACACAAAATAACACAAATACGCACTTGAGCCGAGGAAAATCCCAACACGACAACAAAACAAATATCACACTAGGCTGAAGAGGGGTTTCCCTAAACAGGCATGTTGTGAGCATGCCCAAATAAACATTTTTGAATTGAATTGAATGCCTTTGCCACTGTGTGGCTTAAATTTACAAATGACTCATCTGTATAAACATTTGATTTCCCCATGCCCCTAAACCTTTTTATGTCTTTTAGCTATCTATGTCGCCATCTTTCGTCTTTCTATTAATATGCATTTGTTGCTCCTCCTTTCATATTTGAACCCCAAATCATGTAAGAATCGACTCAAAGAAATTTGGTAGGTTATTACCACCATTGACCCATGACAAAATTACTCGTATATTCAATGTGGGTGGAATATTTTCAAACACCAAAGAATGAACAATTCACTGCACTCCACTTTGCACTGTTCCATCATATTGCATTAGTCTAGCAGTTTTCTGTTTTTGTTTTACATCCCTTTTGCTTTCTTTTTCGATGGCGTCTTTTAGAGGTCCTTTCAGTAGTCCCTTTTTAATTATTTCATATTCCTTCTTAATTTACCAATTTATTGTCTCTTCCTAGCTTCCCCCTCCCTACAAATATTTAAGGAAAATGTTAAGTAAGTAATGTAAAACCATTCAGGTTCCACACAGTATAAACACACTTCTTTACGAACTGATAACTTTTACTGCTGCCTTCTGTGTCATGCCTAGTGCCTTTGGCTGAGTAGGTGAATACCTTTTGTTTACCTTACACAGTGAAAGCAAGAGGTTAAGGCTTCTGGTTTATTTTAAAAACTGTCTCTAACCCTTCCAACGTTTGCTCTCCCTTGTTCCCTGATGTAAACTCAATAATAAAAGTTTCCCACTGCGTAACTTTTGCAGTGCACAAATGTAAAATTTTCCAAAAACAGTTAATTTAAAAAATTGTTACACTTAACTGAGTAACTATAGAGAATTCAAAATAGGCAGGTAGCAGCACTATAGCTAATACAAATATAGATGTATTGTAGCAGTTAGTTTATTAGTTAGTGCATGATGAACTTAGAAACAGCAAATATCAAACTTTTACTGAAAAACATGTTTTCTGTAGAAATTTGGGGCTAAAATGTATAATGACTCTAAATGGGATACAATCTGATAGAGAAAAAAATTGTGCATATGATAGTGTGTTAAAAAAAAGGACGAAGCTAATGGTAAATTGTACTCGTATGTGCTAGATAGAGACAGATATATGCCATATAACTTAATACTGTTTTCTAAGCATGAGGTAGGCTATAGTTGTCTTTTGCAAGGAAAAGGTTTGTGAATATGTTCTTTTTCATTGTTGTGGTTTATATTATATGTAATTTTTGTACAGTTACTGCACCAAACATTTTATGCATTCTAAATTTCATATCATTGCAAAATTATCACGCTTTATTGGAGGAAGAAAAGTTTATGGGTTTCATTTTCAAGAAGTTGGCAGTATGCAATATTTATTCTTGAAAAGATCTTAGGTGCAAAACATTTGCATACTGCTGTTTTATGTGAATCGTTTCTGGAACCACTGGTAAATGGCAATAAACAGAGAAAGTATTTGGCTTTTGAATATTAGATATTTCGTTTTAAGGTTTCATTCAATTGAAATATTCATATCTCCACACATTTCAGGGAATCCATCTATAACATTTCACAAAACACTTCATTTGCTATCATTTCCCATAAATCAAGTTTGTAAAACAGAAAATTGCATACACTAAACAACCAACTTTTTTGTTTGCTTATTAAAATTGATCAGTGCTTGCACAACAAGCTCTTTATATTGATTTTTCAAGTTCAAAATACAATTTTAGAACAGATATAGTAAACAGTTTGATACAGGGAGCATTTTATGTTAGCATATCAATAGTTATTAATTATAAACAAAAAATGAATGTAGATAGATTCAATGCTGTGAATACTCCTAAGTATGTGTCAAACTATTTATGTTCGGGAATCACTGTTACTATACTCCTGCCAGCATTGGAAGGGAATCTGATGTAATCAAAAGCATATGCCAAGCTGTATGCATCGCCCACAATAGTTCCATGTCAGACCACAAAAATTAATTTTTTTTATAGTTTATTTATTTGTGTTAAGCAAGTTACATTTGAATGTGACATAGTATTAGCCTAGGCTCACTTCCTGTCATATCCTATAACATTTTAAACATTTACATTTTTTTAAAATATGTATTACAGTCTACTCATTACTGTAGGGAACTTTGTGATCTCTCTTTTCACTATCCAATTCCTCTTTTTTTTACTGACCTGATTTCTTACTCTTTTCAGGACAAATCACTTAAGACATGTTTTCTGCTAATTTTAAACCATTCTTCAATAGAAGTTCAATGTCATGACCAGAATCTGAACCATGAACCTACTGGTCACCATCAAGCTGCTCTAACCACTAAGTTAGTCTCACTCTACGCTTTCCAGTCCTGTCCTACACATAGCTATTGTGTAGAAGAACATTAATTACATTAACGTCTTGAGTTTAGAAAATGGATCTTAACTAAACCCCTGATGCCACAATAGTGGTAGAACAGAGAAGTTGAAAAAGAATTAATTTAACGTCCAACTTAATCAAAAGTGTCAACTCCACCTGGAAAAACACACTGGAAAACGTATCCCATTCAAGGAAAAAGTAATGCGAAAACACTGTTTTGGTACAAAATTTGATGACTTTGTAGCAAACACTGTGTGGTAAAGTACATAAATTTTGAGAGGTAGAACTGGAACTTAAAAATTCAGTGCCACAACTGGGATTTGAGCCACAGACCTTCTGCTTACCAGGCAGCTGCTCTAACCATTGAGCTATTGTGACAAACTGCCAGAATGGATTAAATTCTCAAACCAGTTCGTATTTCTCCTGGTAAATTTAATGCCATTTTGGCAGTTTGTCACAATAGCTCAATGGTTAGAGCAGCCGCCTGGTAAGTGGAAGGTCTGTGGTTCAAATCCCAGTTGTGGCATTGAATTTTTAAGTTCCAGTTCTACCTCTCAAACTTTGCCTACACACGGCTTGTGTGTTTAAAAACACCAACAGTAAGTTTGTTGGCATAAATAAATAATAAATACATAAATTTTACTTGGACATTGAACCACCAACTATTGGGAAAGTGTTTTTCTTTCTTTTTTCTTTACCTGGTTACCCTCCCCTTATGTAGGACTTACAAGCCAGCCTTTAGGGAGCACAAGAATCTATGGACTGGACAGCGTGAAGTCCTGGAAGCGGGTGGTCAGCCAAGCACCAGGTATGATAGTGAGTAAGAGGATAATATGAAATGCAGGCAAAATGGATGATTGGAAAGGTGACAATGGAGCAAATGGTGAAATAAGTGGTGGGGGAAACTGGAGAAACTGGAGAAAACCCGCCCTGATGCCGCTTGGTCCGCCATGAATACCTCATGTGGGTCCTTGGAATCAAACCCAGTCTGCCTAGGTGGTAGGTGGACGCCTTAACTGCTTGGCTATGGTGTCGCCTTATTGGGAAAGTGCTACAAGTAATACAACCTTACCTGACTTAATAGGAACACATTTCAGTATTCTACTGAAGGAAAATTGGGCTCAAGTATGTGAATAATTGTTCAGAAATAAATACCACTAGTATGGACTCATGCCAGTTGTGTGGTTCAGAGCAGAAGCTTGCATCTTCAACTAGTGTGTATGCTCCACCCAGGGCATACTAATACAATTTGCAGACCAGTGTTTTGCGTGCTTTTTTGTTTACATCAGGTTCCCTTCTAAGGCCAGCGCACTATAATTACTGCAGATCAAGGCTAATTGGAATGTATATTTTCAGACACTGGTGTCAGCTTGGCATGCAGGTGCTCTGTCACGACCTTACCTGTCCAACTGGCTGAGCAACACGGGAGCAGAGCTCGCACGGCTTGAGCAGGCGGCTGCACCAGAAGGCTGGGCATGCGAATGGGATAGGTACGGTATTCAATTTAATTGCACATTCTCAATACAAAGCATCTGCTGTGCCTATCTGTCTCCCACTCAACCATGCCTTGTGCCAAATGGATAATTTCCATAAGTAGTAATTTGGCCTTGAAAAAATGTTACCATCCATAGAAACTTGTGGTTTGTGGAAAAAAAAGACACTTTCTGGAACAAAAAGGTAATTTGAGCTCAGCAGTTAACAAGAGACGAAACCATCGACTGTAACGTTGTTGACGAACTTGGCAGGACGTCACCGACAGGCGCTCTTCCTTTCTTCTGGAGATGCTGGTACAGTACTCGAAAGAGGTGAGAATGAACTGTTTCTTTAATAGCATCTTGCCAACTGAGAAACTCAAAAGAATTCATTTCAGTCATTAGTAATGTTGTTCACAGAGAGAACTCCAATAGATTTCCAAATTTAAAGCAAAGAAAGTAATTTAAAAGCAACAATAGTTTGTAGATGAAGTGAAGTTATCTTCAAGATTTATGCTCTGATCTTGTTCAACAGGAACCACCGAGGAAGCGCGCACTTTGGCAGCCAACATTTTCCTGGGAATAGCTATGGTACCTTGTAGTTTGACATCTTGTTTTTGTGCCTTTTTATACTTCTACACTGGGATACTATTTGCAAGTGCCAGTAGATTAGCAAAGGTAGAGAAGTATCACTATACATATAGCATTTTGAGGTCAATTTTAAAAATCTGAAACAATGGGGGTAACCAAACTTCAAACCTGTCAGCACATTCACATTTGATACCAACGTAATTTTCTTGTAACATGCAGTAATCCAACATCTTGCACCGCAATGCCATCCTACCTATCATATGAGAGCTGCACTTCAGACTTTTATTACATAAAGGGCATTTCTCTGATCTGCTCCCTGATCTTAAGCCTTTCAGTTTTACCAGCCCATGCCAAGCCTTCTCTTGCTGCTTTGTCACATCTATCAATATAGTTTACCCTGCTCCTGTGCCCTTTCATTTCTCTAGGTATTCCCAATGAACTTTTCAAATTAAAACTTTCAAATATTTGTTTTTCAATATCTTCCAGCCTTAACCTAATTACTTGCCAAAAACCATTATGTAACAATTCCCTATCCCTCCACATGTTGCCAAAATAAATACATTGTCAGGCATTGTTTTTATGTCAACCAACTTACTGCTGGTGTTTTTACAGGATTTAAATTTTTCAGTTCCGATTTCACCTCTCAAACATTTTCAGGCATGTTTGCAGTGTTTAAAAAATACTAGCATGCTGAATTTGACAGTTTAATTACAGAAAAATCTGTAAAATTCAATGTTTGGATGTGTTTCATTTCATGATTGAATAAAAGCAAACTTTAAATATGAAAAATATATGGACTATTTACTACAAAGTTGTTTTTGTTTTAATTTTATTTTAAAATTTGAATGAATTTATGTACACAGTTTAACTTAATTTATGTTGAGTTGCAAATGTATAGAATGTTTTCGATTTATCTCCATCCTTACAACAGCTTGCTGTAAATGAGGTTTAAAGTGTGTATATCAACTCATTCGTACTTTAAAATTAAAATATAATTAAATAAAAAAGCAGATTTAATTATTAATCACGACCATCGGCAGGTTATTTAATTTAGTTTACTATGAGAAAAGCTCTTGATATTTCGTATCTCAAAATGCTGACCATCAAATCAGGCCATAATATAAAAGGAATCAACTACGAATAATATAAAAAGACAAATTATCCCAGTGTATTGGTAAGATATTTATGCAATAGAAAAAATTGTTTGAAGTATGTTAAAAGGTCAAGGTACCATATGCTTAATGAGATGTCCGATCACCATGGAAGTTCCAGCATACACTAATTGATACAACAGGGAGAAGATTTGAAAAGTGTGTTTTTAGAGAAGAGTTTTACTGATTGATACTTAGCTTAATGATATCAGTTTTAAAAAGAGAATGGATATCAATTGATACTTTGAATTTTGATGAAGCATTGAGTAAAATGAACTACAGTGAATTCCATTTCAATTGGTATGCATATGT
Source organism: Tenodera sinensis (assembly GCA_030765045.1). Lineage (NCBI taxonomy): Eukaryota > Metazoa > Arthropoda > Insecta > Mantodea > Mantidae > Tenodera > Tenodera sinensis. The sequence continues at coordinate 196,673,309 of CM060961.1, forward strand.
TCTCAATTTTGAAGTCTAATACTTCAATTCTTTTAGGACTTTTAAAGTAAAAAAGACATTTTGCACTTATCCTCATTCAACATATTTTATTATTTTTTTAAATAATAGAATAAGGAAGCAAACTTTTCCACCTTATACTTTCTGCTATGACTTACAGTAAGTAGAGAAAGTATAGTATTCTACCCAAAAACATTTTTACCAAGATTTCACCAGAAATACAAGTTTGAAGGTCTCCCTAACACCCCAAAAATACATTTTTAGAACAAGGTGTGCATGTATGCACCCAGATGTGTGCGTGTCATAAATGAAAAACAAAAGGTTGTTAAATCCCAAACTAGTGTTTATATGCAAACATTGGCGCATTTATTACTCTAACTTCACTTTCTAAACCAGAACATACTGAGACATGTTTACTGGAAGGTCAATTTTTGCATCTAAATGACAAAAAAGACTTTAAAACCAAACTTTGTATTTAAGTTTAACATCTACCGAAGGTGCAACACAAGATTTTTAGAAAATCCTTCCATCCCAAATCGCCCATTACTGACAAATTTTTCAAAAAGTTTGATTTCCTCAAAAATGACAATTTTTATTAAAGTACCATACATTATTGAATTGGTGGAGGAAGGCATGTGAGTGTAATGCATCAGATTTTTCATATACTCAAAATTGTTCAATCAAGTCAAAGCTTTAAATCCTGCTTAAAAAAATAGCAAAGCCCTTAGCACAACAGCCCTTCATGGGGCAAGGCCTACCACCCAGCCGCAGAGTTCCCCACCGCTACACATTACAGGTGTCATGAGTGGGGTGCAGAACTGGAGGGTGGGACATGGTCAGTGTTCTGAGCCCTCCTGGCCAGTTAAGCGGCCATCACGACCTGGGATCACTATTTCTTCATCAAGTAATTCAACTGGCCCCTCAGGGACCTCACGAGGCTGAACACATCCCATGCCAGACTTCCCAGCGGGGGGGAAAAATCTCCACGCTGGTACTGGGAATCAAAGCCATGTCCTCTGTGCAAAGGCAGGTGCACTACCACTGTACTACAGTGGCAGTCATGTCCTGTATAAATTAAGATTGATTGGAGGATGGAATATACCCCTAATATAACTGATGTGTAATTGCATTTAAAAGTGGTATACTTTACCGTATATTACATACTGTACTGTAATTTATTATTGTCCGACAACCGCATTATTTTGGGATTCTACTGTATATTTAGATGTGTGTGTCTGTGTGAGCGTGCATGTAATGGCGTAGTATGTTTGTTACTTCTTAACGATTATCTTATATATTAGCAACCCTTTTTAACTGTACATTGGCTTCTCTTACAAGTGTGCTTGCCGACTTCCTAACCATAAATGTTCTTGAAAATGTTGAACATTTCCCTAACATAAGTTTCTCCTCCACCTCTTGCTTTATTACGTGACTGATATTTCATTTCCCATAGGTCACTTTGTACCTACATTTCTCTTTAAGGAACCATGTGTCTATATAACTAAGAGTGTTGCACTCAGCTTGGTAGTTTTCAACAAATATTGTAAATGTCACCCCCTTTTTGGCAAGGTAAATGATTATCGTTTCTACCATGCCTTTAGTTTGTCTCTTGGCCGAACTTCAACCAAAAAAAGAATTCTTATGGTTTTTACTGTATGTTTGGCTTTCATTCCTTTGGTTCCAGTATTGCTGTCTTTACAAATTATATTTATTTTCAGGTTAGTTATTATTGTTGCTATCATTCTTATCATCTCGATCAGGTTCATTTCTACACGGAACTACTGCTTCAAAGTACAGGAGGACATGAAACATATTGCAAAACTTAATTCAATATTATAATTAAAAAGAAACTAAATATGCAATTGCATATAAATCTGACATCTACTAGTAAATCTAGGAACTGTTCTCTTGTATTTGGTGTCCATAAAGTTTGTGTTTTCTTTTCCTTCACAACTGTGCCTCACAGCCCTCCCTGCTACTCATTCATGATTATTTTGTTAATTACAACTCTAAAATTTAACCTTTTCAGAAAAACAGAAACATTCATAATATATAAAATAGGAATTTTGAGTCAATTAATAACGTTAAACATCACTCACTTTTAAAATTTCTCGGTACATGTTTCGGAGGCTAGCGTTCCTCCATTATCAATCAGACATTGATTTCCAGTTGATAATGGAGGAAAGCTAGCCTCCAAAACATGTACTGGGAAATTTTAAAAGTGAGTGTTGTTTAATGTTATTAATCGACTCAAAATTCCTGTTTTAATGTGATCCAACAACAGTCATCAACTTCCAGTATTTATTATTATTACTCATAATAATGATATATGATTTTCTGACAACAGCATAAGTGCAAAATGTTTGTTTATACATGGTTTAAAGTTTGTTAAAAATTGGTGAACAGTAGCACCTCTATTTTGTAACATCTAATTACAAATCACAGTCAAGTTTCAATGTTTTACATGGACAGTGATGCCAGTGCATTGGTTTAATAATAAACCAAATCCCTAGCAATCATCTGTTTCTTCCCTTTTCTTTTTGGGATAAACAACAATAGAAAATTAATCTTGTTGGTAAAAATAAAAGTTTATTTTTACAGTCTTCAGCAACAAGTAAACAGGTAAAGTCTTCCCGAGGGGAAGAACTTATCTGTTGGTATGTGCTATTAGTTGTCACAGAGTTGAGTACAGTTTGTTATATTGGTGGTTTTTCTCTGTTCTTCTCCCATTGCCATTGCTGGCATGTGTAGGACACACAAACGATATTATTATCGCAACACGTTGACGGGAGAAACACAGTGGGAATATCCATCAGTTCCAGAAGAGGATGTCTGTGGAGGTGGTGAAGCTATGGAGCTATGCACCACACCACCACCTCCACCAGCAACGCCGCCACCACCACCACCACCTGAGGATGAATCCCCAAAAACACCTCCACCACCCAGACTAGGTGTTCCATCACCACCTCCACCACCTGCTATATCAGAGTGTATGGAAAGTAATCGCAAGAAAAAGAAAAAGACAGATGGGGAGGTGACCTCTACAAGTCCAGATACAACGAGGGAGACTAAAGGTAAGACTATAACAAATCGCCTCCAAACAAAGAACACAATTTTAAACAATTAACATGATTATTGAATTAATTAAGGAAATTGAAGCTATTAACAGTGAAGCAACAAAATTCTAAAGTAAGAACAAATTAGAAACTAAAAATTTCACTTATCTTAGTAATATTGCTATAGCTATAGCTTTGAGAATGAGTTGGAGTCAACTCGAAACATTGTCAGCTTTGCACCAAAGAACTTGCAATATTACTAAGATAAGTGAAGTTTTTAGTTTCTAATTTGTTCTTACTTTAGAAAGATTGTTGAATGTTGCAAAAATGTGATAAATGGAGAAGTGTTACAAGTTTAATGAAGAAGAATTGATCAGTGTTTATATTGCTCCATTTACCACTTTAAATTTATAAGAGGTTTTCTAGCTAACAGCATGGCATAGAATTACAGGTTTGTAATGACCAAGGTTCTCTGGCCAAAGAATAGATGATTATAATAGTGTATTCTGCATTTAATGATACTTTCTTTGTCATTTGAACACTGTATATAATTTTCATAAATTAAAAATAACAAGTGCCCTATTGCAGAATCCTGAGGAACTCCCATTCTTACCATATTCATAGCTAGTGTAATTGTATGAATACTATATTCTTCAGATGGTAATTGTTACCTTATGCCAACCAACTTACTGCTGGGCAATGTTTGAGAGGTGGAATCAGGACTGAAAAATGAATGCCATAGCCGGGATTTGAACCACAGATCTTCCACTTCACGCACAGCTGCTCTAACTACTGAGCTACCATGGCAACTTACCAGCATGACATTATATTCCCCCACTGATTCATATTTTCCCAGTAGAACTAGTAGGAAATCTCACATCTATGATAAGTACCCCAAGGACGACTTATGTACAATCATGAGTACTTTGCGTCCCGAGTTTAAATAACCTTTAGATGGTAAATGTTATTTTAAGCCAACCGACTTACTGCTGGTTTTTTAAACATAAGGCATGTGAGGACAGTGTTTGAGAGGTAGAATCAGGACTGAAAAATTTGGTGCAATAGTGGGGATTTCAACCACGGATCTTGCACTTCATGCGTGGCTGTTCTAACCACTGAGCTACCATGGCAACTTGCCTGCATGACATTAAATTTTCCAACTGATTTGTATTTTCCCATTAGACTACTAGCCTCATGTGTTTGTAATTAAAAACATTTAAGGAGACGGATTTGCTGATGGTATTACATGTGGACTACATGTTGAGCCTGTAACTGTTTATCTACTAATGCCAAGAAACTTACACAATTTTACTTCTTCAATATTTTATTTATTTTTAGGTATGTATTGGAGGAAATATTCTTTGATGTAAAGGGTCACATTATTTAATTTTTTGCACATTACATTTTAGATTTATGGACTCAAGTATTTCACTGTATTAGCAATGTGACTTAGATTTTTCATTTAAACATTTTGTTGTTTTGTTCTAGCCTATAGCGGTTGTTATCCACATAAGTTATCATAGCTGCATCTTGTGGATAGATACTGTTATTAACATAAATAATGTACCTTAATAAATAGTGCAAAATTATGAAGGGACCAAGTTGTATCATTGAAGATGCTGCAGTAACTGAGAGATCATTAAGACAACGCTTTTGGAAGCTACAAATATAATCGGGATCAAAGAAGTCAATGAATTACTAGTGGAAAATTTAAGAGAAATGGAGAACAACAATTTCAGTATTATAAAAATATAAATTGTCAAAGATACATTCTAAACAATTTGGCACGGTCATCATAAGCTTCCAACAGTTCTTTTTATCGGTGATTGTGCATTTGAGGTCTTATGAACTATAGGGTATTATGGTGTACTTTAAAAGGGCAAGGATTTTTAAATTAATATACAGTATTAACAAAACATAGTTTATTCTTGATAATACTAGTAGATTATTTAACAAAGAATTGTCGTTTGATTATACCATTCTGTATTTCAAAACTTATTTTTTGTTTTTTTGAATCTGATAGGTGGCCCTAAATGGATTTTTGTGCTAAATTTGAAAATAATCTCCATTTTCTCCCACCACATCAGGTTTTCAACATATTCATAAGTAACAGAAATGAATGAGAGTTAGAACTGGAACTTAAAAGTTCAATGCCACAGCTGGGATTTGAACCACAGACCCTCCGCTTACTAAGCGGGTGCTCTAATCATTAAGCTACTGTGACAACCTGCCAGAATTACATTGAATTCTCAAACCTGTCATTCTGGCAAGTTGTCACAGTAGCTTAATGGTTAGAGCACCTGCCTAGTAAGTGGAGGGTCTGTGGTTCAAATCCCAGCTGTGGCATTGAATTTATAAGTTCCAGTTCTACCTTTCAAACATTGCCCACACACGGCTTGTGTTTAAAAACACCAACAGTAAGTTCATTGGCATATATAAATAATAACAGAAATGAAATTAAAACTTTGTGAAAGCTAATAAAATTACTTTCAACGAGAATTTTGTATGAAAAAATTTGCCATAATTATAATTTATTTGCCACTAATTAATCATTAATTAATAATAATTATGAGCACATTGCCTCAATATTGCACTTCAAATTTTCTCCTCTTTGACTCTCGCTTGTTGTTCCGAACAGTCCCTTTTTAATATCCAATAATAGTCTGCCATCTTGTGAACACCCCACTCCCCTTGATACCTCATTTCCAAATTTGTTGTATACTGGTGAAATCTTTCATCCTGTTCCTCTCTAAAATCTCCTAAATTATCAGGGAAATAATTTAGATGGGAATGAAGAAAATGTACTTTGACCATTTTGCAGCCAATCTGAAATTTTGTTGCATCACTTTCACTATGTTAACATAATTTGGATCTTTTTTTATTTCCAAGGAAATTAAAAACAGCATTTCTGAAAGCATTCCAGGCATCCTTCACTTCTCGACTCATAGTATTCTCAAACTGACTGTCCATCAGTTTTCATTTGTGGGCCAACGAATATACCACCTTAATTTTTTCATAGGATACTGAAGGAATTGTAACACAAAGGTATTTAAAGCACTCACCATCTTTACCTAGAGTTTTCACAAATTGTTTCATTGAACCTTGTTTCACTTGGAGAGATGTGCAACAATACTTTTGAGGGATCAATAAGAGGTTCACTTTTCATATTTTTTTTTGCTCAGTATTAAATTAGTCCTACATGGCCACCGTTCCCTTTCCCAGTGTTCTGACCTAGCTCTGTTATCCCATTCATATAAGAAACAAGGATATTTTGTGAAACTGGCCCGCTGGCCAAGTAATAGTCCAATAATCTTGAAATCTCTACAGTCTAGCCATTGATTGTTTTCGTACTGTAGTTTTTGTAACATAAACTTAACATTTTTATACGTCTCCTTTAAAAAAAAAGAGTGGGTCACAGGAATGGAAGGATGTTTCCATTAAGAAGCAAAGCATCTTTGACCTTTTTGAGAAGAATCTATGAAGAACCTCCACTCTTTGGCATTATAGTTTGTTATAAAATTTGAAGACAGCAAGATATCTTGGCAATACACCAAATTCTCTTCTTCAGCAAAAAAAAAGGGATAAGTTCCTTCTCACGATGTCTGTACCATTAAAATTTTTTCTTTTAACCTAGAGTCTAAACCTCCTGCTGATTCTTTAGGCAAATTTAAATCCCTCACTAAATCATTTTAATTAAAGCATCTTCTTTCTTTCTTTTTTTTTGATTACCCTCCCGTTATGTAGGACTTACACCCCCTGGGACTGAGAAGTCAGTGCCTAGGATCAGACGCCTGTCAGGGAGCACAGGAACCTATGGACTGGACAGAGTGAACACCTGGAAGCGGGTGTTCAGGCAAGCACCAGGTACTATAGTGGAAGAGGATGATATGAAATACAGGCAAAATCGATGATTGAAAAGGTGATAATGGAGCAATTGGTGGAATGAGTCGTGGGGGAAACCAGAGAACCCGGAGAAAACCCGCTCTGGCGCTGTTTTGTCTGCCATGAATACCACATGCCGGTCCCTGGGATTGAACCCGGGCTGCCTAGGTGCTTGGCAAATGCTCTAACCACTTGGCCACGGTGCTGCCTTAATTAAAACATCTATCATCAGAATTGTCTGGTTCATGGGTATGATCCACTGGAGATTTAGTTTCAGTGCAGATGACAATGTATCTGATACTGTAGATAAACACCTCCATGAATAAACATTGCATGTCTTATCGCCGGTTAATTTTAAGGAGAAGACAAATTTTTGTACATCCCCTACTGTAGATATGGTTAGTAGATTTTAAAAAATATATAAATATAAAAATATACAATATAAACATAATAATAGTTATATTACATTTTAAGTAATAAAGTTGAAATTATAAGCTGTTGAGTCTTTCTAACAAATGATAAGCACATGATAATATTACTACAGTATGTACATTATGAAAAATATTCAAAACCTAAAATTTTGAATTGCAAAAAGTTTGGACATGGTACGTGAAAACGGATTTCAGTTTTGCAATCAGTGTGAAAATGTGATTAAAAAATGCTCATTCATTTAAAAAAAATGAAATCCATGCAGAATGGTGTTATAATTTAATCAACAAGATTGTTCAAAACTGTTCTATTGTGAATATATGCAGAAGTGGTATGTGATACACCTAATTGTGGACAAGGCTGAGACCATACCTATTGTTTTTCTACTACATGGTACAATTTTCATGGTGTTTGGCAACAAATATTTCTTCCTTCTTAGAAGTTTGAAAACAGTGTTGCCATAATCAGTTTAATTTAAAAGGTGAGTCAATTAATAACACAAAACAACACTTACAAGCAGCTAGAAGACACAGAATTAAAACTCTACAAATTATGTTCAGTTTTAATGCAAGCACTGGGAAACACGATTTGGGAAAACCTTCAAGATAATTATTTGGCAATCCTTAGTGGGAAAATGAGAGCATAAACTCTGAAACTTAAACACAAATTGGAAAAATTAATCAATGTTTCTCCAAAATTTACACGCAAAAATTATACAGGGAAAAAGTAAAAAATTAAAATGCAAAATGAAAACAGAGAGTTCACTTACAGACATACGTCCAAACAACACGGCTCAAAATGGCAGAACCACAAAAACGTGTTTACAAAACTTTGAGAATGTGGTCAATCTTTCTGATCATGAATTCTCCAAAGAAGAAATGAATCTTTTAAATCAAGGATTAAAAATGTACGTCCATTTTTCTACGGAAATTGAGGATTATGTCACAGATATAAACATTTCAACACAGTGTTTACCATTATCTATACTTAGGTAAAAATCCAGTGCAAAAAGATTTTAGAAGGATTAAAAAACAGATCAAGTCACAAAAATAAACAAAATCTTATCCATTCTTTAAAACATAAAAACGTAGTATATACAAAGGCAGACAAAGAGAACAAAATAGTAATAATGGATAAATCAAATTACATAGATGAAATGGAAACAATGTTAAATGATAGTAACTATGAAAAAATCAACAAAAACCTGCTAACCACTTGTGTTCAAACCTTTGAAAAAACCATACAAAATTCCAGCGTAATACCAAACAAATATGTAGTTAAACCAAATAACCCAAACGTTCCTAGACTCTATGGTTTACGTCAGTCTGGGTGGCTCAGTTGGTTAGACGCTGGCCTACTGTTCCCAAGGTCGCTGGTTCAAATCCGGTCCAGGCCGATGGTTTTTAAGTGTGCTTAAAAACGACAGCTCCAGGTCAGTAGATTTACTGGCATGTAAAAGAACTCCTGCGGGACAAAATTCCGACACACCAGCGACGCTGATGTGATCCTAGCAATTGACAGCGTTGTTAAACAAAAAAATAATTTTAATTTTTTTCTATGGTTTACCCAAAATACACAAACCAGACATCACCATGAGACCCATAATTAGCAGCATAGATTCACCAACTTACAAACTGGCAAAATGACTATCCAATAAATTTAATTCATTCCCTAAATTCGAAAGTTTAATAATAAGAAATAGTTAGGAACTGATAGAACACATTAAGGACTTCAAATTAACAGGAGAGGACACCCTTGTCTCCTTTGATGTAAAGTCGCTATTCCCCAGTATACCAATAAAAAAGCTCCCACCACTGATCAAAAATTAGCCCAAATCACTTGGAATGTCATCAGAAATTGCAGAATACATAGAACTCACCAAATTACGCACAGAACAAAATTTCTTCCAGTTCCAAACAAAGTATTTCTGTCAAACTTCAGGTTTAGCAATGGGCAACCCTTTCTCACTGTTTTTGGCAGATATTTACATGAGTTTATTAGAAATAAGGATCACAAAAGGTTTCCCGTGGATGTTCAAACTCTGGCAGCGGTACATAGATGACATCAGCAGCTGTAAATACAGTACTGCGGTTTGTTGCGCGTATCGATTTTGGTAAGCAAGTGTAAGGTTTCTTTTATCTTGGCGGAAAAATACTTTTAGGATATTTTACTCGTGTTTTTACCCTTTTTCAACAGTATAAGTAGTTTAGGGTTTTCGTAATATGGTTTTATTGGTTTTTAATTTTCCTTTCTTACCTGTTTTTAGCTCTCTTTTTAGTGGTTTTAACGTTCATTTTTAGGTATTTTAACTTTCACTTTTTAGCTTTAAAGCGGGTGAGGTTTTATTTTCTTTGATTGCTTTTACATTGGACTTCGGGCCCTAATGACCTAGTTGTCGACGGGCCCGTAAACCCCACTACTCACTCACTCTATTCTTTTAGTAGACAAATATTTGAATGATATGAAATGCAAGTTGGTTTGTATGTTAAATAGAACTATAATTTCCATGCTAGGAACACATTGTAATGTTACCTGTAAAAGCTATGTAACTCTGAACTTAGGTAAAGTTCGTTTAATTTTCTCTTGTGTTAGGACCATGTTTAAGTTTTAAATCATTAGTATTGTTCTTTTTTCATTGCGTTTGATTATTATAGCGTATTAAATGCTTCCCTTAGAATAGCTCCCGAACATGCTAACTTTAAGTATAACATGAATTATGATAATTTCTTTCTCCGCATCCAAAAAAATACAATTAGATTTAAACTTGTTTTTAAAAAAGATGTTTTAAGTCTTATACGGAGATATTTATCACCTTAAATATAAACATTGCGAATATAGACATGAAACAACACATAAAGGGAAAACTGCGATAAAATAATTTGTAAATCATATAGACAATGTGTGTATATAATCTTTTTTTCTTTTAAACACCTGCTAATTTCACATCATCAAATAATCGCATTTAAATAATGTATGGCAAATTGAAAAACAAAAGACTTACCTTGAATGCAGATATTGATGTCTGTAGCGGAAGTGTAATTTTCTCACTAGGTATTCTGCTATTTTAGCCCTCACATTTTAGGCGAGTTTTAGATTTTTTTTTATATTCTGACCTAGGGCCCAAATGACCTAGTTGTCGACGGGCCCCTAAACTCCATCAATCCAATCCATAGATGACATATTTGCAATAGTTCCAAAAAGACACATCAGTGATGCATTAAAACTTCTAAACATACAGGACAAAAGCATAAGTTTCACAGTGGAAGTGGAAAAAGATGATCTATTACCATTTTTAGATCTAAAAATAATCAAAAACAAGGATAGAATAAACTTCGGTATTCACAGAAAACCAACGCAGGCGGACAACTACATAAAAGCTAATAGTTACAATCCAAGAAGCCACAAACAAGCAATCTTCAATAGTTTAACACATAGATTGGTGAACATCCCTCTTCCAGCAGAAGAATAAAAAACAGAATATTACAAAATAATTGAAATAGCACAAAAAAAAAAAAAAAAAAAAAAAAAAAAAACGGCTTCCCCAAAGAATTAGTAGATAAAAAAGTAAAATGAGCAGAAAACAAAAAATTACTAAAAGAAACTAGTACTCTCACAGCAGCAGAAAGAAAAATGACATTCAAAAAATTCACATATCATCCATGGGCCTTTGATAAATTCAAAAAAATGTTCAAGGAATACAACATTCAGCTAGCACCAGTAAACCATTACTCCATAAAAAACCTGTTGCTTTCAAACATCAAAGATCCTATTCCACCTAACAAAAAATCCGGCATATACCAAATTGAATGCAGTGATTGTAATAAAATATGCATAGGAAAAACCAAAAGAAATTTAGAAATTAGATCCAAGGAACACATTAGGAACATCAAGAGCAAACAATTGGAAAAATCAGCAGTTGCCTTTCACTTTTGGACAAAAAATCACAACATAAAGCCAGAACCGAAACTCCTCAAACATATAACTGGAAAACAAGAGCTGTCCACATGGGAACAAATCTTCATTTTAAAAAATAGAAACCAAGTATTTAATTTCGACATGCCCCAGAAAGATATTTTCAGCAAGTTCCTTACCGTTACCAGAAGAAGCATCGCCATCTGTACCATGGAAACCCAGTCATTGTCTGGTTGATAATGGAGGAAAGTTAACCTCAGAAATCCAAGGAACACATTAGGAACATCAAGAGCAAACAATTGGAAAAATCAGCAGTTGCCTTTCACTTTTGGACAAAAAATCACAACATAAAGCCAGAACCGAAACTCCTCAAACATATAACTGGAAAACAAGAGCTGTCCACATGGGAACAAATCTTCATTTTAAAAAATAGAAACCAAGTATTTAATTTCGACATGCCCCAGAAAGATATTTTCAGCAAGTTCCTTACCGTTACCAGAAGAAGCATCGCCATCTGTACCATGGAAACCCAGTCATTGTCTGGTTGATAATGGAGGAAAGTTAACCTCAGAGATGTGTTCCGGAAAATTATAAATGTAAGTGTTGTTTAGTGTTATTAATTGACTCAGCTTTTAAATTAAACAAATACTTTGTTTATATTGCTCTGATATATCAAGTGATGATATTAACACAGGCCATATGTTTCCTTACTTCAATAATCTGTTATACTTTATCTTCTATTAGATTAAGGTTATAGTTCTGGACATTTCCAAGTATTTAAATATGACGGCAGCAACTAACTTATAGATAACATTTCTCAATTAATACAATTCTAATAAATATTAATTATTTACGAACAGTTGTTATTAAAAATTACAACTAATGCATTATTTTCTTAGATCACAACATCGTTCTAACTTTTCTGTTCTGCCTCAAGCTGAAGTTTGACATATAGTAGTATGTAGTGAATGTGGCATACAGATATCAACAATCATGGTTTGGATATTTTTATGCCAGGGGCAACTCAAGCATAAATCGTTTGTTAGATAAATGGAAAGATTAATAGTGATAATTTATTCTTGTATGAAATGTATAGTTATAAAAACCGAAATAAAATCCATTTATCTGTCCATCCATAATTAAGTAATAAACAAGCATTGCTGAACTTTTTCTTTTATTCCACTTATATGTCCCTTTTGGCATTTAATATGATATGCAGGCTTTGACTTTGTTGATGGACAGTTGTTTCCAATTATAACATTTCTTTAAAAAATCTGCAAGTTTTCCTGCAGATGAGACCTATCTAGATGATTTCTTGTCTTGCAATACTCCTTTCCAGGAACATATATGTATAAACAAGATTAACTTATTATTTATTTATGCCAACAAACATATTGTTGGTGTTTTTAAGCACACAAGCTGTGTGTGGGCAATGTTCGAGAGGTAGAATCGGAACTGAAAAACTCAATGCCACAGCTGGGATTTGAGTTTTTCAGTTCCAATTCCACCTCTCAGAGATTAACTTGTTTAAAATGATAGAATAAACTGAAGAGAATATAGTAAGGAGCACTTTACTTCTTCAGCATTAATAAACATGAGAGGTCTCATTTTCTGTTTGAGTACACTTGTATCTTGCCCAGAAACAAATTTTCTAATATTACTCATCTTAAATTATGATATGGAATGTAACTCTGTGTTGCAGCAGGAGCAAGTAGTAAGTCTGAAGCATCGACATCAAACTGTACATCGGCCGAAGCAGTTCTTCCTCCACTACCTCCTTTGCCACCCCCACCTACAGCACCACCCCCACCTCCACCACCACCACCTCCAGCTGAACTGCCTCCCCTACCTCCAAGCACACCACCACTTCCCCCTCGTTTGGAGAATGAGCATGGAGAACCACTGCCACCTGGGGTTGATCCTCCAGAACTGCCTTACATTGTAGCGAGGCCACCCATTCCACCAGTGTCCACTACTTCTGGCTCCTATCAGTCAATGGCACCCCATCTACAACCAAGAGGATCTGCTGCATATCCCCCTCTACCACCATCTTCGCCACCTCCAAGACCTCCAGACTCGACAGAATTGGATGGCAGTGTTGGAATGCTAACAGAGGAACAGATGGCAATGGGGATGTCACACCAGTACCTCATGAGTGGGGCTTATCAGGTAATCTATTCTTCATGAGAATACACTTCAAAGTAAGACATGGCATTGAAGATTCTGTTAGCAAATCGTCTTTTGTGAAAACCTAACTGTAATGTTATAGAGGTTGTATGTGACACAACTTTGCCATTTAACTAGCGTTCATCCTCTTGGTGCTGTTTTTATAATAATATGTTGCTTTGTATGCGCTGAGCTATGAGATTCTTTTTCTACCCCAGGTCGTGGTACTAGATGGAATGAACAAACACTCGGTTACCTCACTATAATATATTACTTTATTAACACTTTTTCTCTGCTCTACACTTAAATTACCTTTCGTCGCACCAATTTATATTATATAGATAGTCTTTCCAGTTTTTTAACAACTTTAGAATAAAAGCTTCATGAAAGTTTAGTCAATTTTCTACTCACATCCAAGAGCACTATAAAAACACGTCTTCTCATATCAAATACACGGACGCTATTAACGATTTCAGCGCCACATCACATGCTGCTACCTTCTTTTTGTGTACGTCCGCGTATGCGTTCATCAAATAGTTCCCGTATTGTTAGGGAAGCGATCTTTAGCTATTCTCCCTTCGCTTTCAATATTTAACACATATAATTCTTTTATTTATACATATATATTTAATTTAAATATGGAAATATTTATGACCTCTTTAAACAAACTTAATTTTTTTGTAACAATGAACAATAGCAACACGTTTTCGTTACTCAACTAACTCGTATCAACACCAAAAATAAATTACATTTTCAATAAATATTTACATAAATGATTTTCTTTTGGGGTCTTACAATATCCTGTCCCACATGCCCCTTGTTTTGTTTTTCAAGTTGTCACCTACATTTACAATCCACTTGAAGACCTGTGAAGCATTAAGATCAGAAGAAACTACAGTTCAAAAGTATTGGAAAGCACGAATGCTAATGGCTTCATTGCCAGATGCAAGGCACTAGAAAACAACAACATTTACAATCTTGAAATACAATACAACACTTCTCCCTATTCCTCTAATACTTAATACTTTGTACAATACCCTTTTTTCTTTACAGTCTTCTTAGCTGTATGTTTTTGTCTTTTGTTTTGGCATGACACAGCATGTCTTTACAATTTTAATATATTCAGTTATTACACAACACAACACCAAGAATATTCCTAGGTTTTTGCATTTGACATTGACACAAATATTATTTAAGTGTATCATGGTTTATTGTACCTTTTGACTTATGTTCTTTGTTATGAGGAGAGAAAAACAGGATACAAATCTTGAGCTAATGATTATGATCATATTTATGGCAATTTTATCCAGTTCTTTGTCTTCTTTGTCTTGCAAGCTTATTATGTATGGGAGGTCGTTGAGTCAATTCTTAAACTCTGATGTTACTAATGATGCTATTATGACATTGGGTTCTTATTCACTATTTTAGTTCGACATTTCTTCAAGCTTAACATTGGCTATATCCATCTTAATTCATGGGCATTGCTTTTCTGCCTATGGTTTTCCTTACTTCACTAATTGTCACCTCTTTATCTCTTATCTCTATAAGAGAAAACTTCTATATTTATAATTATTCTGCAACTATATTATTTTTCTTCTTCATTCACCCTCGACACCCTTGTGTCAAAAATATTTACTCTTTGTCACCACAATTGATTCCTTTTTATTTTTGTCCCTGATATCCTTATGTCAAAAACACATTTTTTTCGTCGTTATAATACACTTCTCTAATGACAATCAGTATTCTTATCTGTCTTTGTTGACAATGCTCTCGGTGGTCATTATGGCTAATGACTATGTTGATTTTCTTTCTTGTTGTATTTTCCAACCTGTATATAATTTTCCATAAGAAACCCATTATAAATTATTATTTTTCATCATCTCTACTGTTCCTACCTTAGATGTTTGTTGGCGAAGACTATTTGGTCCTTTCTTTGTATGGTTTTAATTTGTTTTTATGGTACCTTCCTACCAACTTGCCATTTGTATTCTGTAGCTCATATGTATGGTCGCCCAGCTGTTTTGTTATGACCAGCGGTCCAGTGTACAGTAGTTCCATTTTCCCAGATCTTTTTTCAGATGCCTTGGATGCTTTGTGCCTTCTTAGGAGCACCTTTTCTCCAATTGTGGGGACCATTTCCTGATGAACCTTTTTACTTTATTTTTCCCTTTTTCTGCTTTTTGCTGCAACCTCCTGAATGCCAATTGACATTTTTCCTTTTCTGTCAATTCCCTTTGAGCAGCCATCGTAGTGTCGATGTCAATTGTCAGTCGCTTAGGCTTTGTGTTGGTCATCAATTCGATTGGGGCAAACTTGGTCGTGGGGTTCACTGAATTGTTGACCACCTCCTCTATGTAGCCGCATTTTTCCTTCCAGGAAGTGTGGTCTCTGTGGCAAAGTAGGCGGAAATATATTGATATATCCCTCATTGTCCTTTCTGTTGGATTTCCTTGAGGATAATACGCCGATGAATAATATAACTTTATTCCCAATGTTCGTAAGGTGTCCTGGAACAGTTTACTCCTATGCATTGTTGCATTATTAAAAAGAATCGCTTTTATATTCCCATATCTTGGAATATAATCTTTAACGATTTTGTTCAGGCAAGTCCTACTTTTAATGTTCCTGATGGGGTATATGTTAGTATATTTTGTAAAAACGTCAAACATGAAGAAGATATATCTGTTTCCATCTTTCCCCCTTGGTAGCTCGCCATGTTCATCGATGCATACCAATGCATTTTTCTCATCTCTCAAGATGGACTGTGGAACAATATCATACCTTACATTGATTGGCTTTGCCTTCTGACATAGGTCGCATGAGAAAATTAACTTCCTGACTTTCTTGCCTAGATGTTTGACGTATAGTACTTCCTCAGTTGCAAGCATTGTTCTTTCACTACCAGAGTGAAGCATCGAGTGATGGAATGCCAAAATAACCCTGTCCTGTAAGGAATTTGGTACCATCATTTTCCACTTCCTTACGTCGCGGCCATGTAACTTTAACAGAATGTTTCTAAATTTCCCTAACTTGGCTTCCAATTTTGGTACTATTTCTGGAGCCTTGTCGAATAGCCTCTTCAATTCAGGGTCTTCTTGCTGTAGCTTTGCCATGTTTTTGAAGTCTTGTAAAATTTCGTTGCTTTCCTTACTATTTATTTGCATAATTTTGATTTCATGGTGTGAATTAGATATCGTTTCGGGTATGTGACTTTCTGATTTTAACCTGGACAATAAGTCACTGAAGATGTTCTTGCCTGGGATATGTCTGACCTCTATGTCATGCGACATTATTTCATGTATGTACCTCGAGATTTTGGAGTTGGTTAGCTTGCATTTTTGGATGAAGGACAGGCTTACGTGGTCGGTATATATAATTATTTTATAGTGGTAGATATATTGCCTGAACTTTTGTAATGCAAAATGGATTGCACCTATTTCTAA
This sequence comes from Tenodera sinensis, assembly GCA_030765045.1. NCBI lineage: Eukaryota > Metazoa > Arthropoda > Insecta > Mantodea > Mantidae > Tenodera > Tenodera sinensis. The sequence continues at coordinate 196,690,194 of CM060961.1, forward strand.
TTCCGTTATACAGGCGTTGGCTTCTATCTTGGTTAGAAATCTAGAAGCTGTGGCAATTACATGTTTGTTGCCATCTGCATCTTCTTGTGCTAATATTGCTCCATACGAGTGCGCACTAGCATCGGTATATATTAGAAAAGGTGAATTTGGATCTGGTCGTTCCAGGAGAATACTGTGTTTAAAAAGTTCTTTGATTTAATCAAAGGCTACCTGGTGTTGGGCATTCCATTCCCACTTAGTGTCCTTTCTCAACAGTTCCCTAAGGGGTACTAATTCCTTAGCGTAGTTAATCACAAATTTTGACTGGTACTGTAGAATGCCCAGAAACCTTCTTAACTGTTTCAAGTTGTGTAGAGGTGGTATACACTATGGCCTTGACTCTCTCTGGATTAGGTTGTATACCATCAGGCGTAATGATGTGGCCTAGAAATTCTGCCTCTTTAACAAAGAATTCACACTTCTCCAAGTTCAGAGTCATGTTGCTTTCCTGAAACTTGGATAACACATAATCTATGTGATGCAAGTGTGACTCGGGATCCTTGCTGTATACTAGAAAGCGTTACAAAACCCTCGATAGTATCCCCGAAAACTTTGTCAAGAGCCCTCAGTAGTGCACTGCTACTGGTTGATAATCCAAAGGCGCACTTTAAAAATTGAATGTGTCCTGTATAACGATCCAGCAGAAATGAACGAATACCACTTGAAGACCTGTGAAGCATTAAGATCAGAAGAAACTACAGTTCAAAAGTATTGGAAAGCACGAATGCTAATGGCTTCATTGCCAGATGCAAGACACTAGAAAACAACAACAACTACTTTAAAAATTGATATACCTTTCCTTTGTGCAAGAAGCAGGTATATTTCCTGAAGTCTGGGTGAAGAGGAATTTGCCAGAATGATGCTGTCAGGTCAAGGCTGGTAAAATGTTGACCTCCCTTCAATTTCGATATCAGTTGGTCTACCCCCTCAGGCCTGTAATGATCTGGCAAGGTATGCGCATTTATTTTCCTTGCGTCAATGGTCATCCTCAATTTGCCTTCTTTCTTGTGGACCCATACCACTGGATTCACATAACTTGAGTCCGACGGTTCTATGATTCCGTCTGCTAACATTTCCTGTATTACTCGGTCGGCTTCCTCCCTGATGGAGTTGGGAATGGGCCTGGATTTATGTGAATAGGGGGTGATATCTATAACTTTAAAAGTATGTACATACTTATTGCATGTACCTGGCTTTTTATTAAAAACTTTCCTGTTTTTAATCAATATCTTTCTAAGATGGTTCCTTTCCTCTTCGGAGATGCCATGCGCTCCCCGGACCTTCTCGTCGATTAGCTGTGACGTCGGTTCTTCTTCATCTGTTGGTAGTTGTTTGAGGTGGCGTATTCGTCTTCTGTGCAGATCCAATGGCTGCAAACATTAGTATTCTGCTCGCTCGTCCAACCTGTTTTCTTCTTACCTATCCTTAGGTCTACCAACCTATTCTCGTGGACATTGATGTTCTCCACAAAAAACTGCTCATCCGGATGGGTCCCTGTCTGATCTGGTTCCTCCTGGCATGTTTCCTCCTCCAGGAACTTCGCGGTGCACTCCGAGGTTCCCTCCTTGATGACAAATTCATGTAGGTCATAATCGATCACCGACCTCCAAAGATTAAGCAAATCACTGCCAATGACTTACATGGACTTCTTTGAAATGTTTCAGCAATTCGCTGCACATTGTCTTCTGGCACACGTCAACCACCACCATGCTTTTTAGCCACTGAAGCAGTCTCCAGAAAATGCTATTTCCATACTCAAATTGTCTTTGGATTAGGGGGATCTCTGGTATTCCTGGCGGAATCGTTGTTGCACTGCGATAATGGAACCAAGTTCCACATACCACCTCACTATCTGCGCCTTTTCTGCATTGGTCGCCATTTCACTGTTCCTGCTGCCACCACCACATCTGGCAAGATTTTTGAAATAAAAATATTTCTAACAAAACTCCTGTGTTTCATCTACAATATGACATCTGGAAAAGAAAGAAATACACATACATTAATTTACCACCACAAAATGAAAATAGGGTGATTCAAATGGGACACCCTGTATATTGAAGTGTGCAAAATGAGCCTTCTGATGGAAGAACAAATATGTGCATTTATTTTTGTATTGGGGCTTAGTCTTGGTTTTTTACTCCTCAACTTAGAAGAGTGAGAGTCCAGGAGAGTATCTCTTTATGTTGGTGGTTTACTACTGTGTGTTGTGTTGCTAATTGTAATAGAATCAAAAAGATTCTGCTTGCATTGACAGTTTGTTTACTGTTATGAAAATGAAGTCCTCTCGTAGGAATTGCCAGTTCTTTGGTTGGCAACTCTGACTCTTATGTGTACTTGTATAAAGAGATTAGGAAATTAATTTCAACTTGAAAGAAGTTATTAAAAGTGAAACTTGAATAATTTAGGTGAGTCCATTTCTATCATGCAACTTTACTTGTAGGTTGGCCCCATAGCTCAGTAGGTATAACACCTGCTTGCTGTGCAAGGGGTCCCGGGTTTGATTCCCGGCTGGGAGGGTGAGAATTTTTCTTCCAGTAGGATTATTCCTCATCCTCCCTGGAGCCTGGAAGTATGAATGGGAGTGTGAATGTGTGTGTGAATTTAATGTAATAAGTTAAAAACAAAACCAAAGTAATAGAAACCCAAAGTTTGTACTCTTGAGCAACTGCTCCAAGAGGCTAAAAGCTTCCGATATGATCTTTGATGTTAAAGGTGGCATATGAATGGAACATTAGGAAAAGAGGACAAAAAACTTTACTTGCACCTTTTAAAACTCGGACATGTTTCAAGAGCTGTTGCTCTGGTTTTCAGCTGAAGATCGCAACAGCTCTCTAAACATGTCCAAGTTTTAAAATTGTATGTGATGTTGCGTGACAAAAGTCGACTCAAATCATTTCTAAGAGTAAGAAATGTAAGAGCATTGTTCTCATCTGTGAACTCTTATCTGTTCTTGAAGTTCCTAATGGTAAAATTCCACTGCTTGATGTATGTGTTATATTTCTCTCTCATGACAGGCAGCAGTAGTATCATCGAGCAGCCACAACCACATGGGTATGGCTGGACCAATGGAGTATGGTCCTATGCCTTACGTTGGAGCAATGGTCGGACCGATGGCTAGCACCAGTGTACATATTGTGTCACGTCCTACAGCAAAGAAGAGCAGGGTGTCTCTTCATGCAGAGCTAGATTCCTTCTACTCAGACCTAGCAACCTTGGAGTCCAGTAGCACTCAGCCTAGCTCACAGGATGCTGTGTATGAACAGAGCAGTGCGGGGTTCGAACCTAATGGAGTATCTACAGATGCACTGGTACAGCCAGGAACTTCAGCAGCTAGTGGATATTACAATATTCCAGCAGCAAGTGGCTCTCTTGAACCAGAACAGCAACAACAACCTAGTGTTAGTGCAACCAATAAGACTGAGACTTCCACAGAGCAACCTCGCAAGAAGAAAAAGGTAGGTTAGTAATGCCTACCCAAAGGGAAGGAAGGGTTAGGGAAATTTTCTCCCACATGCTTTAAACCTGGTATAAACTAAACTGTTTTAACTTCAGCATTGGTAGTTTTCTCCAAGCATTTATGGCTCTCAGTTTAAAAGTCAGCTTTAGTTCAAATTAAAGTTGACTACACTGTAGTATATTGAAGACTAGTTGTCCAAGAAGAGTAGGATTGTATGAGAGGTAGAACTGGAACTTACAAATTCAATGCCACAACTGGAATTTGAACCACAGACCTTCCGCTTACCGGGCGGCTGCTCTAACCACTGAGCTATTGTGACAAACTGCCAGAATGGCATTAAATTCTCAAACCAGTTCGTATTTCTCCTGGTAAACCACAAAGGCAGTCTCACATCAGAGACAAATTACCCCAATGGTGACTTACTATTGTAAGTACTTTATATCCCAGGATTAAATAACCTTCAGATGGTAATTATTATTTATTTATGCCAACAAACTTACTGTTGGGTTTTTAAACACACAAGCCGTGTGTGGGCAAAGTTTGAGAGGTAGAACTGGAACTTAAAAATTCAATGCCACAACTGGGATTTGAACCACAGACCTTCCGCTTACCGGGCGGCTGCTCTAACCACTGATGTGAGACTGCCTTTGTGGTTTACCAGGAGAAATACGAACTGGTTTGAGAATTTAATGCCGTTCTGGCAGTTTGTCACAATAGCTCAGTGGTTAGAGCAGCCGCCCGGTAAGCGGAAGGTCTGTGGTTCAAATTCCAGTTGTGGCATTGAATTTTTAAGTTCCAGTTCTACCTCTCAAACTTTGCCCACACACGGCTTGTGTGTTTAAAAACACCAACAGTAAGTTTGTTGGCATAAATAAATAATAATTACCGTAGGATTGTATGCTTTGAGTTGAGCATCACAGCTGGTTTATCTTTATCAGCTGGTCTTCTTATTTCTGTGCTTTTAATACTAGGGTAAGAGCTAAAGGGGTAGGCTGCACTAATACTTCAGTATTAAAGCTCTGACTGAGAAGTAAAGTGCTGTAAATATGTGCAAACATGAATTTGCTCATAAATGAATCATTCCTAATTTGACTTGATAGCCTCATTTAGTTTGTGTTAGTTTCTTCAATTTGTTGGACGTGATCTCAACTGATTAATTCCTTATGTGCCCGGAATAATAGCCAAGGAATTTCATTGTATCTCAATGTTTTTTTTTTTTCATAGTATCCATATCTCAGTAATTAAACATTTTTATCCATTCTATCTACAAATGTGGTTCATATGAAATTTAAGAAAATAATATATTTTTCATTTTACTTTTTATGCATAGAGAGATTCTGTTGTGATCCCCAACATTAATTAGGAAACTGCTCAGAGCATTCCATTACTTCTGGTGAAATAGCATTGTTTATGCAGTTTTACGTTACAAACATGTTAGACAATATTTGAATTGTATTTGTTGTATTGCTCTAAATTATTCAGTTGGTATGAGTGATTTTAAGCCTAGATAACCTCTCTTCCAAATCATAATCATCTTCCTCTATTTGATTCAAAATCTTCAGGAACTTCTCCATTTTGTTTAAACCTGTGTGCCACATATTGTAGTAAAGTGTAGTGAAATAGAATGTGGCCTGCACCGCATAGTGTAGTACGGCATAGTTGAGCTCTTTAATCCTACTAAGGCCATGTGCCAGCAAAAATGTCAAGTTTTAAGGCTTTGAATGGCTATTTACCTTTCCCGGATCCCATATGTTGAGAAATACCAGGCAATTGTTGCTAACATAAACTATGACGAGGGTAAGATTTATGGCTTGTATTGCACTCTTTGCTTTAGATTTTCAGTCTATTGTGAGCCATAGATTGTGTGGAGGTTATGCAGGCCCTTCAAGACGTCACAATAAACAGAAATTAGTTACGAACAATGAGATATTTGCAACGATTGAGGAGTTAGCATACGAAAGTGATAGTCCTGACGCGTTGTAGCTTGTGGAGTCTGTACAAAACTGTAATATAGAACACGACAGTGAGAAGAGTGACGGTAACACGACTGGGAGCGATATTTTTGTTCTGCAAAAATGCAAAAAAGCTGATAGAGCAACAGAATCGCTCTTCAAATGGCCATCTCAGCTCACTTTTAGACAAGCGAAACCATTTGTTTCCCTATAGGAGTCTGTCATGATTTAGAAGTAGTAAGTGGTGAACTTGAATATTTTAATCTGTTCGTGGACAACGAATTCTATGAATTAATTGCGACCAAGACTAATGCAAGGCTGTTCCAGTTTCAGAAACCAATATGAGGGAAATCAGGGCATATATAGGGGTTTTGATTTATGTGGGAATGGTGGATCTTCCCAAAACCAGGGATTACTTCATAGGAGACTTTTGCATATGTCCTATCATAGGAAAATCCATGACACTCCGATGTCTTGTCGATGGGTCCTTAAACACAACTCACAACTAACTTGAGAAGCTTTCACAATATTTACACTTAAATAACGAAGAATCACGGCCAAAATAGGGAGAACAAAATTTTGGTTATTTGTACAAGATTTGACTTGCGTAACATTGTAAAAAAATTTCAGACTTGTTATAAACCAGGTCATGAACTTGCCATGGATGAAGCTATGATGACTTGAAACAGTATATGTCAGGTAAACCCACAAAATGGGGAATAAAGTTACAGGGAATAGCAGATCTGCTAAATTGTATATAGCTAGGTAGAAAAGAACAAACAAGGAGTGATCTACTTGGAGAGCAAGTTGTAATGGAAATACGTGAGGAATATGCAGGTAATGGCATCATGTCTATTTCGACAATTTTTGATCCTCCACTAAACTAATGAAAATGCACCTACAGAAGAGATTCTACGCTTGTGGCACAACCCATGTTGGGAGGAAAAACTGGCCGAAAGAGTTCTGCAAACCGAAACAGCTGAACTAAAACTTGAGGAATCTCTGAAGCTGCAAAATGAAGACGTAACTGCAGTTGTATGGCATGATAGCAGGGATGTTATGTTACTTTCTACTAATTCAGACCCAAGGTCAGACTGTGGAAGAGTGAAATATTGGCAAAGGAAGAGAAAATTTACACATCCCCTGTCCCACTGCAGTCGTAAATTATGTGGGAGGCATGGGCGGAGTTGACATGGCTGATCAAAGAAGGGGAATATTACAGCATAGACCTGCAAAGAAATGGTGGAAATATATCTTCCTTTTCATTATAAATGAAACATATCCAACAGACCCCCTAAGACTGCCCACGGAAACAGGCTATTGAGGTTTTAGGAAAAACTTGGTGCATCAGCTAATTGGTGACTTTACGTCAGAAAGCATATGGGATAGCATAGGAGCCTGCCCACTGCTTCCTTATGAAGCTAAAAGTCGTTCGGTTCTCGTTGTCGCCCGTTGATTTGGTTCTTTCCCGCTAGCTCAGCTTGAGATCTCTTTATTTTATCTCGGGTCTGCGTAGGTGTGATAGACAACCCAAGAAAACCTTTGCATATTATTTATTGCATCTTAGATACTTTCGGGAGCTATGCCGATTCTATATGTAGAGGAATCGCACTCACGTCTGCACAGCATAACTTGCAGTACTGGTCTGGGCTGAGTAGTGACCAGACGCTTTCTCGCTTACCCACGCTAAGAAAAAACCGTTCTCTCCAATTTTGAATGTCATGACGTCATCCAAAAGAAAGCCTCGTATCCAAAATGCTATTTTCTTTTCCCGCAATTTAGAAATGTCCCTTTCTATTATAACATGTTCTTTTATGAATTTCGAATATATAATTACCTTTTTAGGATTAAACGATGTTTACTTTATATTTTATTAAATATATCGCGCGACTTTTAAGGTTGGCAGACCTGACTTTCAAACGTGTATTTAAACTATGTAGTATGACGTCATGACTCGTTAATTTCAAACCAATAATGTGTTTATCCTACAAATTTAACGACTATTATTTACTCATATCTTGCTCACCTTACAACACTTCCTGCTCTATCATCTATTTATGTTATTACTTAACACTTATCGCAAATCTCACATCCGACAATTAAATTAAAACGTGTCTTTATCAAGCCCATTCGATTGGAAATCTAAATTTCGGTATCAAATGCCCCCATTTATGTTATTTTATTATTTCATAATAAAATAATGTAAATGTCTTGCCCGAAAGAAAAATTAAAAATTACTCCTGTATTTTGAATAATCGGCAACACTCCCATTATATACAATTTTCAATTACACTGTTTTTGAAATTGGTTATTAACACATTTTCTCCTTAATCTTTTTAACATGACAAACAATTGTACACTTGACTAAACATTAATCCTTAAATACTAATTACAATATGTTATGGTTTCTTCTGTGAAGCTTTTATATAAAGGTTAAATTTCAAGAGTCTTTCTTTATACTTCCTTCTTTTAGTTCATGTTTGCTCACTTCGCTCTCACTATCACTTGCACTGTGATTTTTCACTTTTGTTATTGTAACACATATCTGTACTAGATCCTTTAAGCACTAAAATGTACATATATTTATATAAATCCATTACACTCTTCAGACAAGTTCTTTCTTTGTCTTGCTGTGATAACTATCTATACATCTAAATATTTTAACAAATGTTTACAAATTAAATATTCTGTTTTCTCTCTATGCGGAGATGAACATTTTAACAATCTTTCTGAAGCTGTTATTGTGAGCTCTATACAATATATTCTTAAGCTCTTTGTAATATATAGCAATTCACATTCTGCATTTGTCATGAATATGTAAGTACCTGACCAATATATGATTTTCAAGTAAGCTAACATTTAAATTTTATCTCAAAGCTGATTGGGCGCCAATATACAAATGACACTTCGAATTTTTTTTTTACATGAAGTCAAGGTTCCAAGGTACCACACGGTTTCTTGTATGGTCGAAGGAGTTGTTTATGCCATCTTCCCAGACATTTTTCATTTTTAACATCTTTTACTTCATAGGTATGATAACCAAATTTTGATATAATTTCTGCAGGACCTTTATATAACAATTCCATCCTTTTGTTCCTACCTCGCAAGGCACTTGATAACTTATGGTCTTTAACTAGTACCCAATCGCCTATCTTAGGTTCCCATTTATGTTTTCTACTCTTTTTCTTTAATTTTCGCTTCTTTGCCTTTTTCTTGATTCGTTCAAAAGCAATTTTCGCTCTTTCTTCTTCACTTAACTGAATGTCATTAATTTTCAGTGTTTTTGGTACCCCGATCAATATTGGTTCTGGTTCAATTCCTAACATTAATTTTATTGGTGCAAACCCAGTAGTTATATTAATGGTGTGATTGATAATCTTTTCTATCAATGGACAATATTTCACCCAATCCTTGTGATTATGATGTGTAAGTACACGTAAATAAATTCCTATATCTCGGAGGACACGTTCTGTTGGATTCCCTGATGGAAAGTATGAGGAACAATGATTTAGTTTTCTCGCGTCTAATGTCACCCTAATCTTTCCATTGGCCTTATTTACAATACATAGGGGATTCACAAATTCTGAATTCGAAATCTCAATAACCTCATCTTCTAACATTGACTTTATAACTGCATCTACCTCTTCTCTTATTGTACTAGGGATAGCTCTCGCTTTATGTGTAAAAGGTTTGATAGGTATCATCTCAAACGAATGAGTATAAATATTACATTTACCAGGTTTCTCAGAGAATACTTCTTTATTTCGGATTAATATTTCAAACAGTTTATCCCTCTGTTGTTCATTTAGTTGATCAGCCTGAGTTACTTTTTTCCTCAACAATTCTTCTAAGTCTTCACTACTTTCCCTATCATAGTACCTAGTTGCACCAGAAAACCTCAAATTGTCTATGAAATCATTTTTATCCCATTCTACATTTTCTTTATTATCGACACTGTACTCTTTGACATTTACTTCAGTTAATTCCATAGCTCCTACTTTAACATATTCTACAAAGAATGTATCCCCTTGGATTTCTTCTTCCTCTTTTTCTCGTACAATATTTTCTGAACTACTATCTTCCACAAAAGGCACTATAATGGTCTCATCTTCAACTTTCATTTCTAGAATCATGTTTTTAAAATTCACCACAGCTTCCCAGGCATAAAGACAATCACAACCTATTATAATATCTGTCACAAGTCTTCCTACAATCAGAAATAAAATTCCTAGTATTCTCCCATTTATTTCAATATTTATCATTGCTTGAAATTTTACTCTCTCTTTTCGTTTTCCCACAGCTAGCGAGCAATATATCCCATTAACTGGTAAAGACATTACTTTAAAACCACTACTTTGTAAATTATCATAAAAATTTTGTGAGCATACTGTGCTATTTGATCCTGTATCTATAATTGCATTATATTGTTTTCCATTTACTCCAATTTTGATTTTAGGTGGATCTCCTACTTTTTCGTTTTCGTCAATTCTATTTTTCCATTCTCTTTTCTTTTGTATCATCATTTGCCTTCCAGGACTATTTATTTCCGAGTACTTATCACAATCATTACTAGGATACCCAGTTCTCACTTAAGGCGCGTTTGACCGGGTCTGGCGTTTCCCTGATTTTTATGTATTGCTCCTGTACTATTTCCCGAATTGTTACTTCTGTTTTCCTGCATTAAATCGGGGTTACTTCCTACCATGTTTTTGACCGTGTTAATGGCCTCAACCATTTCCGCATTTTCGGGGGAATTTCGTCCATTAGAATACCTTTCTCCCTGTCTTGGTGACCTCGGTCTAAACTCATTATCTCTGTTTGTCCAATACCCATCATTTGAATTTCTACTATGTCCAAAATAACGTCCCCGTCTACCTCGATCAAATCTATTTGTATTCATATAATTCACCCTTATATTTCTTCCCCTTAGATTAGCATTTCTATTTTGGTGATGCCCTTCCTGGTTATATCTACCTTGATTTTCCCACCGGAATGATTCCATCCTTGGTACTGGTCCTCTATATCTTTCCCTAATCTCACTTCTATTCTGATAATACTGTGCCCCTTGCCCGAAAGAATTTACAGTTTCTTTTTCTTCATATTTATTTCCAAATGCGTGTTTTGGCTTATTGACTTCTAAGGCTGATAATAATTCGATCATAGCTGCAATGCTACCGGGTCGGGCTATGATTAGGTAGTGTTGAAGCGTTTCCGGAAAATGTGGAGTAACTATATTTATTAGATCTTTTTCATCTAAGGGAGGATCCAACATCTTCGATTTTCTCGCTATTCTCATAAAATAGTTGACCATCGATTCCTCCGATCTAGGATTAAACTTTCCATTGCTTAATTCAACTCTAATATTAGCCTGCCTACTAGCTCCCCAATATCTGGTTAAAAAGATGTTCCTAAAGGTCCTGTAATCATTATTGTTACCCATAGAAAGGCCTAGCCAATTAGCAGCATTACCCTTTAGGCATTTTCTTACTATCACCATCTTGTACTCCTCTGGTATACGTTTCACCGTGAAGTACTCTTGTAACCCTTCTAAAAAGGCTTTAGGATCATCTGAATCTTCATTTTCAAAAACTGGAGGTGTCATTTCATTTAAGACATGGTTAGGCCAATGTAAATTTGAATTGTCACCTGTCCCTGAACTATTTCTGAGATCAGAATGGGAATTACTGTTACCTCTATTTTGCATCGAAATGTCAGCTGATACACCTGGTATTGCCTCGTTTCTTGCAACTTCATTACTAAGATTGTTGTGATTACATGCATTTTTATTTAATTTCAAATTTTCTAAGGCCTCTTTAACCTGAGTAATTTCTGTTACTACCCCTTTTATTTGGTCTGTAACATCCTCCAAATTTCTAGCCTGCCTTTCACTTTCTACATCAGATCTTTCCATTCTAACTTTACACCCCTGTAGCTCTTCTCTAATTTCTTCCCTGTCTTTATCTAACCTTTGTACTACCTCTTCCCTTTGTTTGTCTAATTTATATGTTACTCTTTCCCTTTCTTTATCTAATTTTTCACTAACTTGTTGACCTAATTTCTTTTCAGAATTCTTTACTTCTTGCCTTATTGTCTCTAATTCTCCCTTAACCTGTTCTCTATTTTCTTTGACTTCACTACTAACTTTATTAATTTCCTCCCTAACTTCTTCCCTAAAGGTTTCTAAAGCTCTCTTCTGATTTTCCAATTGCATTCCCAATTCCTGTTGTCCCTTCTCTAATTTCTGTCCTAACTCTGTTCTTAATTCATTACTAGTTTCATCTATCTTTTGACTTAACTCTGTACTCATCTTTTTCATTATCTTTTGAGACATATTCTCTATTTCTGACATAATTGCTGGCCTTTCTGAATTACTACTAAACATTTCTGAACTACCTCTAGGTGTTTCTCTAACGTTCTGATCTTCTACTTCTTGGCATATTCTGCTACCGATTATAGTTTGATTATATTCTTCCATCCTAACTACACTTTTCTCAATTTCCGGACTCTCAAAACCTAGAAAATCGCTATCACTGTCTTCCATTTCTAAGCTATCTACATGTGTTTTTCTACTCACCAATATTTTCACTATTATTTTCACTATTTTTTTTTTTTTTTTTTTTAACTGCACTTAAACTTGTTCACTACACGTTTCACAGATGTTGACACGCTAGGCACCTTCTTGTTTGCTGGTTTGATGCTGGCTTGGTCGTCTTGGAGTTGGTCTATTTTCTCGACGCTACACGTTGGGTCACCTTCTTGTTTGCTGGTTCTATGCTGGCTTGGTCGTCTTGGGGTTGGTCTATTGTCTCGACGCCACATGTTGGGTCGCCATTTGAAGCTAAAAGTCGTTGTTCGGTTCTCGTTGTCGCCCGTTGATTTGGTTCTTTCCCGCTAGCTCAGCTTGAGATCTCTTTATTTTATCTCGGGTCTGCGTAGGTGTGATAGACAACCCAAGAAAACCTTTGCATATTATTTATTGCATCTTAGATACTTTCGGGAGCTATGCCGATTCTATATGTAGAGGAATCGCACTCACGTCTGCACAGCATAACTTGCAGTACTGGTCTGGGCTGAGTAGTGACCAGACGCTTTCTCGCTTACCCACGCTAAGAAAAAACCGTTCTCTCCAATTTTGAATGTCATGACGTCATCCAAAAGAAAGCCTCGTATCCAAAATGCTATTTTCTTTTCCCGCAATTTAGAAATGTCCCTTTCTATTATAACATGTTCTTTTATGAATTTCGAATATATAATTACCTTTTTAGGATTAAACGATGTTTACTTTATATTTTATTAAATATATCGCGCGACTTTTAAGGTTGGCAGACCTGACTTTCAAACGTGTATTTAAACTATGTAGTATGACGTCATGACTCGTTAATTTCAAACCAATAATGTGTTTATCCTACAAATTTAACGACTATTATTTACTCATATCTTGCTCACCTTACAACACTTCCTGCTCTATCATCTATTTATGTTATTACTTAACACTTATCGCAAATCTCACATCCGGCAATTAAATTAAAACGTGTCTTTATCAAGCCCATTCGATTGGAAATCTAAATTTCGGTATCACTTATCCTCATTATTTCATTTCACCGAGAAGATACAGGGTCACATGAAAACATGTGGGATGTTAGACAAAAAGTACAAGACTAAATCAGGTCGTGGCATTCAAACGCAGTGTAAATGTAACAGTGTAATATTCTCTTATGCAAAACTGGATGTTTTCTTGATTATCACCCAGAAAGGGGAGTGCAAGTGAAAAATAGTGTATAATGAACTTGTAAGAGAAATGATCCTGTAAATAATAGTGTAGTGAAGTGATGGTGTACATATAAATACTAGAGTACTTCAAATATACCTTTGCTGCTTCACGGATGATTCAATATGTACCTTAATAGCTGAAAGGGTGAGTTACCTCATTTTCATAATATTCATAGTAGACTTTTGTGTATGGTTACCTCACAAATCCAGAGATATTTTGTAGAACATTTGGTTTGTTGACTATATAGAGGCCATTTATGGGTTAACAAGTGGCGAGTATCATACCCCTGGACCTTCAAATTTAAAGGTTCACAAATGAAGTTGCCTACTGCTTCACACGGAAACGATATGTGAATTGTTTCAAAAGGTTTAACCTTAAATCTTAGTTTAAACCTCATAAAAGTTTAAACTAGCTTGGGGAAAATAATGTCTTGTTTAAACTGAATTTGAGCTTAAACTTAATTAAGGCCCTGTAAGCGAACACAATTTTGGTATGCATGGTGTGAACTCCCAAATTAATCAGCAAAGATCATAATCAATAGAAAGATTAAGGGCATTAGATTACTACTACTTCCACCGCCACCGCCACTTTTGGTATGTCTGTGTGCATACATAAAGACAAAGCTACTAGGAGATTTCTCCTTTCATTAGTGAATATTGCTGGATACTCTTGTCTCTCAGGCTGCAGGGCCATTGGAGGTCCCTGTAACTGAATTCTACGGCTATAAGGTGATTGCAGATATGCAGGGAAGGGATTATTCGTTGTTGACTTGGTTCATATAGAAAATATTTGTCCACTCCAGCAGGACACTGCACCTCTAGCAGAGGCAGAGAGCAATCCTTTCTAACATATGTCTACAATTAGAAGTAATTTTAATTTCCCCAGGTCGAATGGCACAGCCTCATGCAGAATCCTACAGAGGCTCTTTGTCTAACTGTGAAATCTCATATTATGTTACCTTGCCTTTGTAGTAGAGGTCTGCACGGGCTCGGGCCAAGCCCTCGGGCCTAGGCCCGGCCCGGCCCGCGGGCCGGGTTCGGGCCTAATTTGACAAATGCTTGTCGGGCTCTGGCTGGACTAGGGCGGGCTCGGGCCGGGCCCGGGCTTGAAAATTAAGGGAATAAACAACTGAAAATGGATTTTTAAAATTTTTCAGCCAAGTTAGCTGAACATTTATTTTCAATGCTGTCTTATACCAGCATTAGAGGGTTTTGAATTTTAGTGTGATATATCCTTCAGTTTCCGAATTACGAAATGTTGAATCCGGATTTTATTATGTTGTGCCAAATGCTCTACACGACGAAATTAAGAAAAAAATGCCTATTTTTAAGGTTCTATTATATTTATCTGATTATAATGTACAAATCTGCCATACAAATTTGTTTTATTAGTCTCAGCTCAAAAGACAATAGTTTTAAATTTTGTCGCTTGAAATTTCTAGTATAAAGTTTTATAAGCTGCAAGTTTCTTTAGTAACTCAAAAGCGTTCAAAAGAAAAATATGGCAGATTTAGTTGTTTGTGTTTTGGGTATGATACGAAGAATTACATAAAAACTGCATCATGTGACATTTTCAAAAAGTGAATATGATGGAAACATAATTTTCAAAAACCTTAAATTTTAAAATGAAAAACATTGTTATTCTGCATTTTTAGGGTACATTATGCAATTAAAAGTATTTGTAATATAAAAACTCAAAACACATTTAGTATTTTTAAAGCCATGGTATACAAAGTAATGTTTTGCGAGATTTGTGCTAAATTTCAGTGGTACATTCACTTAGGAGGCAAAAAATGATCATATTGATCATATTTGTCGGTCACCTATGTTGAAATGTCGAGAATAGCACAATCACCGAAACGTTTCTTTACTAGGAATTCTAAATTATTATTCTGCTGACACGTTTCAAAAGCTGCTACTGATGCTAGTCAAAGCATAGAATGAGAGGGTTTGCAACTATATCATTTCTCACTTCAATTCAATCCATTCCACGTATAAAATCTTACACTCTTATCTCGAACCCAAGGCGTATTTGATTCGTTTATATTGCTAGTAACGCATGTTTCCTCCTGCTTTGTACAGTGTAAACACAGCATCATTGTTTATACTGATACGATTACAGTTTGTTTTGTGGCTGACGCTGTAGTAATGTTACTGCATCATTATTGTTCAGCATTTCTCCAAATTAAAACGTTTATTTTATTATCATCATCATGACATGAATCACTATATATATCATACATCAGGGCCATTGCTCATTAGTCAGCATCACCAAGTTGCAACATACAAGTTGTGACACTTTTATTTTTCATAGCCCTTCTGTCTTACAACCAAGTTATATGTAGAAAAAAATATCTCGTCAGCATTTGATACCGGTAACCAAAGACATTGAAGGGACTTTTCGTAGAAAAGGTGGTAACATTCACCAAGTGCGAATACTGAAAGGAACTTTAGTGCAGCAGGATTAGTTATTCAAGAACGTCGAACCAACCTGAGCAGCCAGAGTGTAGATTCCGTTCTCTTTCTGCACGACAATTTGGGTCATTAAACATGGTGAGTCCTTAGTCCAATAACTTATAACTAATGTTTACTGTGATTTAAATCATGCACAGGCATGCACATATCCATCGTAGAAATAATTATAACCAGAGACCGGAACTTAGGCGGAATGCCTTTTTAAATGCGTCAAATTTATCTTCAATTTGAAAGTGAATCTGTACGAATTATACTTTTGTGATTGAAATGCCACAGTTTTATATTGCCTTTTTCTCCCTTTTTAATATGTCTATCTTACAAAATATATCCTTTTTGTTGCCTTTATTTCATTATTTATATATTATTTATTAATTACTAAACATTTTCTTCAGGTACATTTTATTTCAACAACCATTAGACCGTGACAATGAAAGTTACTTCGCCGAATGTATATTATTGTCTTTAAGTTGCATACGACATAGGCGTCCCTCATTCAATTCATTATTTTCTTTGCAACAATGAGTGCTGCCGCGCAAATAAATGTATAGATAAAGAAAGCATTTGGATTATCACGTATGTTTATTTTAAAATGCAATAATGAGCAGGTACGGGTCTAACTTTGATTTTCTTTCAGTTTTCATTGCGACGTTGTTATAGCTAGCAGCAAGGTGTCGAAATTCAATGTTCCCTTACGCACCAAATTACACAGTTATGTTAATACTTTTGGATCCGGCATATTTTGTACCGACGGTAAAGTACTCACATGCAAAATACGCGAGCAGTCAGTGAACTACGAAAAGAAGTATTATATATCACAACATATCGGCACAATCTAACAGGGCTACAGGCAGAAGATTCCTTTGCTTCCAACAGTAATTGCAACATCGAGTCAAAAATCCCAGTTTGCATTCGACTTATGTAGCTTTCTTCAGCGCCAGAACCCCTTTCTGGAAATTACAGAATCCTACATTATCACAGTTTTTGGAGAAGTATACTAACCAATCTGTACCTAGCGAGTCAAGTTTGTGAAAATGTTACTTAACCGAATGTTACGATGAAACAATCGAAATAACTAAAGATAAAATGAAAATAAGATGATCTGGGATATCGACGAATATCGACGAGTCAACTGATACCATAGGTCGTTTCATTGCCAATTTGTTAATGGACGATTAGATCCTACAGAAGATGAATAAATGAAATCATTCCTGCTTACTCAGAGTGTCTTGAGAAAGTTAACAATCGAACTATTGTGCAGTTATTCACCAGTTCATTAAATTTGCTGCGGCCTGAAGAGGTTCAATACGACGCCTTAGTTTTCATCAGTGACGCTGCATCATATATGAAAAAGGCTGGAATAGCGTTACAAGTGTTATTTCCAAACATGCTTCACATGACCTGCGTAGCACATGGCTTTCACAGGGTGTCACAAGAGATACGATGCTTGTTTCTGGATGTTTGCAAATGGATTTCCAGTATTAAGAAGATCTTTGTGAAAGATTCATCAAGAATCCTGTCATTTAAGTACATTGCACCAGATGTAACTCTGCGCCCCCCCCCCCCCCCCCCCCCCCCCCCCAACCTATCATAACGAGATAGGGGACATCTATCGCGGCAGTACTTCGTTTAAAACTTTGAAGTTCTTTAAAATATGACGATCAGTTATTGAATAGTGTAATGTATTATTGGGTTTCTCTTATTGCCTGTTTTAGTATTTATAATTCCTTTTTTCTGCCTATTTTAATTATTTATGTCTTTTTGCCTCCCTATTTTAGTGATTTATAATGCCTAAACTTCCCACCTCCTAATTTCTGCTATGGCCAATTGCGGATAGCTTACAACAGATTGAGTACATTAATATTGTTTTATAATCGTATATTGCCCCGATAAACCCTTAGAAACACACCAATAACCTTTTCTTCAAACTTGGAAAAAAAGGTTATTTCTAAGGCTTTACCGAGACAATATCATGATCTCAAAACAATATTAATGTACTAACGTTATTTATGCAGGTACCCAACATTCGCTAACGTAAGTATTTGGACCAAAATTCGATTTTAGGAAATAAATAAATAATAGTAATAATAATAGTAATAATATTGTCAATAACTGCAGGATAATTTTGTTTAAAAGAAAATTGCAGAATCGGGCTCGGGTCGGGCCTAGGCCATGGCCTATACACTCTTCTCGGGCTCGGGCTGGGCCTGGGCCATGGCCTATAGATTATTCTCGGGCTTGGGCCGGGCCCGGGCTTGGTTGGTACCGGGCCGGGCCTAAGAAAATCGGCCCGTGCAGACCTCTACTTTGTAGAACAAGATGCCAACTATAACTGGAATAGGGTGATATTTACAGAACAAAGGTACATTTTCATCTAGAAATGGGAAGAAGGGGAGGAGTAATTGTCTACTGCCCTAGAGGAAAATGTGATGATTCAAAATACTTGGCACAAATGGATTGCCAAGGCACATATCTGTGTTATGTTAGGACTGGATGTCAGAGATCTAGGCACATTGTTTGAGTTTGATGGCAATTAAGTTACCAGCAGATAAAGACTAGTATTTCAATAGAATAATTAAATTCCAGCAAGATAGCTAACCTGTCCACACAAATCAACAGATTTCAAATTGGTTTTCACAAGGAAAGATATCACAGAGATTGATTGGCCTCCTTGCTCACCAGATTTGAATACTGTTGAAAGTGTGTGTGCAAAGGTGAAGAAAGTTTTGGAGTTAAATTGGCCTGCAGAACAATGCAAGGCATAAGAGATTTTGTGGGATCAGGGTGCTTGGGTGGAAGTATCCTCGTATGAAAATTTGACTAGTCATTATCTATGTCCCGTAGAAAGAGGGCAGTAATAGAAGCAGAAGGTTTAGACACCTGATATTAAGTTGATTTCTATTTTTATTTGGTTTTTATTTAGAAATATAATATTTACTTAACTAATATTTGGTTTGAAAATCAAAAGAAGAATATTTCAGTTTTTATGTTAGCATAAATGTCTTGAAATTTGGAAACTATATTATAATATGCATAATAAACATTGTATTTTTCTGTGAAAAACAGTTGCTCAAGATATTAATCTCAGTAAGCTTCATTCCTGTGTACCTATTTATAACCACTTGGCTGTCAGCACATATTCAGTAGCTAAAACTATGTGTTCTGAGACACCATTGTGAATAAGTCGCCTAAACAGTTTAGACTTCAACATGTCTGCTCATTTTTTCTTTTATCTTAGGGTGTACATGTGTGATACAGTTATCTAAGTAACAATTGAATGTCCCAATTTTCCTGTTTTTGGTAACTCTTTTGTGATTTTAGCCGAAGCTGGCACCAGGTTTAGCCCTCAAGAAGAAGGGAGTATCATCTCTAGTAGCAAAATGGCAGCAGGTACAGCAGGAAGTGAGAAGAGATTACAAGAACCTTGACGACGAAGATGACAGTGACAGTGTCTCGTCGACACACAAGTAACATTCCCTACTGACACTTGGAGTATTTTTATGATCAGGAAATGTGGACTATTTTCATAGTACTGTGCTGCATTTCTTTTGCTCAGAGCCAAGTACAAAAGTAACAATATATTTTTCAAAGAAATGGATAACAGCTTACTTTCCCAATGTACTAAAGCACTATAACATCATTTTTAAACCTATGTATTTTACTGGTCTTCATTGCATGAGATAATGCAATAGGCTACAATTCCATTCATTTCTAAGCTGTGCTCTTGCTTTGCACAAATTGTATAAAGATCTGTACAGAACAATAAATATTATTTCATTTTCATATGTTTAATGCACTGAATGAGTCTCAAATCTTTCTTCTCTCTCCCATAGCTTTTATGTGGAGTCTGCTCATGTTTGAGCATAGGTTCATTTCTGTAAGGAGTGATTCTAAGAAGAAAGTTGCTATTTTACAAGATGTACCAGATAGACAACTGATGAGTTTATCAAAACGTTTTATGATTAATGTAAGTACATAATAATTAAAGTAATCTGTGTTAATTTTTATAACACTGACATCATTTATTACTTTCTCATTTCACCCAAAAAATTGATACCAAGGTTTCACTAAAAATACAAATTTTGAGACTCCTTGATCCAAATGATGCCAAGGTAGAGCCAAGCATTTAATGCCGTGGCTGGGATTTGAACCACAGAACTTCATGTTCCCATCTGGTTGCTCTAACCATCTCAACTACCATGGCAACATGCCAGCATGTTATTAAATTCCCAACTGACTCGTGTTTTTCCTGGTAAGCCACAAAGAAGTGTCAAATTGACTTAAGAGTTGACATACCCAAATGGCAACTTATAAGGTCATAAGTAGGTTAGGTACCTGACTTCATATTTAGCCATTAGGTGAATCAATAGTAATTGTTTGTTTTCACAAGCAGCATGAAGGACAAAGTTGGAAAGGTCAGTTCCAGTTTTGTCTGACACACAGTTTGTGCGAAAGAACAATTATCATTGATTTACCAAACTATGCAACTTATGCTGGAATGATCAACTTCTTAAATGCTTTTTTCATTCTATATCTATTGATTAAGACTAATTTTTGGAAACAACTTTGCCATTGTTGGTTTTGCAATCAACTGGCATTCCAGTGGACAGTTTGATCTTACTAGGCATTGTGCTGCCCTCTGTTCTTCTGATTAAGCAGATGATGTCATCAACAGTGGGGATTTGTATGCAATACTTCCGAACTAAGTATTTAAGTGCAGAGTCTCCGAGGAAATGACTTGAAGATTTTTAAGAAAATCCCTCCTGTCCCAAATACCATTTATAACAGGCATGGGGCCGAGGGGAGATGTAGTGATTGAATGGGCCTTACTTACCCCACATTCTCTTGCCAAATGACAAAGGTTGTTTTGATACAAGTGTAGTGGAGGCTTTGTTCCATCTATGCTGTAGTAATAATTTCTACACTGGTATCAACTATTTTGTTTATATTAAACACATTTTATGTACAATAATTATTACAATTGCCTACTGTGGTTAGGCAAATTATGCAACATTCAAGTTTATAACCTTCCTTTCTCTTATGCACATACTCTTCTTACACTACCTTATGATTAACATATTAAATTGTTTCTTTTTAAAAATGAAGTAGTAAAGTTCCATTGCTATTTAACCTTAAAAATATTTTAAAACTATTTGATCAACATAATAAATTGCCTGGTTTTAAACTCAAAATTGTGTTTGGATGCCTACTAAACTAATAAGAAGCTAAACCCCTAAAAAGTGAAATCATATCATCCTTTTTATATGTTTAGAAATACAGGTATTCAGAAAGTACCTTTAGACATTTTAAATAAATAACTCTAAGATCACTAAAGTTCACTTTATGCTTCTGATCATAGTGGCATTTAATATTGTAATGCTTTATATTTGCAAATTGAAATCTATATATTAAACAACAAACTCTCCTGTTTTTGTAATTTATAAAAAAAAATTCTCTCTGCTACTCTTCATGAAACACATGTCCCAACAAAGCCATACTTTATGTTTGAGGTTATTTTGAGTCACTTATTTACACTCACCTTCACTACTAAATTGCTTTTTTAAAGCGGAAACGTTTTCAGGACCATTCGATACCATCATCAGCCGTTGGTTGACTGACATTCTCTTGTTCCTTTTCTCTGTTGTCTCTATTCTGCTGCCATATGGTGTTAGGGACGCAGAGCTTTAACACTTCATTCAATGCTGGTATTTCGAAATTAATAACTTTATTACTGTTCTTGATGATGTATATTTTTTCCCAAATATTCAATTCTATTGGTGAATTAATAGATTTTAACAGTTTTATATTAAGGCCGATGTTGTGGTTTTCAGTCCAAAAATGATGTGCAACAGCCATACATGCCACTGATGCTGTCAAAAGCAAAGGTAAACCTGAGGCTGGTGAAAGGCAGGAATGGCCAGTGGAGTGCAGCAAGAATAAATTTCATTGGAGCGGCCCTTGTGAGCTGATTTTGCCAATTAGTTTTAGTTCTGATTTATAACTTTATATTGAACATTTTTTGTTATTTTTTATTTTCTAAAAGAGCTATAATGGTCTTTTTTGATGTATCATATATTTAAGATATTTGCATGTCAAACAAAATGCATTCTTAATTTTCTGGGAATATCCTTTGAAGTTCTCTTCAATTTTAATGACTTGTATAATTGGAAATGGATAATGCAGATAAATCTGAATTAATAAAGCTAAATTTTTGGGATAACAAAACACATCTGCATTTATACAGTATTTACAATCCTCCCAGGAATGAACCTGATCTCTCGCTTATTGACCAATTAAATAAAACAATCACAATTGGGGATTTCAGTGCCCATTCCCAAAGATGGGGTTATGAAAAAGTGGATTCTACAGGGAAGATAATGGAAAAATTTTTGAATACCACAACCGTTGAACTAATTTGCAATAAAGGAGATCCTATAAACTTAATACATTACTCTGGAGTAGGCAGTAACCCAGAACTCTTGTTAGCTATAGCAGATATTCTTTCAAAGATTAAAAAACAAGTTATAGAAGACCCAAGTTCTGGTCACAGAGCAGTAATTGCCGATATAAAACTAAAGCGCGTTCCACCCTTAGAAGACAGTACACGTTAAATGGAGTGCAGTGTTGCAACATGTACTAGTTGCGAATCTTTCTCCGCACGCGATCCCGAGGTGGCCAAGTCCTGTACTTAGTCCTTCAATTGCTGCGTGGCGGACACTTTTAACTTTGGTATCCCTCCATGCCTTTGTTACTGTATGACCTAAATTTACAAATGCCTCGTCTGTGTAAACAACTGATTTCCCCATGTCCCTAAACCTTTTTACGTCTTTTAGATATTTATGTCGCCATCTGATGATATCGATATCGTCTCTTTCTATTAATATGCACTTGTTACCCCTTCTTTCATATTCGGACCCCAAATCATGTAAGAACCGAGTAAGAGTGGCCCTTGAGAAATTTGGTAGGGTCTCATCACTGTTGAACTGTGACAAAATTGTATTCAGCGTGGGTTGAATATTCGCAAACGGTAAAGAATGAACAATTCGCCGCACTCCACATTGCACTATTCACTTCTTTTTTTCCCCGCCCTTTTTGCTTTCTTTTTCGATGGCGTTCTTAGAGGTCCTTTCATTACTTCCTTTTTAATCCTATACTCTACTGCTTCTGAACACCCGATAGCCTTAGCTGTTTCTTTTACTGCCTTACTTACATGCATTTTACTTCAAAAATAATCTAACATCTTCATAATTATTTGGCGTTCCTTACTTCTTAATTTACCAATATATCGTCTCTTCCTAGCTTCCCCTTCCATAACTACAAATATTTACGAAACTATTAAACAAATAACGCAATAACAGCTCATAGATTCCCCACAGTTACACACCGACTTCTTTCGAACTAATGCTAGTGCTGCTCCTTATACTATCTTCTGTGTCAGGCCTGGCGCGAGAATATGCTGAATAGATGAATACCTTTCGTTAGCCCTACTCGATGAAAGAAAGAAGTTACAGCCTTTTGGTTTATTTTAAAAACTTCCTCCAACCCTCATCAACATTTGTTCTCGCTGGTTCCCTGATGTAAACTCAATAATAAAAAAGTTTCACACTGCGTAACTTTTGCAGTGCACAGGTATAAAATTTTCTGAAAACATTTAATTTAAAAAATTGTAACACTTAACTGAGTAAACATAGAGAATTCAAAGTGGGCAGGTAGTAGCACTATAGTTTACTTTACCTAAAAACAAAATATAGACGCATTCTAGCAGTTAGTTTGTTACTTAGTGCGTGATGAGTATAGAAACAGCACATATCGGACTTCTATTGAAAAAAATGTTTTTTGAAGAAATATGGGCCTATAGAAATGTATAATGACTCTAAAAAGGATATAAACTAATAGAGAAAAAAATTCTGCGTAGGATAATGTGTTCAAACCTGAAATTTATAACAACTGAATATTTATACCATGCTATTAGGAACCTGGCAACAGCGCGAAGGCAGAAAAGGACGAGGCTAATGACAACTCGTATGCGCTAGATAGAGACAGATATATCCCATTTAACTCCATACTGTCTTCTAAGAGTGGAACAAGGTATAGATAGTACAAATGTCAGTCAGTATCACATGGATCTATTGGAACTTCAAAACAGCTGATTGGAACAAATATAAAACTGAACTGGAAAATAAATTTAAAGAACAAACAAACCCTCCGTTAAGGATGATGGCTCTGTCCATCTCCTTTGAAAAGAGCATAAAAGGGATGATGGCTCTGTCCATCTCCTTTGAAAAGAGCATACTGAACCGGGACGCTGGATTGCAGTTCTGTCCCTCCTGAAAACCAGCCTTAAAGTTGGAGATCAACCGGCTCAGGAAACACAGATTCCATTGGAGCGTTGAACCACCTCCAGAATAGACTTGGTGTTCACAAAATATCACTATATTTTCCCCTATGATATTTCCAAACTTAAGAGGTAGAACCGGAACTTAAAAATTCAATGGCATTGAATTTTTAAGTTCCGGTTCTACCTCTTAAACTTTGCCCACACACGGCTTGTGTGTTTAAAAACACCAACAGTAAGTTTGTTGGCATAAATAAATAATAATTTCCAAACTTATTTTAATTTGTTCAGTACTTTTTATTCCTATATCTTTTATTTTGGAGTACCTACTGCAAGAAAACCTGACGTGATACGTAGAAACAAATAATGGATTCATTTTCAGCAATCCAAAATTACTTAAGATCACATGTCACATCCCTTGCTGCAAGAAAAAGGTTTCAAAATGCTGGGTGGATAAAAAATGTTCTACAACTGCTGATTTATCCGTTTGCTCATATGTTTCTCAAATGCTATATCTTATGCATAGTTTCCTGTTGTAGATAGTTTTTTACATGCCACTAAATATGACTGCTCACTATTTTGTCATTTTTCATTATACTGACAATATTTCTTATTTTTCTAAAACTTGAATCTTGATTTCATTGATCCTGCCCTAATTTTTTTTGCAAAGTTTCATTATAGCACTTACGAAGGCACTTCTTTCTTAATGTTGATTCTTCAGGAGGCTCAATGCCAATATATTTATTCAAAAACTTCCCAACTTGAACATTATTTACTTTTTTAGAGTGGGATGTTGGCTGAAACAAATGCTCTGCATAAATCTAAATAATACTGGGAACACTTTGATTTTCCTACACTTGAAGCTGGTTCACATATCAATAACTTATGAATTCACACAAGTCACAGCAGCAATATGTTTATTTTCAGATAAATGTTGAGTCTTGTAAATGCTGATCTGCACTTGCTGTTTTTCTGCATGGTTGGCCAAAAAAAAAACTTAATTGTCTATGGTATGTTTTTAAATTGATCTAGGTATTTCTACTGATGCAATTTAGCACTCAAATTAACTTTTTGCATGTTTTCAAGACACAGATTACATGAAATACTTATTCACAAGAGCTGAAGAAGGAATGAGGTGCCAGTTTGTACTCATATTAATAATTCAGTCTTTACCACAAGCGCTTGGGTCTAACAGTATAAACATATATGAAATATATACAGATAGCAGATGAATAAACAGGATGCCAGCAGACTTTATGGGAGATTATTTGAAAATATGTATTTAAATATTTTTTTCTTCAAAATATGTATTGTTATACAAAACAATATTTCATATTTATGCTCATGACTTTATTAAGAGCTTTTCCCATTTTGTTGGCATATGTGTTTACAGAAAATATATTTATTTACCTGAGAATCTGCTCCCTGGTGATTACTTTTTACAGGCTCACAGTCCCCTTTCTGTCCCCATTTGTTTGCTCTTTTCTGAAATAACTCTATTACTCAAGAACAGTGACAAAATGGTACACAGAACTGCAGTGGTAACAAATGAGATTTATTAACGTGAGCATACCTTTTTGAAACTGAGTGATGTGAAGAGTTATGTTGCATACATGAACTATTTTTGCATTGTCATTCCTTCTCTGCAATGTAGATTGCTTCTGATTCTGCATCAACTGCACAGGTACAGGTGTATTTTTATATCTTGACAGAAATCCTGCACGGTAGAGATGAGTAACAACTGTGGTGGGTTTAGCGCACCTCTCGCCACAATGCATCACACGCGTAAGATTACGAGAGGGGAGTACGCTGCACAATTTGACTAAAAACTAAGCTTACCTTTCACAAGTCCAGGCTCACTCTCGAAGATCTGTGTAGCTGCTGTTGTATTTCTTCTAAATTAAGGCAGCAACTCCGCTGATACCAAATAGCGATTTGTTGTCTTCATCCTCTGCCTGATGGTGGTATTCTCGTCCATCTCATCCTCTGCATACTGATCTTGTCCTGCATCATCATTTTCTTCCTGTTTGCTGTCACTATCACCACTGTTACCATTTAAATGAGTGACTAACTCCTCTCCTGCATCCAGAAGTCCCTCGGTTCTCATATATTCACTTCGACTTTCCTTACATGTCTACATGCTTTTTGCCATTCTTCTACTGTGATTGATTTTAGTTTTTCATCTGCAAGTTTAATTAGATCATCCATTTTAAAAGATACATTATATTTGAAAACCCAATTTTTTTAGCACGGCCCATATTAGTTCTATGGGGTTCAATTCTGGGTGGTAGGGAAGTAGTCTTAGGACAGTATGATTGTACTCCTCAAGTATTTTATAAGAGGGTGCTGGTTTTAAGGGTAGGATAAACTGATAAATTTCAGGGTTAATTTGTTTCTGAACTCTTCAGCCATGTGTCTCTGTAGCCGGGATATCATTTGATCTCTTCTAGAGCACGAATTTGGATGTTTATCAATCTGAACATTGTGATATGTGGCGTTATCTATAACAAGCACAGATCTAGGAGCCAGGTTAGGAATAAGCTTTTCTTGGATCCATTTTTGATAATTGTTGTAGTTCATATTATCGTGATAATCTCCACGCTTTTGTTGGCCCTTAAATCGTACATAGGCATTAGGAACAAAACCCTGTCCTCCTCCAGCATGCACGATTACCAACTGCTGCCCTTTCAACATAGGTGCAAAGAGTCCCTGTAGCGAGTTATCACTCCAGGCATATGGCGTTGTATGTGCTGCATTGATGTAAGTCTCATCCATATAAACTATATTGCAGCCTTCATTGCGATATCTTTGAATATCTAGATATTTAAGTCTTTTTGCCTGTATGGTGTGATGTTCCATTAAAATTTGTCTGTTGTGCTTAGTTTTCTTCCATCTAAATCCAAGCTTCAAAAGAACTTTTCTTAATGTTGAGACACTGCCTTGGAAGTCAATAGAATTTTGAAGCTTCATAAGCTCTTTCTTTAGAGTTGGTATTTCTTTTTCTGTGATGTAAAAATTATTCACAGTTTGCCTAACTACTTCATTAAAACCATCCAAATTTGATTTTGTGCATGTTCTTAATCTTTGTTTACCTGACGTAGAGAAGGACATCGTTGCACCAGAATCAATTGTTTTCGTTTCCCTAATAATTCTCTTAACACTGCTTTCAGACACTCCCGTTGCCTCTGATACCCTTTCCCAGATTTTCATAGCAGACCCAGACCCTTGTTCCTTTTTCATAAATCTATACACATTGCTTATTACTTCTCATGTTTGTGAATGTAGCACTTTATTTCCTAATTTGCTGCTAGGAGACGCCATTTCTAACTGCTCTCTTAGAACCAGGAGACACGCCCTTTCTGAAACAAGTGTAGTATTACTGTAGTTGTTTACTTGCTCACAACCGACAAGCAACTGACCTGTCCTCCCCTCCAGTTGCAATCGCTCTGAAATGGACTCGTCCAGATATCACTGCACATTACTCTCCATCTGTCAAGATATAAAAATACACCTGTACCTACTGTAGTTAAGGTAAGTCAAAGTCGTCCTCTTTTAGAGGTTTAGTCATGTTATGCAGTCATAAGCATACTGAAGGCATTTTCTGGGTAGGTAAATTTCTTATTTTGTAAAATAAGGAACTGCTGTTAACTGAAACATTGTTCACTTATTACTCTCTCCTTTGCAATACACCTATTCTATGCTACGTGTTCTAGAGTAGCAGCACTTTGATAGGGTGTCATCAACCATGGTGCAATACCATAGCCTGAATCTCCTAGTAACAGTGCATTGGTAGCATTACTGGTCATCACTGTGTAAGAATCTGAGTTTTTCATATCCCAACCATCTTGCAACAATACTCAAAATTTTTCATTTGTTTAAGAGGTAGAATTGGAACTGAAAAATTCAATGCCACAGCTGGGATTTTGAACCACAGACCCTCTGCTTACCAGGCAGGTGCTCTAACCATTGAACAAATTGTAAACATGAAATTGTGCAGTGACAATATCAATATTGTTTACATGCACATGTGCAGATATGTTAACCAATAGCATATTAGAGGTGGAGCAAATACATTATAGTTTGTTACAGATGTCCACTTATCTTTCTCTGCTCCATTTGATTTTTATGCTATACAGCTAAAAAAGGTTTCCTTTCTATTGTTTCCCACACATCTATGTCCTCTATTCTGTTCCTTACAAAACCCTCTCATTTCTTTCCTCTAGTCCCCATTACACCCCATTCCTGTTCAGTTTTTCCTATCTCATTCCACCAGCTGTTTCCATTGGCACTTGCTTTCTGTTGGTTTATACACAATTTTGAAAATTTAGCAAGTGAACTAAGTGCCACCAGTCCCCCTGAATGTCAATAATGTACATGATATTGAATTTTCTGGGAATATTTGTGAAGTCCTCTTCATTTCAAATGACTTGCACGGCTGATAAATCCTAAGGGACAGTCTTACGACACTAAAAATGTAAAGCTTGCTACAGTGCACAATTTATGAAAACTGTGGCATTGACCAAATCACAAATTTTAGCCTACCATATTCTTTTCACTTACAATCAAAGATGTAATGGAAGTTTATTTGCATTAACAAGAAGTTGATAGGATAGCTTGTAGAAGGACTGGGTAGAGAAGGCCATGTGAATGCAATTTTCTTTCTCAACTGCTTGTAGTTGTATAAATATTGAGACTGGGGGGGGGGGGGGGGTCTATAATTTTGTAGCTGTTTGAGGAACACAGGAATTTATGTATTTGCCACTGTTGTCATCCTCTGCTCATTTCAGATGCATAGGAATTATGGATGAGGTTTTGGGATGTGAAATTGTGAGAGTTCACTCAACAAACTTTTATAATTTCAGAAAGAAATGTATTCCAGTTTTAAATTTTACATAAAATATACAAAACAATAAGGATTAAGCCACCAAAGCTGATGCTGTGCTTGATTCGTATTTCCAGTTTGGTGGGAGGATGCTCTTTGTTTTGTAGTAGCGAGCCAATCTGTGGATTCTTGACTCAACCAAGATCAGACGGAACTTTGAGTCTTTGTCCTTCCTGTAATAAGAAAACATCCAAATGAAACTTAGCACATTTGATTTAGAATTTTACTGCTCTGGGTAATAAACATGAATTGGATTAAAGAAAAAGATTATAGAACTCAACAAATATTTATAAATATTAGTGAGTAAAACTTATCTTTTGTAGCTATGTATTAATTCCTTAATTGATTTTTTTTAATTTTGGAATTAATATATAACGGAAGATGAACTTTTTGCTAATATTTATTAACAAATTGATGTCATTAAATCAACTACAGCTTAAGCTACAAATACATGGTTTGATAACACATGTAATAATTTGGGTCAATAGGCTCTTCATAATCTGAGAGCAGAAACCAGAACAGTAGGCAAAACAGCATACAATATTTTTGTACACAATAGCCCAGTAACAAATATGAAAATGCATCTAAAGTAAAAACAAATTAGAAACTAAAAGCTTCACTTATCTTAGTAATATTGCAAGTTCTTTGGTGCTAACAAGTTT
Source organism: Tenodera sinensis (assembly GCA_030765045.1). NCBI lineage: Eukaryota > Metazoa > Arthropoda > Insecta > Mantodea > Mantidae > Tenodera > Tenodera sinensis. The sequence goes on from CM060961.1 coordinate 196,719,763, forward strand.
CGAGTTGACTGCAACTCATTCTCAAAGCTATCAAAGCTTTGAGAATGAATCTTAGTAATACTGCAATATTACGAAGATAAGTGAAGCTTTTAGTTTCTAATTTGTTTTTACTTTAGATTCTTGTTGCTTCACTGTTAATAGCTTCATTATTTTCTTATGAAAATGCATATGGAATGAAGTAGTTGTTTTTTTGTTCAAAAACCAATGATATTTTTTCACTTGCCTCCAATTCAACCAACATAATGCAGCTAGCTAATACCAATTTTCTAAATCCACCATACAGATCCGCTACTGTTTCCAATTCCTCTAGTCGTAGCAAGCTTCATTCCCTTATTAATAGTATGCATTAAAATTGTAAGTTCTTTCTTAATTTCTAGTGGTTATTGTTGTTTGTAGTTTTTGACATTACTTTTTAGGTAATCGTCAGTTTTGAGTTATAAACAAACTACACTTTACCTGGAAGAATCAATGCTCAATAGATCTGCATGTCACGGTGTGTGGTTAGGATGCACACATGCTAGAATTTCTGTCAGTTTCCCCATTTGTGACTAGAGAGCTGCCATGTATCATTTCAACAGAGGAGCCTTAATTTCACATATTTCTCATAATATGCTGTGTCTGGGAATGAGAATGTCAAAACTTGGCTGAGTGTTCTTTACTGTTCCTGGGACCTGGCAAAGCTTCCAGTTAATTACGAATGCTCACATGTTCATGTTCTGACTACTGTTCTTGGTTACTATGAAGCAGCCTAAGTGAAACAGTTCTGAAGTTATTGAGCATTCATGATCATTGTTTCCAGTTTACTTATTTTAACAGTATGGTTTTTCAGGGAATCCCATCAATACTTCTGGCTGGTTCACAACCACCAACAATGGTAATAGTAACTAGAATGAGAAACTTGAAATGCATGTATTCAAATGCAAATGTTCACAACCGACAGTAACCTTTCCCCAGCCCTGGGTAGGGGAAACAAGACTTGGCCAAGTTTTAACTTTCCATTCCTGTTACCGGACATGGCATGTTATATATTGTGCATATTAGACTTTTCACTGTAGAAATTAATAATAGTAACCATGCCATTAAACAGCCGCTAGAGTTCTCTCTAGTCATCAGCAGCTTAAAAAAAAAAACACACAATCATACACATTGGTTAGTGAGAAACAAATGAATTCCCAATGCACAATATTGACCTCCATTTTCTGACCTCATTATCATTCCTAGACAGTTGTGAACCAAAATACTGAGAGCTGCCTTGTTTCCTGACAGAATCATTATGGCTACTGTTGCTGGGTGGTTGTAATCCAGCCTTTATGATGGATGCAGCGGAACAATGATACTATATGGACAAGTAAAAAAATGTTCACAATTTCCTGCCGATTCCAAAATATGAAAAATTGCCTTCAAAATTTGCTCTTTACACAACAGTAACAGTTTTGTTGCATAAATTTTATAAAGTTAGATGAATACACACTATACCATAAAAAATTTAATCCTGATAGTTCCTAAAGCAAAAGATAAATCAAAACGTCTTTCCTAACATTACCTGTTCCTTTCCAAGTGTTTCCTAATAGCAACAGCCTTCTTGATAAGGTAATAAAGGTCCTCTGGAAGATCAGGAGCTAAACCCATGGCCTTCATAATGCGCAGAATTTTATTTCCTGTGACAAATCTCACCTGTGCCACCCCATGGGAATCTCGAAGGATTACACCTGCAAACATCAGTAGCAGCAGAAAGTAAAGTACTCTGTTGAAGTCTAGAAGTTCAAATCTATTCCAGATAAGGAGAGATTTCTAATGCAATGCAACTTTCTATACAGCATCAGAATATCTACCATTCAAAATAAAATGGTTAAGATTGCATATTGGGGTCAAAATCCATCACTTATTGTGCACATGTAGCATTATGCTGCACTCCTTTATTGTACAACTTGGAGGAATACACGTAAATGATAATAATCCACAATCAGGATATGGTAGTCCTAGTTATAGATGTATATGCTGATGTGTGTAAGCTATAAAGCACAGCCAACACATGTTTTTTATATGCCTAAAGGCTGTAACTGCAAACTGCTGCAATTTTCTGCTGTATAAGTGAGGTTGCTTAAAACTGACAGTGAGTGAGCCTGAAAACATCATGTTCTTGAACCACTACTTATTAACTCAGGATAATTTTTCACCTACCCAGGATTCACTAATGTAAGCATTTCTTATGAAATAGTGTTTGACCCACAAATGCAATTTTTACCAATAAAATTGCCATGGTTGTCTAATCTATTTTGTTCATATAGATTTTCTCATGTTTTAATAATAATAAATCTAAACAATTGATAATCCATACTGTCATTACAAAAACCATAAAAAAATCAACTTCTACATGATAATCTGTGATGGCTCATAGTCATATAACCCTTATTTAGAATCTAATAAATCAAAATAAAATTGAGGAGCTACAACTGAACTAATACACAAACTATCACCTTACCAATTTGCGAGGGTGTTAATCCCTTCTTTGCAAGCTTGAAGATCTGTTCCTTAACATCTTCAGCAGATAGTTTTAACCAAGTGGGTACACTTCTGCGGTACGGCAACGCTGATTGGGATATACCCTTGCTGCAATGAAGAAAAACAAAATATTATAAAGGCTTGCTATCAGAATCTGTTGCCAATTAAAGATGAAATATGCACTTGTCATGTGGGAGTTATATGGAACATTACCCATATTCCTCCTAAGCCATTCTGAAGGCTCCCTACTTTCTACAGCTACTATGCACCTTGAAATTTGTATAAAGCAAATCTATGATCAATAAGGAAACAGAAATGCAAAAAACTGAAACACAAAATCAATGTTTTACTATATGTTGATCATTTTCAACAGCTAACCGGTTAGCCTGTATAATAGCGATCTAGCTCCTTCTGTTATCCAATATAACAGCAGCCTGGAACAAAACATTGCTTTGATACACAGATTCTTAACTCTTCAAAGAAGAATAAAACAATTGGGGAATATAATAAAAGGCGAAACTCACAGCTCTAGGTCTGCCAATGGAAATACCGTACATATAGTTGTACCGAATGCAGCTACGTCACTAGTATCCTATGTCACTTCAACATGTTATGGATAGAGTAATATTGCCACAAACTGGCATTAGTAATAATATTCCCATCCTAAATTCATCCCAAATGAAATTAGCACCTTAACACCAGTGACACGTGAAGAAATAATTAAGATTATAAAATCTAAAACGAACTACTCGGTCGGGTCTACCGGATCACACGGGAGCTACGCTAGACCGCTATTATACAGGATAGCTTAATTTATGCCTTACCAAATCAGTTTTACTATGGGTATGGTAATGATTTAAATTTAACAAAACAAATGTTTTCGCCTGCAACATGGACGCTTGCCATGCCACGAGGTTGGTTATACATCTGTTGTATCACTTCTAAATCTGATACACAATTATAAACTTACAACAAATTGAATGTAACCAAATTTGCGAACCACCGTAAATGAGGTACATGTTAGTAATATTCAATTATTAATATATATTTACCCTGGAGCGTGCATACGACCCATCCTGAGTGTTTCTGTACACCACTATTCGCAAGCGGAAAAAGAACTCTATGTTTACAGGATGGCCAACACAAGCACCTACTTTGTGACTTCGTAAATTTCTGTAAAAATTCTTTAAATTGTAATTAAAAAACGTAATACCTGCAAGCCAGCGATTTTATTTTTATTTATTACCAGTTTTATATATTATTCTAGAACTTCAAATGTTTTATTTTAATGTAAGATTACATCCGTTACCGGAAATACACAGCAAAGTTGCTCCATGTAATGTATGCTTAGAAATGTAATTGAACTTGTGGTGAAGCAAATATTTCAAGTAACTTTAACTATGAGAAAAAACCTTACAAATGAAAATAAAAATAAACCTACATTTTTAAAATAGTTTTGTTATTAAAGGTGTTTCTATTTTTATCTATTTTGAAATAAGACGTATGCTTGCTAAGAGAAACTTTAAGATTTTGATATGGTTTTGGTTGTGAACGCACACATTTGCGGTACGCGAAGAAAAATGGCTGCCTCAGAAAAAGTTTCAAGGGTGGCTTGGCTGTCACATTTTGTGAACTTGTAATAGTTTTGTCGTTTAGTTTACATTGATAATAGTTCATAATCGTAGGCAATCTCGCACGAATTAGTAATTTAAGGTAACCATTTGTGTCGTAAGGGAATATTTTGATCAATAAGGCCGTGTTTTGTACTGACCGTTAGCCTTATTTTGGTTTACGTTTGAGTTAAACAAGTGATTAAACCTTCATCCATCAACAGTTCTTTTGTATTTATGTATTACTCTGGTTCTTTGACACTTTTGCAACTACTTAAAAAGAGATTTGCAAGTTATTTTGGTCTTTGTGGTGAATTATGTTTATAAGTAGCGAGTCAAGTGAAGTGAGTGACCCATTCCCCATTTAGGATGAGAATGTACTTGAGATCCCGAATATAATTGTAGCATACTATGTAACGGAAGTGATATCTTACTTGGTTTAATCGATGGTGATGTTTATTACGGTGTGTGGAGAGCAGTGGCAGCATATATACAAGATCTCGGTATTGCTACTTGTTTTTGAAGTGCATATCAATTTAAGTAGCCCTTAACAGTGGAACGTCAGAGTTGCTGTACATGAGAAGATTAAGTGAGACTGACCATTAAATATGTTTTTGTTTTAGATCGAAAAATGAGTGATGACAGTGAACAAGAACCCTTCAAAAGGACAGGACGTAAAGGAAAGAGAGCAACTTTAATAGACGACTCAGATAGTAGCAGCGAGAGTTCGTTCGAACATCATAAAAAACGCAAAAGGGTGCTTGTAAGTTCCTTTTTTCTTTTGCATATTAAGAACATGGGCGTATTCTAAGTTACAGTGACAGTTTTGCAGCTTAAACTTATGGTAAACCCTAAACTGGGTATTGACCAAAATAATTTTGATAATTTGCAATTACAGTAAATAATATAATTTCAAAGCATGTCTAGATGTTATTTCTGTGTGCAGTTATAGAGAAAGATGATTTTGGTTGAACTGGTTAAGATTTAAAGCAATTTTGAATAATATTGTGTATTTGCCAAAATCCAGTTTTCTTCACAAATACTTAGGTTAGGGAAGATTGGGTACCTTGATAAATATCAGTGCTTTATTATTGATTTATGATCATAAAACTCTTGGAAATCCTTCTTTGAACCAACTGAGATAACAGACACTACAGCTAAGTATACACAGAAGGCATGTAGTAGGGACAGAAGCAAAGTAGGAGAAGGTGGGGAAAGTGGTATTGTCAACATATACATTTCAGATGTTTCCTGCACTCGTGCCTTATGCTTGTATTTCGAATGCCTATGTTGGCAACAGCTTAACATGCCAGGGAAGGGATGCAGAAGTGAAATGCTCCCTTGAAGCATTGGTTGAAGTGTGTCTGCACCATTTCATTTAATTCCTCAAGTTTGTGTATGTTGCCTCAATTAAGTGCAGTTTACAGACACTTAGGCAAATAAATAAAATAGGTGTGTCAGTCATTGTTCCTAAAGGTGTATTCTTAATACTTGTGCAATAAAAGAGTGCAATATAGTGTTAAAAGTGTATGAAAATCTGTTTGAAGTGTTTTGGCAAATACACTATTATGTGGATTTTTTTGGTATTCAGAAATATGGGCTTTAATTAACCAGAAAAATAATATGTTTAATAGAGGTTATATGTTAGGAAAATGTAGTCATAAATTACTGCACATTCTGAACAGCATAAATACTCTTGACTTGTGTTACATAACATACCAACAGAAACTGTCAGTTTAAAATTTAGCCCTAAGGAGTGGGCAATTGTGTTGTATTTGGATCCTGGGCCAGTTCTGAGATTTCCATATTTTGATAATAGATAAAGTTAGCTGCAACTGCGTTAGAAAACCTTATATGTAACCTCCTTTTCACTTCCTTCCGAGCAAGTTGGTTCCCTCACCACTACCACTTCCTTCAACTCGGGTATCTACCACTGAATACAATATCATGTCCCATTTCTTTATTTATTGCAAAGGATAGGAACATAGAAAGTTTAATTTGCATGGTACTAAACACATGTTAATGTATGTTTATTTGAAAAGAAGAAATTCACTCACTGCAATTGTAATTACATTTGACGCTAATAGGTGGGATGGAGTACAACAATAACGGCATGATTGTTCTCACATTTAGCATCCATAGATGTATTACTTATTTAATTCTTTTAAATGATTGAAACAGAGAAAGGATCATATGCATGTTACAGGAATGTACATTAATATGTTTATTTCAAAGGAACAAATTCACAATAAAATGCTTCAATGAAGTGGCACATTTGTCATTATTGGACTTATAAGGCCATATTAGTGGATTTTTACCTTTGGAACAATAATTGCTTCACACTCGCTTAGGATGTGTTAATCTTTGGATTTGTATTACATTACAACCACACTTCCAAGGTCTAGGAAGGCTGGGAAATAATTCTGACCAAATAAACATTGGATAAAATTTTTACTTACCAAAACACTTCAAATGGATTTTCACGCAATTTTAATGCTATACTGTACTGTTGCACAAGTATTAAGAGTACAAACAAGCAATTTTCAATAGTTTAACACATAGATTGGTGAACATCCCTCTTTCAGCAGAAGAATATAAAACAGAATATTACAAAATAATTGAAGTAGCACAAAAAAACGGCTTCTCCAAAGAATTAGTAGATAAAAAGGTAAAACGAGCAGAAAAGAAAAAATTATTAAAAGAAACTACAACTCTCACAGCAGCAAAAACAAAAATGTTATTAAAAAAATTCACATATCATCCATGGGCCTTTGATAAATTTAAAAAAGTGTTCAAGGAATACAACATTCAGCTAGCACCAGTAAACCATTACTCCATAAAAATCCTACTACTTTCAAACATCAAAGATGCTATTACACCTAACAAAAAATCTGGCATATACCAAATTGAATGCAGTGATTGTAATGAAATATACATAGGAAAAACCAAAAGAAATTTAGAAATTAGATCCAAGGAACACGTTAGAAACATTTAAGAGTAAACAGAAAAATCAGCAGTTGCGTTTCAATTTTGGACAAAAAATCATGACATAAAGCTAGAACCGAAACTTCTTAAACACATAACCGGAAAACAAGAATTGTCCACATGGGAGCAAATCTTTATTTTAAAAAATAGAAACCGAGTATTTAATTTCGACATTCCTCAGAGTGACATTTTCAGTAAGTTCATTGAACCGTTACCAGAAGAAACATCAGAAGAAGCATCACCATCCGCACCACGAAACACCATGGAAACCCAGTTATTGTCCGGTTGATAATGGAGGAAAGTTAACCTTCGAAACACGTCCCGGAAAAATATTTTGTAAGTGTTGTTCAGTGTTATTAACTCACCTTTTAAAAAATAAATTAATTACAACAATACTGTTTTCAAAGGAAGATAATTAAGAGTACACTTTTAGAAACATCATTTATACACATAGTATGTTATTTTTTATGAAAATGTCTCTAAACTGAATTTAATTGAGGCAAGATGGATGAACTTGAATTGAATGAAATGCTTCACCCAAGGCATCATGGGAACGTTTCTTCCCTTCCCTTCCCTCTCCTCTCGAGCTGTCACTAACATTGGGAACCCGAGACTAAACTCAAAGGGCCATAGTGCTACATGATGATGATATGGGCCTTCTGTCTATAGCGCCTGCTATCTAATGAGGTTCGAGAAAAGGTTATTTGTGTGTTTTAGAAGTTTCAACAGGCAACATCATGATTTTAAAACAAAAATAATGCACTGACGTTACTTGTTAAGGTACCCAACATTTCCTAATGTAAGTATTTGTGACAAAAATTGCATTTTGAAATATATAAAATATTATCCTAATCATTATCACCCTCCAGCTAAGAATTGAATCCAGGACACTGACATGTTAGTGTGTTTTACCTTTTAAGGAATGACGTAAGGAAAAGATAGCTTGGACGTGAAAGAAATACATTTTAGTTTCATTAAGGAATGGGGCAAGGATAAGATAGCTTGGGGCTGAAAGGAATACATTTTAATTTTTTTAAGGAAGGGACAGGGAAAATATAGCTGGGATGTGAAAGGAAAATAGTTTTATTTTAATTTTTTTAAATGCATGTAACAAGGAAAAGATAGCTCAGGCATGAAAGGAATACATTTTAATTTCTGTTGAGAAATGGGACAAGGAAAGCAGGCTGGACAGGGAAGGAATGCATTTTATTTATTTATTTCAAGCACAAGACCACTTTGCTCTAAAGAAGAATTTGTTGACTGTGAAAACAGTATTTGAGCCCATAAGTGGGGGGTGCTCTAGTGCAAATGCGTGTTTTGAGGTCTATACAGGATAAAGGACAGAGATCTGTTGCAGTATGCCCTGGAAGGCTGTGATGGTCTTTTTCCCATGGAGCTACCTCCACACAAATTTGTCAGTGTGCGAATCCAGGTGATCTTGGCATATACCAATCATCTGCTTGTTTTGTTTGTTTGTTTGTTTGTTTGTTTGGCATTCATCCAGAAGCATTCCACATTGTTAGTGTGTGCTCCTATCAGAGGATCCTCAAAATTTTCAAAGTGGTTTATCTGTAAATGTGTGTATGATGTTACCACAAGCGCAGCTGACAGCATACAATATGGCCTTCAATAATCGGAAAGTATTTCCATACCTGGAAGTACTTGCCTGAGTATTACAGACAGTAAGGTGTTCCCATCGCTAGATTTTACAAAATATAAAATTTCTAGTCTTCTGTGACAATTCTACATTCCAAAAGCACTGTTGAGCAGACCATCCTTCTATTTAAACATTAGGCTCTCATCCACTTGAATAATAGTTTCAGGTCTGCCAACCATAATGGGATTAGCGATCAGCCACAGAGCAAATACCTCTGAGATGATGTTACCACTGAATCGCTGTCTTATTACATACTTGTGCGTGCTCCTGTGCTATTCCATTTGGAGTCTAATATTAAAAAGATGAAAAGTAAGTTATCCAATGTTACACTGTAGTGGATCTCTTGCCAGTATGCTGCTATTCCGAAGATACTCGATGGCCCTTTCAATAATACTAAACAGATTCACAATCTGAAGATGATTCAGTCCTTGGAAGTTTATAGTGCTGGTCTGTACAAGAAAGCTCCAAAAATGAAGATTTTGCACTAAACGGTTAAGTAGAAAGAATTTACACAAATTAAGTTGTGCAAGATACAGGCTGTGGTGGTAGAAATCATATGAATTAAAGAAACAGTGTTAGGGGAACCAACTTGCTCGGGGGAGAAGTGAAACATTGGTTAAGAATGAGTCTTTCCTGTGTAGTCTCAGTGCAATAAAGCATCACTGAAGAAACACATTTTCATGCTATGTCTCATAAAATTTTAATTGTAAAGAAAACAGTGAAATAAGCAAAAAATAATGACTGAACAATTACAAATGCATCTGTTTGTAAAAGTTGTGAGAGATCTAAGATCTGATGTTATGATAACCTGTTTATTGATGATAAGAGTAGATATTGCTTCTTTGAAAGAAAGTAACTCACCCACCCATCTTTAATAGAAAAAATCTTGCATCCCAGACCAAAACACAGCCATACTGGTGGCACTGAACAGAAGGCTGCTGCCAACCTGACAACCTATATTCACTAAAATGGCAATCATCAGGCTTTAGCTGCACTAACGTTTTGGCTACACTTTGCACTTGTATTTGTTTAAGGATAGTGTTTGTTACTCGCATGTTGGCATCTGCTGTCAGAGAATACTAAAGTTGGCTAGAACTAACCTGACACCTGACAACTATGTGATTCACTTATCTGCGAATGAGGCTAGCCATATCTCCAATAATGTTACAAACACATTGTGCAATGATTAGCCGATTTGGACAAAGTATGGCTAGCCTCATTTGCAGGTGAGTGAATCAGCTGTCAAGCGTCAGGTTAGCTCTCACTGACTGTAGGATGCTATCTTCAGCGAGAACTAGAAACTACAGAGAGAGTGGGGTCAGGTGAGGAAAATTGACACAGGAGTAATATTTTATTGAAAATTATTGACAGAATAAAAAACTTTTTTTTTCTTACTACTGTGGGTGAAAATAGTAATGGTAAGAAAAGTGAGGAAAATAACAGAATACCTTAGAATTTGCATATGGAGTAGTTGTTGACATGGGAACCTCGTGACCTACCCTTCCAATATACAGGCTTTTTTAATAACAAAATGCTATGCACTCGGGAATAAGAGTGTTAACCTAAGAGATGGAATGAAATTCACTAAAGTTGGCGAGAGTTAACCTGGCACTTGACAGCTAGCTGATTCACTCACTTGCGAACGAGGCTAGCCCTATCTCGTTCAATTGTGCAATATATTAGTAACACAACTAGATGAAATAGAGCTAACCTCGTTCGCAGGTAAATGAATCACGTAGCTGATAAGTGCCAGGTTAATTCTCTCCGACCATAACTGCATGTATCATTGGGGTTTAGCTATACCAATGTTTCGGCTACACCTTGTTGATGGTTGCAACTACTCTACTTCACTCTGTTTATAAAAGACATTCCTTGGCTATGCCTTGTGGTTTAGGTCTCTGAAGCCCTGGGCTACACTTTGTACATGTATTTCTGTAAGGTGCGTCGTATCTTGTTTGAGTTTAAGGCGCCTATATATTTATTTATTTTTAATGTTAAATTAATAGTCCTCTTCTTCTCGTTCTTGGTCCTCTTGTTCTTGCCTCGGCTGTTTTTGAGACTGCTTAATAGGTCGTGGGAAAAATGAGTGGTTATCTTAGTGTGGATTGAAATAAGTATTAATAAAAATGAAATGAAGGAGAAAAACAATTGCACTTTTATTACAATGTTCAACAGCTAAAACTTGAATACTGTACATTATAAATATAGACCGACTTTCAATAAATTTGCCAAATGATTCGGTATCCTGAGCTTCACTTCACCATCACCAAGAACGTATATAGCCGAATAAACATACGATGGTATTGCCTAAATGAATCTTGGATGGAATTTAGCCTGACGCTTGTCTTATAGCACGGAAACTTTCACTCTATCACTTAAACATACTAATACGTCGTATTCTCCGTAGGATTGTAGACAGACCACTCCGCTAAAACTATATCAAACCTCCCTACTCTTGCCTGCCAAAATATTGAATTTCTATTGGTTGCCTAGAATGTGGTATATTTCAAATTGAATTGTTTCAGGATTTCTCATTGGGTAAGCGCTCGAAACTGCTCCTCCCACGCTCTTGTCATATAACGGACAACAGACGCTCTGCTAACAATGTATGATGTTTTATGACCGTTGCACAAAAATAGGTCTACAAAGAATATACTATATAGTTTTATTACTTCCGGGGTCAGTATATCGCTGCCTGTTCTTGCATTCTGGTGAAATGAATTCTTGTACTATATGAAACTTATTGTAATATATGGAAATATTTATTTAAATTGTAAATATCTTATTACGCACGGGATACCGTCTGAAAGGATAGCTGTTTTTGTTAGTTTTATGTTGGCAGCTGGTAACGTGGAGCATGTGGCAAACGGAGTACACAGCAGACAGTGGAATTGACTCCAAATAGTAAAAAAAAAAAAAAAACAGCAACCTTTGTTTTTCATATATCTGTGCTTTTGGAGATTTGTTCCCTACTTGGTGTCAAAATAGTAATGTTACAAAAATTAGTAAAGTAACTGAGAATAGCTTAGAATTTGCATATAGAGTAGATGTTAACATGGGAACCTCGTGACTCAGCATCCCTTAATATTGGCATTTTTTTATAACAAAATGCTATATATTCAGGAATGAGAGTGCCAACCTAAGAAATCGAATGATTTTAGCAAACTCAAAGGCAGTAGTAGAAGCAGTCATATCAAACTCAAAAAATCTGATGTGTTGCACTCACATGACTTTCTCTACTCTTGTACTAACCATTCTTACAAACTCTTATTCCTATATCTTCTTGTTAGTTGAGATAAACGTTTGTACAAATTATCTTATTGCTTATTTCCTTGTAGGTGCAAGGGGAATATTAGGATACAGTAGGCTTAGTGCAATAGTCAAATCTTTTAAAGCTTTGAGATTCCGTTCTCTTTGCACACTTGACATATAAAGAAATGAACAACGATGTTCCATTTCACGAAAGTTTTTCAAGTTTTCCGAAACTCACACACATAACAAGGAATATCTCCGAAATGGTTCACCCTACTAGAGAATTTATTGAGACATAAATTGTGTATTTTAGCAAGATCTACATTTTTTGTATAGTATGATTTGGTGAATCTAATGGTTTAACAGTTATGCAAAAATCGTCCAGAGTAAATATGACTACAGGGGCCATAGCCAGAAAATTCAAGATATACATTTCATGCCATCAAAATATCTCAAACATATGACATTTTAATCAAAATCATTAGCCATTTTCAAGAAAATCAAAATTTTCGAAAATTGTTCATGTAAAGGGTAGTTTAGGGTGGGGCTATTTTCTTCAAAATCTTCGTGTCGCATCCTTGAAAGACATTAAACTTAAATATCAACTTTGGTATTTGACCAACTTTTCGTTTTTAAGTTATGCTGTCCACAGACACACACGCACACAGACACACACACACACACACACACACACACACACACACAGACGTTTTTCTAAAAATGCTTTTTTTGGATTCAGGGGTCTCAAAACATATATTTCCGGTGAAATCTTGACATCGAATTTTTGGGTGGAGTACAATACTTCCCCTACTTACCAGTAGAGAAAGTAAAAATATAATTGAAATAAGAAAAGCACTAGGTATACTGAATAACCTACATAAAACTACTAGTTTCCAATGGATACCTTCACATGTGGGAATCCAAGGGAATGAAATAGCTGACCTGGCTAAAAAGGGTTCCTATTGGTGCAGTTTTTGTAATTATTAAAAACGTTGTGTCTTTGAGCTATTGAGATCTTTGTGATCTCAGGGCGTGGTAACGGATGGAATGAAAAATCACACAATGTTTCTTCACCACAATGTATTATTTTATTAACACTTTTTCGATATTTTACATTAAATAATTCCTCTTAGCACCGTTCTAAATGATTTAAAACCTTTCCACTTTTTCATTTAGTGGAACTAATGCTTGATGAAAGTCTGGTGAAAGTTCTATGTTCACACGTTACACCAATACGTCCTTATGCCTTGATTACACACACGTGAGTGGGAAGATTATGGCATCACCTCACGTGACACCGCCTTTTTCGTATACATCCGTGTATGCGTCCATCAAATAGTTCTTTCTTGTTAGGGAAGCGATCCCTAACCATCCTCCCCTACTTTTATTATGGAACACGTATAATTCTAATATTTATACATATATATTAAAATCAAATATGGAAATGTTTATGACGTCTTTAAACTAACTTAGTTGTTCGTAACAATGAACATTTGTAACACGTTTTCGTCATTTGACCAACACATACCAACATCAAAAAACAAATTACACTTTTAACAAATATTCACATAAACGATTTTCTTTTGGGGTCTTCTAATATTCTGTCTCACTATCTTCATCACAAAAATGGAAATAGGAATGTGATAGTTCCTGTACAGGGGCTATGAGAGGAACAACATGGATCGCATACATAAAAACTGGACAATCAACACCAAAAGAATGAGAAAGGAGGCAGTAGCTGTATTCGGCTTGACACAGACATGATTGCCTGGCTCAATATCTTCACAGGATAGGAATCCTGAACTCAGACAGCTGTGCACTCTGCAATAACACAGACCCAATGAATAGGCACCACCTGCAACAAACCAGAAAAATCAAAACAAGACAGGAAGCTGTAATTGCTCCACCCTTAGATCTGCACTTGATTTAAACACAAGCTGTCAACAATGAACCTGTGTACGCAGAAACCAAAGCACACCACAAAATATAGTACCTTAAATATTGGCGATTATTATCTGAGAATTTCCAAGATGTATGATGACTATGATAAAGTTTACTTGAATGTAACGTGATATCAGTGCTATCCCTAAAATTCCCGAATAAATATAATTTTATTGCGCATCATAAGCACAAACAAGAGCCCACATGGTATGTTAGTCGCAGCTGATACGAACACTAGGTTATCACTGAGGGGTACAAGATGTGGATCTAAGGCTGGATGGAGTACAATTTCGCATATCTCTACTAGGACGCCAGATTCCAAATGGGCTGGAGGACCCAACGGAAAACCATTGGAAGAAGAAGACTAAGAAACACACATGAGTTATATGTTACCACTTTGGAATCCTATGGCTTACCCATCCTCCTTCATACCATCTTTTATAGCAAGATGATGGAAAGAGGGCAGCAGAAAATGACGTGCAGAATACTGCGCATGCTGCAATAGGAGTGCCAACCTAGTTTGGCTATCATTGGGATTTAGCTACACTGATGTTTCGGGTATGCTTTGTGGCTTACAGCACTCATTATTTTGACTATGCTTTACAGCTTAGGGCCCTCAAGCTATGGGTTATGCTTTGGCCTGACAGTGATTTTAAGTCTCATGTTGGTATTTGTGACATCAGAGCATACCATAAACAGAGTATGCAGTTGATAGCAGAATTAACACCAAGTAGGAAACAATTGCCATACTTATTGAAAGTTTTAATGGAAGAATATTAAATGAGAAATTTTTTTTTAAAGTCCAAAGGTTCATCTATGTGCATGCACAAGCCGACTTAGGCAGCAGTTGAATGCCAACTATATTGCATCTCTCATTGCAGATAAAATACACAAAATTTGTAACCCTATGGGCAACTACTGAAACAACTTCCTAGATATCTGCAGTACAGTAATTGTGAAGAAACCTATAACTAGCAGCCAGTGATTTTCAGGAAGTCCTATGTATATTTCCTTTCAGGTTTTACTGCTTTATATAAACAGACTTGCAGTCAAGCAAAATTTATTTTAGCGTGAGAAGTGAATTAATTAAACCCACCTTACAGGCTTGCCTTCAATTAGTGTGTGATGTGGGAACAGATGTGCTCTGAGTGCATACGTACTTTGTGATGATTAGATTTAGTTAAAGTTTAGGCTAAGAAAAGTTATGCTAATAAGTTAATTGGTATAATTTATTGATAAATAGGGATAAGTAAGGATAATTTGGCAACACTGCATTCTTTAATACTTACTCGGTTAAGTTATGTTATGAAATGTCCTCAAGGTAAAATTATTAGTTACCAAATATTTATGTTATACTTAGTAAAAATCTTGCGTCACATATTGGAAAGTTGAGCCATTTTAGTTATGTATGCACATTTCACCACTATAAATTATTTTAGTTCATAGTCATTACTGCTATTTCCAGCATTAATCCCAAAAAAGAAAACCAGAATGAGTAAAAGAATACTAAGTAGGGAACATTTATTAGGAAATGGCTCTCCTGAGTGCTGCTGTAACCTCCTTCTGTATTCTTTCAGTGTAAGCATTCAGCAGGGCCTGTAACTATAAATATAGTCATTTAACTTATTGCTACTGGTATATGGATTGTTTGCTACAGTTTTGCCATCGACTGGGAGTAAAACAAATTTGTAGATAGAATCATTTGGCAGTGTATCAAAATTCATTATGTAATCTGTATTCTAATTAGAAATATTTACTCCCAAACCGTTTAGTTCTATAATCCCTCTGGCTTAGAATGGATTCTTATATAAACATTGCTGATTTATCACTCTGCCTACAGCATGGTCCCCTTTCACTGGGCTGCAACAAATGCATAGCAGGTAGATTTGCACTTATAGTAATCAGCAGTAATATGCAACATCAATATTAAAGTCAACTGCTTTATTTAAATTGTTCATCTTATTCACATTTTCTGACCACAGGATACAAGCTTCCAACTTGTTGTGACAATTTTTGTTTATAGTGCATGTCGTAATTTGTAAAATATGAACTAGTAATCTGTGCTTAACCTAGGAAGTGATGTCCTTTAATGTGTGTTTATTGGAGTTTTTATATGTGTGACAGAAGAAAGCAGTTCTACTGGGTCTTTGAGGATTCTTTTAGAATGGAATTTCCATTTATTTTGCACGTGATTTTTGTACATTTATGGCACTGAACATTTTATGCATTTTAAAATTTCATGTCATCACGAAAGTATTACACTTTATTGAGGAAAAGTTTAAATTTCAGGAGCTGGGCAAACATGTGTACTATTTACTTTCATAGAAGTTTGAAAACAGTGTTGTTATAATCAATTTAATTAATTTAATTGACTCATATTTTAAATTAAAATGTGTACTATTCTTTGTCTTTTTAGCAACATAGATGTGCAAAGAAAGACAAAATTTATATTATTAGATACCTTAATATTTGGGATGATTAATACTATCGCAGCAGTCACACGCAGAAAGATATCTCGTGTTAGCTATCTCTCACCATTGCCTTTGTATGTAATTGTCATTACACAACAGCGACAATGGGCAGCTCAAAGCAAATGTTGTTGCATACATTTCTATACTCTGTACATCAAGAGATTAGAGGAGATGTAAACAAAGCTCCGGCTTGTATTACTCCGCGGCCACATGCATTCACAATGATGCAACACAGTTACCGCTACGCGTAGGTATAATATGCCTTTTACACTACTAAAATGCATGATCCAAATAACATGTAGCACATGGAAATTAACTGCTACTTATGTCATCTCTGTCCACAATAACACTTTCATTTCCTGCTCACAAACTCGAAATCAATCTCCAGAAGCAGCTTGTGGAGGGAAGTTTGTTTTAAATCTGGAAGATCGGGATCAGAGTTAGCTGCCAGCAGCACTTTGTTTAAGGTGAGGGGTTCATTGTTAACAAAGAACTGGTGAACTTTTTGACGGATTGCAGATCTCACAAATTCGTCGCAAACTACATCCAACATTTGTCTGGCACGTGGCCGCTTTTTGTCGGGAGCTCTGACTTCAACTGAGGATTTTTCTTTGCGTGTACTGTAAATACTTGCAACTGACACACTGGTAAACTTGAATGTTAATTTCATCACTTCTTCGATAGCAAGTTTGGGATATTTCTCGCAGAACTTGTTAAACATGTTCAATATTATTGTCTTTTCGCCACTTCGCAACGGTTTCCCGCTCTTATGTTTCACAACACTCACTTATTCCGCCATGTTACTTTCATACTGAATAATGCGTGCTCAGAATGATTTAGGCTGGTTACAGATTCACTTAACTGCGTATTCTTACACTTTAACAATGCTTAGTACACTTAGTTCGTGCTTTAGCAAACATTGAGATTTCAGACCTTAGTAACAGTATTTCTTTAAGGGACTATTTAGACGGCGAAAGCGTCAAGTGTGTGGTCAAAACACACGTGGCTTTGTTTACGTCTCCTCTAGTCTCTTGATGTACAGAGTATAGAAGCTTTTGATGTGCAGGGCTGGTTTACAGCTTTTCCTGAAAAGATGTCGGTAATGCAGAGACTATAAACATACTGGCTTGTGAGTGGAGTTAGTTATCAGAGAGTTGTGAGCAGTTGAGAAGTGTTTGTGAGACAAAGAGAGAATTTTGATTTTGTAATAATGTCAAGGTGACCATATAACAGAACAGCTGTGAGTTGTAAGGTCACAAATTGTGAATTGTGATTCAGTTTTAGAAGAAATAAAGTGACATAAAGCTACCAAATTTGTCATTTGCCACACTGATGTCAGGAGTACAGGAAGGTAGAGTTGCCGGCAGCACCAGGTGGAATAAATGCTTGGCAAAAATCTAGAGAACTTAAAGGTTGAGATGCCAGAATGCGATACAACATCTGTATGCATTAAGATACCCAACTGTGACAGTACATCAATCTGTAAAGTCTTCCACTGACCCACAATGATGGTCAGCAGAGATAGAAGCTGCACAGCTGATAGCTAGCCTTCAGGGACGGGCAGTAGAAGTACTGAAGATGATTCCGAAGTTGGCAGTGTCAAGAGTCATCTAGGAGGCTCTAGAAAACCTGTTCAGGAACCACCGTCTGGCCACAGCCTATTGCAGCCGGCTCAGATGCTGCAGGAGTTCGCCC
The DNA here is from genome assembly GCA_030765045.1 of Tenodera sinensis. NCBI lineage: Eukaryota > Metazoa > Arthropoda > Insecta > Mantodea > Mantidae > Tenodera > Tenodera sinensis. The sequence goes on from CM060961.1 coordinate 196,737,876, forward strand.
TGGCCATTGAAAAGCTGAACAAGGCTCTGGTGAATCTCCTAACCTGATGCATATACTAGCTGTCTACTCCTTCATTAATGGGGTGCGTGATGCCAGGATACGTCATCTTATACTTGGGCTCTACAAGACCATCCACGATGTGCGGAGGATGGGGGTGGGTAAGGTCACAACTGCCTGTCTGGAAGATCATGAGTATTTGGCATGAATGTTCACAACAGAGCAAATAAATTTCAAGCTCTTTATGCTGGAGATGTGGCTAACCAGGACATGTCATGAAGGACTTTCAGCAGCAAAGCCCACGAGCAAGCAAGAGGCAAATAAGGAACAGCATGATGTAGGGCATGGGGGAGCTGTCCCATTGAGTGATGCTGTGTGCCTTTGACAGAAGAGTGGAGGAAAACCTCATCGTAGACACAGCTCCAGCTGTGACAGTGATCCAAACTAATCTGATGAAAGGCTTACCATTGAGGAAACCAGATTGGTCCTACCAGACAGTGATGGCATTGGGCAACACCTTGCCTGTGGAAGAGGATGCCTCGCTGAAATTGACCTTGAAGCAGAGTGTTATAAGTCTGGGCGTTCGTCGCAAGGGTTGCAGAGGAAGTGACACTGAGACTGGAAGCCCTCAGGAGCCACATGGTGATAGTCAACGTCAGCAGGAGGATCCCATGAGTCGGGCAAGATGAGATAGTGTTCCAAAGCCATAGCGAACTTATTAGGGTCTGCAGGGTAACCCTGGTGAAGATTGTGGTTTGGCCTGCCAGGAGCAAGGTAGGTACAAAGGTGTATCAGGAAGTGAGTGAGTGAGAGTTTAAGGTACTGTGGCCAGCTAGGTCATTAGGGCTGTGCTAGGAAGGTCAGTGGTCGTGGAGCACTGTGGGCCCTCATCACATTTTGTGTTGGATAGCCTGTCAACATGACTCGGTGGAGGGCGGCAGGACGAAGACCTGCTGCACTGTAGCAGAGTTTTCAAGCAGGATGGATACATCGCCCTACCTGCTATCTGGACAGAGGGGCACTGCCCAATAACCATGGCAAGGACTGTGCCACATTGAGAAGAGAGTTGGCAGTGCAGTCTACTGCATTCAGAAGCTGCCCCGAGGAAAGATGCTGGTGATACACTCTGATAATATGGCTCACTATGACGGTGCCCCTAAGGGAGGGACCAGTGTCACGGCAGCTGTGCACAGATACCAAATGTTAGCTAATTCATATTACTGCCTTTGTAATTGTTGCTATACAGTATGGGACAATGGGCTTCTCAGAACAAATACTATTGCATACATTTTTAGAAGCTTTAGATGTGCAGGGTTTGTTTACAGCAGAAGTCAAACTTCAGTTTCCAGAAAAGTCACTGGTAATGCAGAAACTATATAACCAATTCTAAAGTAAGAACAAATTAGAAACTAAAAACTTTACTTATCTTAGTAATGTTGCTTCACTGTTAATAGCTTCAATTTCCTTATTTAACTATATAACCAAACTGACTTGTTGGTGGAGTGGGTTGTGAACAGTTTAGAAGTATTTGTGAGACAGAGAGAAGTTTGTGTTGGCATTGTGGTGTCAAGATTACAATACAACAGAACAGCTGTGAGTTGCAAGGTCACAAAGTGTGAATTGTGATTCAGTTTTAGAAGAATTAGGTGATATACTTTTTTCTCACAATGCATTCAATATTTTAGTACCAAGAGGAGTCTTAGGATTTGCCTGTTTGCTGATGTGCTTATGTGGTACATTTAGCACAACACACAGTATGAGTTGTAGAAAAAATTACATATACAAAGTTTCCAGGTGGTTAAATGAAAACATCAGAGTTAATTAGACTCTGCACTAAAGACACATAAAATAAGCATGCATGTATGCTGCCAAAATCTTTAAAATATGCTCTGTAATTTCGAAAATATGCACTAACCTGCACTAAAATTAAGGTTAAGTTTATACATTTTGCTACTTGTAATGTATCAACGTTCTTCCTTAAACATATTTCTGGTTATAACAATTTGATTTGCAGTAGAAAATTATCATTTTCTTCAAATGCTTGGGTGTAAATTTTACATTTATCTCAGTTTGTATGCTGAGAAGCATAATTCCATCTACAGAAAAAAAATAGAAAGCACTTAACTGTGAAGACATTTCTTCAAGAAACTTATGTTTGCATTTTATTTATTCTTTGAGAATAAAGTTTTAATGTCAGGATTTTTCTGTAAAACACCCCACAATTTACAGCTTGATTTTCCTGCATGCTTTAAAGAAGCACTATTAAGTTTACTCTGAACCTGTGGAGAATTGATGTGGATGTCTCCACATTAATGTGTTTAAATATTAATTTTGAAATTAAAAGTATATCTGTATTATCTAGATGTATGGAACAATGATGAAATGGAGTAGAACCCTGATTAACCATTATAATAGAAGGCTTGTGATTGATGGTTATAAACAGCAGGATTAATAAGCAATTACAGTTTGAACCTTTGTATCTCAAAACCTTAGGGAATGTCAAAATAATTTTGACTAATTGAAAATTCGAGTTATGGAGATACATAAAAAATAAAAATGTTGAATTTGTGACGTATAAACTGGTTGCAAATTACTATTGCATGCTTATATATATGGTTGTCTAAATTTATGTAATAAAAGTGAATGTTTGTAATTAGACTTGAAGAAATCCACTGTCATCTTCTGCTTCATTTTATGGGCACAAACTTCCTCCAATAAATCCACATCTAGTGATGTAAATTCACTCACTAATGATTGTCCCTGAATAAACATTCTTATATTCCTAAGGTTTGCATGGCCTGATGTGATGTCAGCTGCATTTTTGTCATGTCTTTGTGTCCTTGATCAACATCTTCTCCAGCATTAGAATCTGAATAATGCATTACTCCATTAATAAAACCTTCATCTGAGGGGTGTCCAACAATAACAGAATTTACCTTTATATGTGCTTTGAAGTTGTTGCCTGGCATTCGGAATGCTCCTGGAAGGTAGACCATTCTTTAGTAACTGCTAGGGCTGTAGGAAGTTCAACTTCTCCATTATTGCACTCAGTAGTGAAATCAGCTTTCCTGGAGCAATTTCCTATTGTGGACGGGAACTTTGGGATGAGCAGAGCAATTGCCAATAAACAGTAGCGCTTATTATTTTCTTGATTAAACTTTGTCACTTTTTCCTCCAGCCAAGATTAAAAATGAAGATTGTCATCCAAGACTTTTTGTTTTTGTACAAAACTGGCAAAGGTTTGAACCTGAAAATTTTGGCTAATACTGGATTTCTGACAATGAAGTTATTAGTCCCCTTGCTCTCCAATATGCCTTATCTTGACCTCCTTATCTTGGTCATCTCTTGTTCTCTTCCAGCCCCAATGTTATTAGGTACCTGAGGGCTAGGGAGTCTGTTTTTCCAACCTTTCCACTTCTCTAATTTTTCTATAACCTCTTAACCCCTAACATGCTGACCTGTCACATCATGTAGTGCGTCCTCTGATTGGTCATCAGAGGATATGGTCGGTGAATGTATTTTGACAACTCTCCTGGTCAGGTCGGTGAGACCCATAAACCAACAGCAGGTGTGGTCCTCCAGACATTCTGGGGGTTGCGAGAGAGTGATGTGATCACCAAAACGTAAAAATGTGGTGCTCTCCAAAAAGCAGTTACTTTTACTGCTAAACATTTGAACAGAATTGGGATATATTCTTCACCCTCTGACCTCTATGTGATCTGCAAGAGGAAATTGACCAAGACCACCTTCAAATATGCTATGCAGTACCTGAAATGTGGTTTAGCAGATTTGCCAGTAAACAACCATTTAAGTTATTCACTTTTGTCATGTTTGCTGCTACCATTGCTGTAATTCAGTGCTAGCAGCACTTAAGGGAAAACCAAGTTACATTTGCGTTGAAGAGATTATCTGACTTGTATCTTTTGAGTGGAGGGGAGGACATGTGGTTGGTGGTGATAAACTGAGTGGCCCTGCTAGAGGCCTGCATGTAGGCTCTCGGAGTCCTTTGTGCCTCTTACAGGCAGATTATTGAAGTCCAACAGTCCTGATAAAGAGGACGGCATTCGTGATATCTGCCCTTGTTATATTCTCAGATTGCAAGAAGGAGCCCTAGGTAACTTCTATGCATAGCAAATGCTTCTCATTCTCATGGTATAGCTTGGGAAGATTCAAAATTAATTCCACATTTTCTGCATATGGGATCTTCTTTGAGCTCCATTATGCATAAATGTCTGTGCAGACTATTGTGTCCAGTCTAATAGTCAACAACACCCCTGAGCCTAGATTGTTAAGTTCAGTAGAAACTGATATAGTTTGCCGCCATAATGAAATCATGGCTTGCCTGGCAGCTGTTTGCTTATTCCAAATCTCAGATGACCCTGAGCTGTAAGCTGGGTTATCTTGAACTTGACACTTCAGGGGGATGCTTCAAATCTCCCACAAAAGGGTAATCGAGCTACTGGCACAATCGAACCAACATCCTTTGCAACTGCTACACCAATTGGATGTAAATTTCACTGCTATTGGAGCTTTCAAAGCTGCCATGCTATATGAGCAGATTCTGATCTCCGCCCATTTTTATGGCAAATTATATGCGTTGCATGGGCTAAAACTAACAAGGGAAATGGCAAGACTATAGGGAGTACGAAATAAGAAGGCACATGAGTAGCTCCAATCCCTACTCAGCTATGGAGCGCTGTTGCCGGCTCATATCGCTATGCGAAAGAAAGAGAGGGGAGATATGCACGTGAGCGTTACCAGTAGACAGCAGTGAGGACGGTGAAGGATTGCAAGGTGCACATTTAAAACCTGCCATAACAATTTCAATCTCTTTAAAATGAGACAATAGGCTCTAATCGTGTAATTTGCTTCAAATATAAATTCCTCATCTAAGCAGATAATTTTCATTTGCAGTCTAATGTTTCAACGGTGTTCATATCTTTCAATAAATAGGTGATAAAACATTACAATGTTGAGTTTTTAATATATTTTTTTATCCGATTCTCTAGGAACGTTTTCGTGTAAATAGTTTTGTTATCGGAGTGAAAATGAGGGAGTTACGTGACGATTTAAATAAATCTAAAGGGATGTCGTAGTTGCGCAATTTGAGGCATTTTCTGATAGGTGTTTCTCATATTTTTCTCAAGTGTCTATACAGAGTTTCTGCATATATGTTAATCAGTTTCTATATTAGGTATTCTAAGTGAAAATCTACATAATCAAGCAACAAATGCCTAAGCACAATTTCAAGCCACATTTTACGAGTGATATTCCAATGTGGCCTTCTCGGTTGTGTATTTAAGCATTTCAGCACTTAAAATGTTCCTTACGATGCAATTTGTAAGTTAACAGAGCGAAGCTCCGGAAATAGTTTCCCCAATATCTACCAACCAGAATTTGCAATGCGGTTATTAATATAAGGCAAGTATGTTAGGTTAGCATCTCATCAAAGTTTATATTATGTTACATATAGCAAAAGCGGAGACTCGCAATTGAACAAAATATTTTTTAAACCAGTTATGTGAAGACTATTTTTAGCAAACTTATTTTATACCTCAGTAAGAAACATCAATATGCAGTATTGATTAAAAATTGTGAACATTGCATTGCAAAGAGAATTTGCCATAAAATAGCTCACATTTTTGGTTTAAAACACGTAATCCAGGAATGACTTAACATACCGTATTATATCGCATTAGGCCCCCCCTCGCATACTTCACTCCCCTATGACTTTTCATCACTAAAAAATATTTACCTATTAAACACCGCATAATTCCCTCTCCTGGTTCGTTCTTATTAGAGCGGCCTTCAAATGACTTGATAATGGACAACAATCGACGCAGCGCTTGCCACAAAAATACTCGTATAGCCATTGTCATAACGTATCGTAAAATTGCAATGTGAAGTTACACACGTGTTTGTTTCTAAGTCAATTTCTTACAGGTCGTCATATTGTTAAAAAGAGTTTTAAAAAAAATGGTATTTCTGGTGTCATTAATGGTTCTGACGACATGTTGTGGAATAGTGAAAATGAAGATGTGTTATCTGAGCCAGATATAAATGAAAAAAGTGATGATAGTGACGGAAGTGAGACTGCAGAATAGTCAGAGGAAAGAAACAATGAAACAATACATTGTAGGCCCAATGAAACCGTGGTATGTATCCAGTTCATTCACAAATTACTGTATACCTATATAACTTTTACATAATATTACATGGTTTCCCTTCCTTTCGGAATTCCTAGAAGCACCACTCGAATAATTCCCTCCCCAGTGTTTTCAAGCAAATTATTCGAGAAAAAAAAGGGGGGGGGGGATTACACGATAAAATACGGCATATGCACCAAGCTTTGAAGCCCACTTTTTTATACAGATTCAGCAGTACATCTTTCCGAAAGTTGTCCAGATTCGAAATCCATTTTTTCTGTCTTATGGTGTTTTCCGGGGGATATAAACAAGGGCTGCCCGGATTCAGAAGTGGTTATTTTACCTTGTTGCACTACGCGCGACACTGAATGTTCACTTACATTGCATGATCTAGCTGTTAGCGCCCGGCTCTGTTTAAATACAATGTTCGCACACACGAACTACTGAGGGCAATTCTTTTAAAAAAGCGTAAACACTGAAAATAATAGCCCGCGCATCTGAATGCAATACTTTTCCTTTCGATTTACTTGTCTGTAAGCCTCTCGTACCAGGTTTTGTTAATGCCATGTTTCTTAGCAACAAAACGAGTTACAGTAATTATAAGACACAGGTAACACTGTCACACTATGTTAGACATGGAACACGCATAAGAATAAACAAGATTCCTTTTCCTTTCCTGCAGACATCTCACTCCTTGAGAAGAAAGATAGTTGAGACGATAAATAAACAATCATGATGCAAGGCAAGTGTCGTTTGCTATCGCTGAGCGCAGTGTTTCTTCAATCACTCATATCTTGGGCTACAGGCCACCTAAAATTTTGCTTCTTGGACAGTCGGCTTCAACATTTCTAGCTCTTTGCAATGGAATGCTTTGTAATAATGAGCCGTTGCTGGATTTGATGAGCGCAAAGGGAAAAGTGAAAATCAAATATTGCGCTAGACAGCGCGTTACCAAACTGGGCAACGTTGCCTCTCTAGGATTGGCTACTTGCTCTCACACACCTTCTTCTAGCTCCGCCTCATGTGCCTTCTTATTCCGTACGGCCTATAGTCCTGGGGCCATAGACTCCTGAACCTGTCCTGTCCCTGAAGTTCAATCCATCAGTATACCACATCAGGAACCCTGGTTTCTGGGCCCCGTTTCTTCCTGGATGGTATCACCACTGAATAACCTGGACCAAGATTGAATATTGGCCCTATCAAGTCCCCTCCCATTAGAATAATGGGATATATCTCCAGAATCCAGATAGGATCAGTGAGTGTCCTTATAGGGTGGTTCAAAGCACCATCCCCCTAACATCCAGAGGCGATGCGCACTCATCCTTGCAACCTCTTTCACAAACAAGTGCAAAGCCCCAGGATCTCCATGGCAGACTGTGGGGTAGTTTGCACTGACCCCATTATCAAACATGCTAATCTTTGCAATGGATTTAGTTGGCAGTAGCTGTCCTCACTGAAGAGGCACGCCAACAGACCAATGCCACAAAGGTTACTGAGGGCCTTAAGACTGCAGTGTATAGTCACCCGACCACCTTGGATCAGAAGCCCTACTTCCGTCCTATGGCCCTCTTACAAGCCCACAAAACATTGTGTGCCTTCTTCACTTTATATTGCACCTGGTTTTTCCAGGTCAGTCCCGCATCTAACATAACTACCAGATAATTAACTGATCCAGTCACCTTTAACGTCTTTGCTAGGAGAAGGGTCTCTACCATACCAGGCAGCATCTTTTTCCTTGTGAAGGCCATTATATCACTCTTGTCCAGACTACTGGACAAATATGTTCCCTTGCACCATTCTTGTATGGCGTGGCTTGGGTAGAAAAGCCACTTTGGCCTGCCTCCAGAGGTGTGAAACACACCTCATGGTCAGGTAGGCCCTTATTCTTACTAGGTGTTAGGAAACAACCTCCTAGCCTTCCCATCCACAAAACAAAAAATCTGATGTGTTGCACTCACATGACTTTCTCTACTCTTGTACTAACCATTCTTACAAACTCTTATTCCTATATCTTCTTTGTGTTAGTTAAGATAAACATTTGTACAAATTATCTTAATGCTTATTTCTTTGTAGGTGCAAGGGGAATATTAGAATATAGTAGGGCTTGTGCGATAGTCAAATCTTTTAAAGCTTTGAGTTTCCATTCTCTTTGCACACTTAACATATAAAAAATGAACAACAATGTTCTATTTCATGAAAGTTTTAAGTTTTCCGAAGCTCACACACATAACAAGGAATATCTTCGAAATGGTTCACCCTACAAGAAAATTTATTTGGACATAAATTGTGTATTTTAGTAAGATCTACATTTTTTGTACAGTAAGATTTTGTCTATCTCTAATGGTTTATCAGTTATGCAGAAGTCGTCCAGAGTAAATACGACTACAGGGGCTATAGCCAGAAAATTCAAGATATACATTTCATTTGTCATAAAAATATCTCAAACATGACGTTTTAATCAAAATCGTTAGAGCCATTTTCAAGAAAATCAAAATTTTGGAAAAATTTTCCATCTAAGAGTAGTTTAGGGTGGGGCTATTTTCTTCAAAATCTTCATGTCGCATCCTTGAAAGACATTAAACTTAGATACCAACTGTGGTTTTTAACCAACTTTTCGTTTTTGAGTTATGCTGTCCACAGACTGACACACAGACCTTTTTCTAAATTTTTTTTTTTTTTGGGGGTTCAGGGGGTCTCAAAACATATATTTCCGGTGAAATCTTGACATTTAATTTTTGGGTGAATACAATACTTCCCCTACTTATCAGTAGAGAAAGTAAAAATGGTCCATTTAACTTTTTTATAATCCACAATCTCAGAGGCAACATGTCAACTGCCTTTTGGGGGCTTACATACTTCTACCGAGACAATTTTTTATTCTGATCGCTTTCTTGTACTTCTCTGGGATGATATATCTTTATTCATGTTTAGAGATACTTATTGGCCTAATATATATTATAAAGTCTGCATGTCCTTTTCCTGATGGATTCCAAATATGAGTTCCATCTAAATTTATATCTTGCCCTCACCTCACATATATGGGGGAGTTCCTTTCATATGCTGAGACCAAGGTGTTCATGAAAACTACAGACAACTCAAGGTCTTCTGTATTTTTACTTTCTCTAGTGGTAAGTAGGGGAAGTATTGTATTCCACCCAAAAATTCGATGTCGAGATTTCACCAGAAATACGTGTTTTGAGGCCCACTGAATCCAAAAAAAGCATATTTAGAAAAAGGTCCGTGTCTGTGTGTGTGTCAGTCTGTGGACAGCATAACTCAAAAACGAAAAGTTGGTTAAAAACCAAAGTTGGTATTTAAGTTTAATGTCTTTCAAGGATGTTTTTATTTATGATTTTAATATTATTATTTATGTTATATTGTACGTTTTGTAGTTTAAACATAATTTCATTTTATTTTTTTTTAAGGGAGTTTAATCCCAACATTGTTTTTAATTTTTGGGTGGGGATACCAACCAGAACGGTTGCAGGCAGGAGTATATTTATTATTTTATACTTTATTTGCTTCTTTACCATTATTATTGGGAATTATATATCTTTATAGAAATTTAAATTATTTAGTTTTTTCTTTAGTTTATAAAAGAGATTTTATGAATTTATATTTATATATTAGAATAATTTTGGCATTTTTAGTGAAAATACCTATATATTTAGTTCATTTGTGATTACCTAAGGCACATGTAGAGGCCCCTGTGTCAGGTTCAATAATTTTAGCAGGTGTTTAATTGAAATTAGGTGGTTATGGTTTATTACGGGTTTTTGAATATTTAATGAGAATTTGTATAATAGTTAATGTGTTTTGATTATCAATTAGATTAGTAAGTTATGCTGTCCACGGACACACAGACTGACACACACACACACACACGCACATGCACACACCTTTTTCTAAAAATGTTTGTTTTTGGATTCAGGGGGTCTCAAAGCATATATTTTGAAATCTCAACATAGAATTTTTGGGTGGAATACAGTACTTCCCCTACTTACCAGTAGAGAAAGTAGCTGCAGCTCAAAGCTGGCTATTTCCAAGCTGTGGCTTGGTTTCCTATAAACAAAAAGTTCTCCTCAACTTCCTTGCAAGCCACTGCTTGCTGAGCTTGATAACCAAACAGTGACTCAAGATTTGGTATAAATAAAAACAACCCACTGCTTACTTTTAACAAGGATAGACAGGTCTGACAATCTTGTAGGTTGTTAGTCAACTCTTGTCAGGTGCTGTCTTTCCACCACCTGCCTATGCATCGTGTACCCACTCAAGGTCCAGCTTTAGGGGCTTACAGGACTTTAAACCACACCAATGGCTCTCCTGTTACGGAACATGTTGGTACTATTTCAGAAACATCAGCACCGTCTACAGGTAGCACCTGAACAATACCATCATGCATTTTAAATTTCTCCTACTACCCTGAACTTGCTTGAAAAGAGTTTATCCCCAGGTTCAAAAATGTTTCAGCTTGTTCTCAAATAATATCGCCTAATACAGGAGTGATCTTGTATCTTTATGTTCCACAGCTATTGCACCATACTCTCTTTGAGCTGTGAAAAGCTTAGCATTTTGAGTCTTGTTTGTTTGATGCACAGATTCAACAACTGTTTTCAATAAACTTCACTTTGTCTTTTAAAATGATGACAAAAGTACTAGCTAGAACCATGTGGTCGTGCAATAACTTTTTTAAAAATACTTTCTCTACTTCTCAAATAATTTAACTTTGTCATTTGAACTCAGTGATTGCAGCTTTCTCTTTTGTTTTTCCACCATACATTAAACTGTTACTGTATATTAAACACACAAACTGCATACCACAAGGCTACAGCAGGCCTAAAGTATGTGACAATGTGCTGTCTGTAACTAAATTGATGGGACATTTAAATGTGACAGTGTGCTCTGTAATGAAAGTTCTGATTAGAGCAGTAAGTGGCCACAATTGAAAGAAAGTGCTGTGAACTCAACTACAGTAGTCAGTGGAAAGTTCAAATTAGAACCTTTGAATGACACAATTTAGATTGCATATCCCACTGTAAAAATATATAAATATTTGAGATGAGGAACAAGTTGATATAATTTAAGCTTTGAGACATCAAAAAAAGTAAAGAAGAACATATATAGGTATTATACAAATAAATTATAGGAAGTTTCTTCGAGAAATATAAATTACTAAGAGTAAATGGAAATTCGAGTAATAGAGGTTTGAGATATTGAGAATTGACTGTACATAAAAAGCCACTAAACACATGAGTCCTGGATCAAGGCTTCACGGGTGTTCAGCCGTGTTAGCTTCAAATCTTACACATGAGTCCTATTTACGTTTTTGTATATTTAGCAACATGGTTTAAGATATTGAGGATTGACTGTACATGAAAAATTCACTAAACACATGAGTCATGTTAAATTTCTTGTATATTTAGAAAAATGGCAAAAAGGGTGATTGTTGTTCACGGAGTAGTGCTGTGCGATGAGAGTAAACAAGACTTTTGATCAATAAAACCAATACAAGTGTGTATGCTTGCTCATTTATTTTTCATTATTTTTGTAAGTACATTGCTGGGCAACAACAGTACATTTTGATGACTACATTGATTACATGACCGCTTTGTTATTTGAAACTAAACCTGAAACACAGCTGAAGACATCTGAACAATTTCTTGAGTAGAGTAGACGTTCAGTTGTCATGCTCACACGGGAAGTGATTTAACATAATTTTGTTTCATTACTTTGAAAGTACGTTGAGATATTGCAGAATACTGAAGCCATTGGTTGATATACGAAGGTTGTTTGTTAAGTTCTTGGAATGGAATGAAAAAAAAGTACTTACGACACTTGAACTTTTTCTAATTTTTCAATATAGTCTCCTTGTAGTCTTAATGCACTTAGTCCAGTGATGTTCCAATTCCTTGGAATTTATGTTCCAATTTGAAGAAAATCTTCATCCATGAAGGAAAATTTTCAGCTTTGGGAAGAGATGGAATCCTGACGGAGCTATATCAGATGAATAAGGTGGGTGTGGCAACAATTCATACCTTAGTTGGTGTAATTTTGCCATGGCGATGACACATGTGTGTGGGTGCGCATTGTCTTCATGGAAGATGACTTTCTTCCTTGCTAAACCTGGACTTTTTTCATGTATCTTTTGGTTTAATTGGTCTAGGAGGTTAGCATAATACTCTCCAATGATGGTTTGCCCACTGGGGAGATAATCTACAAGCAGAATCCCCTTCGCATCCCAGAAAACTGATGCCGTTACCTTTCCGCCAGAAAGAATTGTTTTTGCTTTTTTTGGTGGTGGAGAATCAGCATGCTTCCAAGGTTTTGACTCTGGAGTATAGGTGGACCCAAGTTTCATCTGTGGCCACAAACCATTGCAAAAAGTCTTGTTCGTTGCTCCTAAAACGTGCTAAGCATTGTTCCGATACTTCCATTGTCATGCGTTTTTGATCCAGTGTCAAGAGTCGCAGCACCCATCTTGCAAATAATTTTTTCATATCTAATTCTTTGGTTCAAAATTCAACATACTCTTTCACATGACCTCTGGCAAGCTAGTGCAATTTCATGCACTTTCAATCGGCGATCTTCCATTACCATTTTGTGTACTTTTGCAATGATTTCTGGTGCAGTGACACATCTTGGCCAGCCACTGCACTGATCATCATCTAAGCTCTCCCGACCAAATTTAAATTTAACTTTAACTTGGCAACAGTTGAGTATGAAGGAGCACAATCCCCTAGTGTATTCAGAAAATTGGCATGAATGTCCTTTGCTTTCATACCTTTCTTTACGAAATACTTAATCACTGCTAGAATCCCAATGTTTTCCATCTTCGCAAATCACTATGCGGGAACAACAATACAGTCGTGTCGCCACTACAGCTGTCTTCCAAGAACATTGTCGTGACACATGTTTACGGGCAACAGTCCAATGAATATCATGTGAACAACTTGTGGCGCTACGATTGACCTCTCGTGATTCCGAGAACTTATCAAACCACCCTCGTACATGCTCAAAATACACATCCTAAATATTTTGTGAACAAATGAACTTTTACTAAACGTAATATAGGCATAACACTAAAAAAATGTGCTAATATCAGTTAGCTCGAACGGTTAACTAAATGACTGGTAATTGATGTTCTACAGAATGCAGCATCAGAAATATGCAATTATAAGCATGGTTAAACTTTATATAGAACCATAGAAGAACATGAATCATATTAGAAAACTTAATTCTGATAATATGTTGTGTTTGCCAAACTGCAATTTTGTCAGAAATACATTAGGGAATGTTGGTACCTTGATGAATAACAGCAGTACTTTATTATTGTTTTAAGATCATGATATTGCCTTCTGAAACTCTTAAAAACATGCAAATAACTTTTTTACAAATCTCGTTAGATAGTAGATGCGATACAGAGAAGGCACATCGTAGGAGCAAAAGCAAGGTAGGGGAAGGCATTATTGCCAATGTATGAAAAGGAGGGAGCTATATCAGCAAATGTATTTCCGCATTCTTTTAACACTGTATTGCACTGTTTTATTGCACAAGTATCTTAGGAACAATGATTGGCACACATATGTTATTTATTTGCCTAAGTGTGTGGAGAGTGCACTTAATTGAGGCAAGGTGCACAAACTTGAGGTACATGTGCATGTATTTTGAGTGCTGATGTTGGCAACAGCTTGACTGGAGAGTGATGGGTTGAGTGAGAGCGAAACGCTTGCATGATGCCTTGGGTGAAGTGCATCTTGAAAATTTCATTAGAATCCTCAACTTTGTGCACCTTGCCTCACTTAAGTTCAGTATACAGTTATTTACACAAATAAATAACACTAGATGTGCCAATTATTGTTCCTGAAAGTGTATTTTAATACTTACACCATAAAGCAGAACAATAAAGTGCATGAAAATCCATTTGAAGTGCTTTTGGTACATACAATATGTTGGTCTGGGTGACTCAGTTGGTTAGATGCTGGCCTACTAATCCCAACGTCGCGGATTCAAATCTTGCCCAGTGTGCTTAAAAGCGACAGCTCCATGTCAGTAGATTTTGTGGCATGTCAAAGAACTCTTGCAGGATGAAATTCCGGCACTTCAACAACAATGCTATGATCCTGGCAATTGACAGTATTGTTAAACAACAAAATAGTTTAATGTACATACAATACTTTGTCGCTTTGTTCCATATCACGAGTAAAAACAAAGTAAGAATGTGTTTGCATACAAATCCACTGTCTAGAAATAGTTTTTTTAAACCAGTTTTTTGTCAGCATCTACTGCAATATAATCTCAATTAGTTTTCTTGTATAACATATGATGAACTACCTTTATTTGCACAATAGTCATGTTTGTTACTTCTTTGTGTTTTGCAGAAAGTGAAAAGTGATTCCGAAGATGCTGCTGATGACGATAGCCCACTTCTAAATGCTAGGAAAAAGCGACCACAAGTAAGTATTTTCTTTTCTAACAAAATGAAGTTTGGCCTACATATTTTTTTGAATAATCAATAAAAGAATACTTTAAGGCTTGAGACGGTGCATTAGTTGCCTCATGCTTCTGGGTGACAATCAGGATGTGGATGGGAAGTATTAGTGGGTGATCTGAATTCGATGTAGGTTTGTGTTGGCATGAGACCTTTGCTTTGTAGTTTCAGGGCATGGGTAGTTCCTGGATTCTTGCTTGGCTTCTTGGATAAATGAATGCACTCTTTTTCATTCTGTTGATAATTGAGGAGCAACTCGATAGATGCACAAAATGTTGTTGTTGTTTTCTAGTGCCTTGCATCTGGCAATGAAGCCATTAGCATTCGTGCTTTCCAATACTTTTGAACTGTAGTTTCTTCTGATCTTAATGCTTCACAGGTCTTCAAGTGGTCTTCGTTCATTTCTGCTGGATCGTTACACAGGACACATATTGGTGAGGCTGAGATACCTATTCTGTAGAGATGACTTGCTAAGCAGTCATGATTTGTCAGTAGTCGGAAGGCTGCAACCGCTGTTTTCCTTGGTCTCTGGGGGATTATATCTGGGTTGGAAAGTAGTGTAATCCATTTTTTATCTTTGGCATTTGTTTCTATTTCTTGTAGGTATGAATGAGAAAATTTTTTAATGATCAAGCGTTTTATTGAGGAATATGAGAAATTGAATTTAGACTTTTGTTTTATTGTTGTGCCTTTCTTTGCAAGTGAGTCTGCAGCTTCATTCCCCATGACTCCACAGTGTGCTGGAATCCATTGGAGATAAACAGTCTTATTAACTTTTTGGAGTTGTGTTAACATTTTGTAGCATTCTCTAATTTTTGTTGACTTCTTTGTAGTATTTGAACATATTCCCTGAATTGCAGCTTTAGAATCTGAAAGAATTACTGCCTTGTTAAATTTATTTAAGGGAAGATTTAATAATTCTCGGAGAGCAATGTATATAGCCTCTATTTCTCCATCATAATTTGTTGTGTCTCTGCCAACAGAATGATAAAAGGAAAAATGTGAACACGTAACTCCAGCTCCAGTAAGGTTTTCCGTGGAGGATCCATCAGTATATATGTGCAGCCATTCTTCTGTTGGATATCTAGTATTGATTGTTTCCAGAGCTAGAAGTTTTTGCATTTCTTTTGGTGTGTCTGATTTACTTATTTCACTTATTTACTTATTTGACCGAATCACAGCGGTATAACTGTTTCATCTAAAATGGAGGAAATGCCATTTACATATGTGCTGGCCTGTCACAGCACAACAGCGTCCCTCAGAGGCACACGAGGGGAAGGTCGGTGGATCTAAATACCACCTATTTAGTCCTCCCGGCTAGGTCCGATGGACCCGTTGACCAACGATAGGTGTGGTCCTCCTTGCAAAATGGGGGTTTAAGTCGGGTGATGTAACTGCCACATTGTAAAACTGGTGCCCGTTAAGAAAACAGTTACATGAAAGCCACATACATGAGTATGAGTCCTAAAGATGCACAAAATGCATTTCTGAGAAAAACGTTTTTTGTCTATTTGACAGTACTAATTGGTTGGTACAGCAACTATATTAATCAGTCAATGCTCCTTCCTGATACTGTCTCGTCGAATGTGAAAAGAAACAAATAGCATATTTATTTATGCCAACAAACTTACTGTTTGTCACAATAGCTCAGTGGTAGAGCAGCCGCCCGGTAAGCGGAAGGTCTGTGGTTCAAATCCCAGTTGTGGCATTGAATTTTTAAGTTCCAGTTCTACCTCTCACAAATAGCATAGTTTAACTAGTGCAAATTTGGGTTTTGAAAATGCAGAGTATTTTCAAAAACCATAGATGCTGATTAACTTTTCTGCATGAGCGAGAAATTAACACATGAAGTTTTGTTATTTTTGTCATTTATTGTTTTTGTTACTTTTTACTCATGCATTTATTATTTTTTTATTTATTTTCACCTTCTCATAATACACAATGTACCATACAACCAACATATTAATGTTTATAAGGATTATTTTATTAGGTAAAAACTTAGAAACTAAGTACTGCTACATTCACAATAACAATATATTTCGTTTTTATATTGAAGAGACCAATAGCAGTAATAGTAACCGCTTTTTAGAGAGCACCATATTTTTATGTTTTGATGGTCACATCGCTCTCTCACACCCCCCCAGAATGTCTGGAGGACCACACCTGTCGGTTTACGGGTCTCACTGACCTGACCGGGAGAGTTATCAAAATAAATTCACGTATCATATCCTCTGATTACCAATTAGAGGACGTATTACATGGCATGACAGGTCAGCATGTTAGGGGTTAATATTTTATAGAGAAATGGAGAGGTTGGAAAAATAAAGACTTCCTAGCCCTCGGGAACCCTAATAATATCAGGGTTGGAAGAGAACAAGAGATGACCAAGGTAAGGTCAGATAGAAAAGTTAGTTATTTTCTCAGATTCCAGGACAGCAATTACAGCAATTACTTCCAAGTTGTCACCAAAAAACCAAACAATTATAGAATGTTGTAAAATGCTTAGCCATCTAACAGCACTTCAAAAACACCTAGTCTTCCAATGGATATCAGCTCACTCTGGACTGAGTGGTAATGAGAAAGCTGATTTTCTTGCCAAAAAGGGTATCAGCGGTATACAAAAATCTATAGTTAATCTACCATTTTATGTAGCTAAAAGATTAGTCAACTCTAAATTATTGAAAAATATTACTATGAAAAATCAAGGAATAAAAGATGGGAACTACCAAACATTCAAACAGTAATTCCTGAGTATCCTCGAAAAACAGCAGTTGCAACCTTTCAGGTTGATCACAGGACATGATTGTCTGGCAAAACATTTAAACAGAATTGGGATATATTCTTCACCACTCTGTCCTCTATGTGATCTGAGGCCATACCCGAGCCACGCATGGACACCTTTTGCGTGGTGATCCGGAGCCTGTCTGTTCGACGTGTAACATTCCAATCTCCGTCGCACATGTCCTTCTTGATTGTCCGCGATACGCTCGTGAGCGCCAGTCCGTTGGCCTGGGCCTTACACTGTCGTCAGTTTTAGGCAACGACCCAGTATCTGTAAATACAGTGCTGCGGTTTTGTTCCACAATTGATTTTATGAAGCAAGTGTAAGGATATTTTATTTCAGAGATTTTAGCCTTTTAGATGGCCGTATTTTTGGGTTTTTTAACGTTTTAGTGTTTTTTTTACTTTGTAGCAATTTTAAGTTTCTCTTTTTAGCATTTTAAATGAAACGTTTTAATAGTTGTTTAGAGGTTTTTTATCTATTTTAACCATAGATTTTTAGTTTTTAATGGGTGATGTTTTAACACTTGACGGTATGTAATTTTACTTCTGGACTCGGGGCCCTAATGACCAAGTTGTCGACGGGCCCTTAAACTCGACACACTCACTCACTCACTCTATGTGATCTGCAAGAGGAAATGGACCGAGATCACCTTCAAATATGCCCGGCCACTTCTAGTGCCCCATCCATCAGTGAAAAATATTGGAGAGCAAGAGGATTAATGACTTCATTGTCAGAAATTCAGCTTTGGTTAACAACATATATTTTGTTTTATTTATATAACAAACATATTGAATACTCACAAAGAAATTCCAAACAGTATTGAATAAGTAAGCTTTAACCTTTATTAGTTCTTGTGCAGTCTGTACATGGTTCTTAGTTCGTTTTTCTTTTCCACATCTGCCTCTGTCTTAATCTTCATCAGTCCCATTTTACAGGTTGAGCATGTGTCAGTGTGTGGTGTACGGAACGAAGGATTGAAGAAGTTGTAAAATTTGTATTTATATTTTGACAATGAGCAGACTGGAAGGTTTCTTAATCTTTTCTCAGGGGTCTCCATCTAGGGGATATGTGAATGGCAACCACAAGGTACCCAAGCTGAGCATTACTTCCACTTACTGGTGGTTTGCTCCTCACTGTAACTTCTCTATCTGACCTTACCTTGGTCATCTCTTGTTCTCTTCCGACCCCTATGCTATTAGGGTTCCTGAGGGCTAGGGAGTCTTTATTTTTCCAACCTCTCCATTTCTCTAATTTCTCTATAAAACCTTAACCCCTAACATGCTGACCTGTCATGGCATGTAATACGTCCTCTGATTGGTAATCAGAGGATATGGTCGGTGAATTTATTTTGATAACTCTCCCGGTCAGGTCGGTGAGACCTGTAAACCAGCGACAGGTGTGGTCCTTCAGACATTCTGGGGGTTGTGAGAGAGCGATGTGACCGCCAACACATAAAAATATGGTGCTCTCTAAAAAATGGTTACTATTACTGCTATTGCTCTCTTCAATATCAAATTATGAAATATGACTCGAGGGGTAAAATATTCTGGAGTTAAAATAGTCCCCCATTCGGATCTCCGGGAGGGGACTACTTCTCGAGAACCAAAACATTATATTAATAGAAGATCTAACATCAGACTTCTACAATGGAATGTGGGTGGTCTCACACAAACAAAAAGAATAGAACTGAATAAAATTGTATTTGACTATAAAATAGATATCTTTGTCATACAAGAGGCAAATCTAACAAATGACCAACTTAAATACTTCAATTTTACTGGATTTTTACTACACTTATTACCCAAAAATATACAGATAAGTAGTGGAATATTAGTTGGAGTCAAAAAGGATATTAAATACTCCTTTGAAATTATTAAAGAAATGGATAACACAGATAAAAGTGAATTAATAAAGCTAAATTTTTGGGATAACAAAACACATCTACATTTATACTGTATTTACAATCCTCCCAGGAATGAACCAGATCTCTCACTTATTGACCAATTAAATAAAACAATCGTAATTGGAGATTTCAATGCCCATTCCAAAAGATGGGGTTATGAAAAAGTGGATTCTACAGGGAAGATAGTGGAAGAATTTTTGAATACCACAACTTTTGAACTGATTTATAGTAAAGAAGATCCCACAACCTTCATACATTATTCTGGAGCAGGCAGTAACCCAGACCTCTTGTTAGCTACAACAGATATTGTTTCAAAAATTAAAAAACACGTTATAGAAGATCCAAGTTCTGGTCACAGAGCAGTAATTGCTGATATAAAACTAGAGAATACAACTAACAGTCAAGGTTTTACGAATCTGTATTGGAACTTCAAAAAAGCAGATTGGAACAAATATAAAACTGAATTAGAACATAAATTTAAAGAACAAACAAACTCACAGCTGCATGACCAACCAGATCAAATGAACAAAAATTTCTGTAAAGTCATCCTAGAAACCGGAAAAAAACATATTCCTCGTGGAGGAATTAAAAATGTCAAACCCTTTTAGAACCCCCAGTTAGAAGAACTGAAAAAGCAAAGGGATATAGCTAGAAATACAGCTGAACAAACAAAAAACATATTGGATACACAAATATGGCGAAAGAAATGTGCCTCACTAAAAAAAGAAATTAATACTGCTAAAAGGAATCACTTTAATAATTTCTTAGAAAAAATGGATTATAGGACAGATGGTAACAAAGCTCATAAGTTCATAAAAAATGTCAAGGACAGGAAAGAAAACAACAGCACACCTATCATACACAACAATAAAATGTTAGTAAATGATGCAGTCATAGCCGAAACATTCAATAAATATTATGCTAATTCACATAAAGCAACAAGAAATAATAAAGAGGAACGTAAAGAATTTAAGAAAGATTTGAAACAAGAAAGAGAATGTGATCCTAACACTCAGTGCAATATCTTTTTTCAAAATTTTAATATGCAAGAAATGAAAATTGCAATAAATAATCTAAAAAACAAAAAGTCTCCTGGACCAGATCACATACATCTAGAGTTCATAAAAAACCTTGGAAAAACAGCAAAACAACTACTACTGAAACTCTACAATCTATCCTGGAAAACCACTGTACCTGCTGAATGGCGAAAAGCAATAATTGTCCCACTCTTGAAGAAAGACAAAACAGCATCAGAAATAAAAAATTATAGACCAATAGCTCTTACTACCATAATAGCAAAAGTGATGGAAAGAATGGTGTCAAACAGATTAAATTGGTTTCTAGAATCACAAAATTTAATATCCCCATGTCAAGCTGGATTTAGAGAGTTCCACTCTACAAATGAACAAGTCTTACTTCTCAGTCAAGAACTCAGACTCCTTCAATAGAAAAGAAGATAATTTATCAGTTTTTATTGATTTCCAAAGTGCATATGATTCTATATGCAGAACAAAACTACTAAAGAAAGTAAAAAAAATAGGGATACAAGGTCCAATGTTTTCATGGCTATGTCATTTCCTAACACAATGCTTGATTGCAACCAGATATGGAAGAAACATATCTAAACACAAACAAGTACACCGTGGCTTACCACAAGGCGCAGTGCTAAGCACAACACTTTTTAATATATTTATTAACAATCTGCCACAACAAATACAAGAATCAGGTGTGAAGTGTGCACTATTAGTTGATGACTTAGTAATGTGGACTTCAAAACCAAAAAGCCAAAGTACAGAACTAGAAAAAACCATGCAACAATCCTTAACCAAATTACAAAGGTGGACCATAGAAAATTTAATGACTGTTAATACAACAAAATCAAACTACCAAATCTTTTCACTAAGAAAAAAACCACTAAAAATAAAACTAAATTTTGAGGGTCAACAATTACCAGAAACAAAGGAAGCAAAGTATTTAGGAGTTACATTTGATACTAAACTTACATGGACCAAACAAATAGAAAATGTAATACAAAGAGCAGAGAGGCGCATTTCACTGTTAAAACGTCTAACAGGAATGAAGTGGGGATGTTCCAGAGCAACTCTTAACACAACATACAATTTATATATAAAGCCATTATTTACTTACTGCAGCGAAGTTCTTGTAACAGCAAACACAAAAAAGATTCAAATCTTTCAAAACCAAAGTCTGAGATTAATTACTGGTGCTATCAAAACCACACCAATAGCAGCTATGGAAATACTAACCAACCAATACCCCATTGAATATGAAATAGAAAAAGCGGCTCTTATTCAACACGAAAAGTTGATTAGACTCCCATTCAATACATGGCACAAGAGAAATTTTACACACACACTAAAGACTCAGGAGAGCTTTCTTTCCAAAATTGAAGACATCATCCTAATTCAAAGGAAAACTTCATATCTAAAGTCAATCCGACACATACATTAGACATCACATATTATTTACACCTAACAGAAGAAGTTAAGAAAAGTGATACTCCAACTAGTGTTCTAAAATTACTGGCATTAGAGACAATCCATACTAGATTTCCAGAACATGAATGGCTCCATATTTATACTGATGGATCATTGATACCAAACCAAGATGGAGCAGGTGCTGGAGTCACATGTCACTTCTTTTCCTATTACAAATCTTTAAGTTATGGAACTACTAACTTTGATGGAGAAATTGAAGCAATTCGAATGGCCCTACAAAATCTTTTGTACAGAATTTCACATTTTCAGCAAGCAGTTATTCTTTCAGATTCCAGGGCAGCAATTATAGCAATTACTTCCAAGTTGTCACCAAAAAACCAAACAATTATAGAATGTTGTAAAATGCTTAGCCATCTAACAGCACTTCAGAAACACCTAGTCTTCCAGTGGATGCCAGCTCACTGTGGACTGAGTGGTAATGAGAAAGCTGATTTTCTTGCAAAAAAAGGGTACCGGCAATGTGCAGAAATCAATAGTTAATCTACCATTTTATGCAGCTAAAAGATTAGTCAACTCTAAATTATTGCAGAATATTACTATGAAAAATAAAGAATAAAAGATGGGAACTGCCAAACATTCAAACAGTAATTCCTGAGTATCCTCGAAAAACAGCAGTTGCAACCTTCAGGTTGATTACAGGACATGATTGTCTGGCAAAACATTTAAACAGAATTGGGATATATTCTTCACCACTCTGTCCTCTATGTGATCTGCAAGAGGAAATGGACCGAGACCACTTTCAAATATGCCCGGCCACTTCTAGTGCCCCATCCATCAGTGAAAAATATTGGAGAGCGAGAGGATTAATGACTTCATTGTAGGAAATCCAGCATTAGCTAACAACAACAACAGATTTCTTAATCTTCTTTCATTGCAAAAGTTGTTGTTAGCTAATGCTGGATTTCTGACAATGAAGTCATTAATCCTCTTGCTCTCCAATATTTTTCACAGATATTAAAGAGACTTAGCAGTAAATGTAACCGCTTTTTAGAGAGCACCAAAAGTTGGTCCACATTTTTCTGACATTAAGTTCTGGAGGTAAATATCCTCTCCTTGATAGTGGCTCTTCCGTAGTGGCTTTCTCTACATGTGTACTTCTTAATGTCTTGCTTTTTAGCAACAGTAATGCACTTCTGTAATATTCGTGTTCTGTCACCTCCTTGGTTTCTTTTGGCGCATTCCCAGATAAGTGAAATTTTCTAGCCAGGAGAGATAATGTAACTTTTGACACCCTTGTGATTCCTTGGAAGCTTGCAGCACATACTGACAATAATCAGCCATCATTACTTCTCACACTGTATTTAATGCTAACAGTCTGCTTTCTATTTGCAATTTCTTTATTCACCACTCTGCGATTAGGAGATGTAATACTCATATATTTCATAAGGAATTTATCTTGATCTATTTTGTTGAGCATGGAAAGGTGTTGGTGAAATCCACTTATCCATTATAAGTCAAGTTAGCTGCATCACAGTGCTTATGCCCTTTACTTTTAGGATTTCGTGGAGTGCACTCGAGACCATGTGAACATGTAATTGCTGGAGTATGAGCTTTCCTTGACTTGCATTTTGATTTCCTCTCCTTATTTTTGCAATTCCTACCTCCTGCGCATTCTACGACTGATGCAACTTCACAGTCTGAGCTTGTGTCCATTGTGCATAGTACAGTGCAGTGTCTTAACTAAGAATAAAAATGCCATGTATAACAAAGCTTGCAGAAGCACCTGCCTGCTGTGCAAAGAGTCCCAGGTTCGATTCTCGGCAGAGGGGTAGGAATTTTTCTCTAGCCAAGATTATTCCTCATCCTTCCCTGAGTCTGGAAGTATTAATGAAAGTGTGAATGTGTGTGTGAATTCAACATATAAAAACCCCCAAAGACCGAAAAACCCACTGTTAAACGAGAAACAGCATTGCCAATAGGCAAGGCCACAGATGTGACCTCTGCAGTTAAAGGCGGGATAAATGGAACAAAAAGCTTGCAGAAATGAATGTGAAATCTAAGCGCACAACCTGAGTTCACAGTTATTGCCAACGATGCAGCAGTGTACAAAGCTTGCAGAAATGATTGAGAATTCCAAGAATCGCAACAGTGAGATGATGGCGGTCAATGACAACATGTGTTTCATAGAATTCAGGTTGCTACACTCTGGATCATAAAATAATAAAATTGCATCTATCGACCTTTGCTTAAACTGAGCAAGTGCATCTATCGAGTTTTGAAAAAAACTGCTAATATTCCCTACCTTCTACACAGGACAAGAATCGAATTTTGCAAAATCTGATTTCACAGAACAATGCAGGTGAAAATTATGTGGATACTATATATAACTCAATTTCGTAAAATTTTGCATCTATCAAGTTTTGAAAGATGCTCCTCAATTACTTAATTTTGTCACTACTAGTTACTCCAATTGTCACTGTGTGAATGTGTTACACTAAAGAACTAAGCTCAACTGTCGACTTCACTTCACTGTTCAGCTTATGAATCTGCCCTTGTCTGCAAGTATTTTCACTGAGAATAACTCTTGGTATTAGTGATTGACCTATCTGAGAAAACGATACATTCACCATGACACCAAACTCCCCCCACCCCCTCCCCCCTTCACAAATCTGTCCACCGGTTAATCATGATATTTTTCCTCAGTGTTATTTGCTACTTCGAAACATAACACTTATTCTGATTGGAGGATTTTGTATCTATTTCAAACTTGTGCACTGTTAGATTGCTCATGTTCTATTTTTTTTTAGATCGGAGATAAGGCACACAGCCCTCAAATCCAACAAAGCGACTCCTTTTCCTGCCTGCCGCAACCAAAGCATTGTTCCGCCTGTAAACTGACACAAATTTGTGTGGAAATTATTATTTCACTAAAATGTATTTATTTTCATTATATGAGAAAACTTATTTTCCGTGAATAAGAATAGCATAATAACAATAACATAAATGATTTGATAAATACTTGCTACTATGATGCACCCTTCAACGTTCATAGGACTGAAAGGATAGTTTCAGGATGCTCTTGACTACTGGTTGTATCAAACATGAGTTCTATCGGTTTTGTTTGTTCTTAAAGAAAGGAATGGTCAGTGTACAGTTAAAAAGTACTTGAAAACATTCACGAAATGTGTGAACTCGTTAGATTTCAAGCATTGAAAAAATTGAGAACAATAACGATCACCAATTATGTTATCTTTCAAAAGTATAACAGTGTAACTGTAGTTACAGTAGTATTCATACTACACAACATGTTGCAGAGCAAGCTTAGAGTGCATTGTAATAAAAACTAACACATTTTCTTTGTAAAGGATAGTTTGGGGTTGCAAAGATTTGTCTGAGAGGTAGAAGGGAGAGTACAGGGAGAGAGAGATGGACTTTTTTCTAAAATGTTCTTTTGGGATTCATGGGACCTCAAAGTTTGTCTCTGTTAAATTTTGTTACCAAATTACATTACCTCCTCTACTTGTCATAGGCAAATTAAGAACAGCCAATATGCACAAAGTTAAAATGTGAAATTAGTGAATTCTGCCCATGATATAGCATATATATATATATATATATAGCTTAATTGGGATTCTCAATGTTTTGCATGTTTTGTACAGTGTTAGAGCCTAAGTTGTCCAATTTATTTTTTCCTGCATCTTTCAGAGAGTCATGAGTGAAAGCGAAGGGAGCGAGGAAATAGCAAGCAATGAGTCAGGAAGCAGCTGCAGTAGTGACGAGGATGAAGATGAGGGTGAGTTTAAATTATCAACAATGAAATTAAAACACATTACAAAAAATTTGGGTTAGTTATGGATAGACCTATATAAAACATCTGCATCTGTACCTCTTTGGGAAATTCAATATCTAATAAAAGTTGCCGTTCTTATTTCTAGTTATTGAGACACATTTGCATATAGAATGTCATTTCTTTGGGGAAAAAAAAAAAATAGATTTTGTTTTGGAGTTGGAATAATTGTAACTCTAAAAAGTTAGCTTCTGAACATTTTTGAAGCTTGTTCACCAGCATTCTCCAACTAATGCAGTGTTTCTCCCAGTAATTTCAGGAGTTAGCATCAATAAGATTGGTGCTTGTGTTATGAATTTCCAGAGAGTACTGTGTGGATGTAAATAAAGATTCAATATGTTGTCATGGTTTTTCAAAGTGAGGATTTTCTCTCAAAGATTTGACTGCTTTGTTTATTGGAGATTTTAAAAGTGTTATTTTAAAAGCATTTTTCCCAGTGATTTTGGAAGAGCTTAAAGCTTCAAGGTGGTTGGTGCTTGTGTTATGCCTTTCTAGAGAGTATGTGTGGCAGCAAATCAAAATTCAGTATGTTGTTTTGGTTTTCCAAAGTGTGGATTTTCTCTCAAATGTCTAATTCTGTTTCATTTATTGCAGATTTTAAAAGTGCTATACATTGTACTATTTAATGGTTAGTTGACTAGAACTGGCGAGCAATGATGGATTTGTTTACATTATAGTCTGATTTTTAAAGGAAGATACATATCAAATGCCAGCTTCTCCACGTGGAGAGCTGCAGTGTTGTCAATAAACAGATAGCGATAACCCTCAATACTCGAGACATATAAACAAACGTTCGGGTTTATCTCACGGCAGTAAAAACACAAACATGTAATGACTAGTAGCCTACTATCTAAAGAAAGGTAATTTGATCTCAATACGAATAAAGTAATTTGAATTCACTGTGTTTTTTTGTCTTTACAGGTGTAGTAGGCTAACAACATGCTATGCAACTGAACATCCTAACAAGTTCCGTTCACCCACCAGCTTAACGATAACTGACCTGAGCAGTAAACTATCAGTGTGGCTAATGTGGCAACCTTTGTTTACGTTTCCATAGCAACGACCTTCCCCTCTTACCCTTAACCCCCCTTGCTTGACTGCTGCCATGTATTTTCTTTTAAAAATCAGACTATAACTGCTCTTATGTTTTTTTAAATCTTATTTCCAGATTTCCTTTGATTTTTCCTACATAGAGTTTGTTTCAATCTGCACATTTATTTTGTAAATGCCAGATTTTTGGTGTTGTGGGATGGAATCTTTTAGGTCTGTACATGGGGTTTTTTGAAGGCTATAGTTATTTTGGAAGCTACTGTGGTTTTACATTTTTAAAAATAAATTTTTGGGATTTGTGATGAAGCTTTGTATGGTATGTGAATTTTTTAATTTCAGTTTCTCTTTTGTTTGACTTAATTTTGTACAGTTTATCTGTTTCTGTTGTTTGAACTTCTTGCTTTTGTGGATTAGTTGTGGGCTTCCAACTCAGAAAAGAAATCTAATTAAAAAAATATAGTATGAATTGAGTTGAATTTATTGAATACTAGAGCATATACATCTTGGGCTGCCTGGTTTTTCTGTCATTGGACAGCCCTCTGAGGTTCTCTTACATTTGACGTATGCTATTTGTTATTATTCAGCTACTATTTATTAGCCTTACTCAAACCTGTCTTTTGTCTTTTAATTCACTTATTTTCACCAAATTCTCTTATAGTTTCCTTTTCCTAAGCTCATTACTATTTTAAATAACCCATTCCAATCTAAAATTTAATTTTCCCCCTCTTTTTCTTATGTTTCATGATCATTTATTAATAATTTCCTAAACCTCACAGGTTCATTTTATTCTTATCTCTTTCACTTCCACATTCTTTTCCTCACTTCACTTTCACTTATAATCCCTGCATGTCTTTACCCTTAAACTTTTGTTTCCCTCCCTCCTTCCAACCCTGAACGCATTTCCTTACTTTGTCTTCTATGTCATGCAACACTGATCACCATTTTCCTCTCTCTTTTTTGGCTTGTTTATATTAACACATGTTCATTATCTGAAATCCACTTAAGTTAATATCTTTCCAAATTCGTGCTGGCATTTTCTGGTCACCTTTATCCCATTCCAATCTACCCACATATGTAAAACCTGTTTCCCTGTCCTGTTCTATCTGGTCAAACTCCACATCTTCTTGTTTACTCAGTTTATTTCCATATAACTTCGAAATTGCTCCTTTGTTGCTTGCTAGTTTCTCACCGCCATCTTTATTCTCTGTCGAGTTGTTGTAACCGATCATATGTTCTTTCTTCTCCTCTGTCACCTCGTCACTTGCTAATTTTCTCTCCTTCCCCTATTATTTTCCCCTCCCATTTGTCCTTGGAGTAATGTTTTCCTCTTCTCAGCGATTCTTTGAAATACAATGCGGCTGATTTGGCTGCCTGTGTTTCCCGTCTTGTCTCTTCATGATTTTCTGCTACAGTGTCTGTTCATTCTTTTCCTCTATAATTTGGCCATCTTTCTGTAATTTAAAATCTCAGATATACGCCTGCTTCCCCTGACTTTTTGCTTGCCTTCTCGGTTCTGTTAATTTCTTCATTTCATGCCTTGGGTCATATGATAAGTCTTTGTTGATAAAGATGTTTGTTGCTTTCAGTAATTTTGCTAGTTTCAGTATGTTGTAAGTTGTATATGTACTTGTAAATTTTGCTAGAATGTTTCTTTTTCCATTTCTTCTCCCGAATCTAAATGCTTGTATTTCATAGTTGCTAGTGTTTATCTGTAGCTTCTTTTCCAGAACTTGCTTTATCTCTTGCTTTGAATCAATGTCAGTCCTTTCTTCTATTCTGACGAAAAACAAATTATATTTCCTACTTTGTTCTTCCATTTTTCCTTTGATGTTTATAATTCTTCCTTTATAGTTTCTGAAGGTTTAAGTATATCTTCATCAACTAATTCTCTTCTTTTGTTTGCCTCTGTACTCTTCTCCATTGCTGGCATTTTTCCTATTTCTCCCAGCTCTGCCATCACTTCTTCTACATGCCAGCCATGTCCTCTTCGTCCTTCTTCCTCTTACTTACCGGAGCGATCTCGACACACGTCTGCTCTGTCTTGTTGCTGACTCAGTACTCAACATATAGTATGTAACTTACATATTCAAATTATATGGGATGTGGTGTATTGAAAATGGGCAATGAGAACCTGAGATAGTAGTATAAGGATTGTAATATTTTAACAATTTGAAATCAGGAGAAGGCTCTGCGTCAAGTTCAGAGAGTGGAGGAGAAGAGGAGGAGGAAGTTGAGTCTGATACCAGCAGCTTCTCCGAATGGGAAAGTGAGGAGGAGGAGGAAGTTGAAGTTGAAGCTGAGGCCGAGGCTACTCCAGTTCAGAGCACTTCCAAAAGTGAACCTAAGGTAGAGTATCAGGTGATGTTAATGACATTAGTTTGTACAAGAGCTGCAATACTGTTTATCCTTAAATTATCTCCTAAACGTGAGTTCCTTTAGCAATAGTGAAACATATATGCATGAAAACAGTGGAACCGTCGAACTTAAAATCATGAGGGGGGAGGTAATAAAATTTCCCTGACAGGAAATGAGTAAGCTATACTTGAATTAAAGTAACTTGTGTATTCAGCAGTTCCCTTAGCGTGCGTTATGCATGTGGTAGGGAAGTGGCAGAGCAATCTATTGTAATGACAACCAAGATGACCTTGAAGTAGCCAATAGATTGTGGCCACGCAGTCCCATCTCAAAGTCCATTGGCTGCTTCAAGGTTAAACCTGGTTGTCATGACAACAGACCACTCTGCCACTACCCTACCAAGCACGTAACACATACCAAGGGAACTATCAGAATACACAAGTTACGTTAATTCAAGTATAACTTTTAAGATTTAAGTCTTTGTGAAAAATTTACTGAACATCAAGTTTTCCAAAATCATGTTCATAGGGCATTTGGTTAAAAGTTAATATATAGCAAAGAAGAGATCAATGTATAGTAACAAAGGGTCTAGCAGAATGGATAGTGAGATATAAACAGAACACAACTTTGAAACGAATTGACAAATTTATTAAAACATACACTGAAAACACAGAAGGATATATGCCATTTTATCTCAACATACTGCATTACTTGGTTTTTAATATGACACCAGATAGACAGCCGCCGTCACGTTCAACGTATTCCTCTAGGCGACGAATGAAAGCTGCCATCACTTGATTCAACATACTCAATGGCATGTCCTCCAGGACTGCACTCTTGAGTGCAGCCATGGTATGAAGATCTGTAGTGTACACTTGATCATTCAGGTATCCCCACAAGAAGAAGTCTGGGACAGTCAAATCGGGCAACCGAGCTGGCCATTGAATGTCTCCAAATCTGGAAACCAATTGCCTAGGAAAATGGCGCTGTAAGA
Source organism: Tenodera sinensis (assembly GCA_030765045.1). Lineage (NCBI taxonomy): Eukaryota > Metazoa > Arthropoda > Insecta > Mantodea > Mantidae > Tenodera > Tenodera sinensis. Next base: position 196,767,900 of record CM060961.1, read on the forward strand.
CATGGATGGAAATTCATGTCATCATGGATGGTGCGCCTCAGTGAATGATCTGACGTACCTAGCGCCAAGGCATGTCTTGCAGCAAAATGCAGAGGACTTTGGATGAGTGCTTCTGGCCTCCTCCATTTGTTCCAGAATCTGCTGTCTTTGGATGCTCGGGGTTTTTCTTGTTTCCACAAGATGCAGTAGTCTGGGATTGTTGCACTCACTGTACAATTGCCTGATGATCTGGGATTTTATCATGTCATCCCAACCTGAAACACAGTTGCTGTACTGTGATGGAAGACTTGTAATTTTTTAAATACGCCCTAATGGCGAATGTGCGATACTCTGAACAATGCAAACTAATTTTGCGCATGTGCAAGCAGCAATGCCATACTTTGCGACTCAAATCAGACTATTTATTCTGCTGGACCCTGTATTAGGTTTATACAAATTAGAATAATACATAGAACACATTAAAATAATATCTCAATGAATTATCAAAATAATATGCATTGGATATCTTTTAGAGGACCCATATAAATTGTTTCACTACTAATAAGTGATAACTGGTCATGTAAATGTAATGCTTCACATGCAAAATAAAATTCCTAAATTAGGTTTAGGAAAAAGGAGATGTATTTGGAGAAATAAAATATGTTGTTTACTAGCTGATAGACCACAGTGTTAAAATGCAGGGCGGAATAACAGGGGTGAATAGCAACTCAAAGTTATGTATATGAAAATTGTAAGATTTTTGTACAGTATTATTATGGAAAATAAATACTACTACTAATACTAGCTGATAGCTTTACATGTATTGAGGTTCATGTGGTTCAGAGTCAGATAACTGATAATGTTATAGGCCAATGGCCCAGAAGCCGCCTCCACCTCATCTCGGCCATCAACAGCAGCATCAGCAGCAGCAGCAGCAGCAGCAGCAGCAGCTTACTCATCAGACAGCAGTGATGGTCAATCTGAGAAATGTCCCATCTGTTTACTTAGTTTCACCACACAAGAGGTTGGAACACCTGAATCATGTGACCACAGCTTCTGTGCTGATTGCCTAAAGGAGTGGTCCAAGGTATTGTAAAGTAACTCAGTGTCTATGTTTACAAGGAAATGGTTTTCAGCAAAAGTACAGGAAGGAAATGTGTAGTGGTTTCCCATTATGTGCAGCCTTGTTTACTATGTATTAATGGTAACTGGATGTTTTCAGAATGTCAACACTTGCCCAGTGGATCGACAGGTTTTCACGTTAATACTTGTCAGACGTTGCCTCGAAGGGAAGGTGATAAGAAGGATACCCATAGAGGCACCAACACGTCAAGATGAGGAAGAAGTTCAGGAAGACCCCACATACTGTGAGGTAGGCTGTAGCTATGGTGTGTGTATAATAGAGGTCTGCATGGGCTGAAATTCTGAGGTTCAGCCCAATCTGAGCAAAGTCTGAGAATAGAGTAAACTGTACCACCCAGCATGTGTCCAACTGTCTAATTTTGTTTTAAATAAAGTTAGTTTACAGTTTTATTACCATCATCATTATAGTACGAGAAGTGTTGCTGATTGCAATGCAATGGGGCTTCGGTTTGATTTCTGGTACCAACAACAATTCTTTCCTTACTGACAGATCTAGTAAGGGATGCATTCAGATACTTGGGGCTAATTGAGGAACCATTTTATATTGGCTGCTGAAGTCCTGGCATCTTCACGCAGTAAATGGCATGTTAAAAGCATAATATCTTATTGACCACATGCTACTCCTATTTCTGCAATTTGCCCAGGATTTTCTGGATATGGGGTATGGGTGAGGTGGGATTTTAGCTGCTATGCTATTGTAACATTATTCGCAATTGGCCAAAGTGAGTGTTTATTATTACAGTAGAACCTTGATCATCTGAGGTGAGGAGGACTGACAGTACCTTGGATAATCAAAAAAATTGTGTAACATGCTCTTTCAAAAATAGAGAGGGAAACGTATGGGAAACTGGCAAATTGAATGAAAATTGGTCAAAGATGTGAAAAAAAAAAGCATCTACTGAATTCCCCAACCAATTCATATTTTTCTCCCAGTAAACCAGAAAGGCAGTCTCACATCAGAGACAACTACCCCAATGGTGACTTACTATCGTAAGTACTCTTATGTCCCGGGATTAAACAACCTTCAGATCGTAATTATTATTTATTTATGCCAACAAACGTACTGTTGGTGTTTTTAAACGCACAAGCTGTGTGTGGGCAATGTTTAAGAATTTAATGTCATTTTGGCAGGCTGTCACAGTAGCTTAATGGTTAGAGGACCTGCCTGGTAAGCGGAGGGTCTGTGGTTCAAATCCCAGCTGTGGCATTGAATTTTTCAGTTCCAATTCTACCTTTCTATCTTTGATCATGACTCTTTTAACCTCTTGAGCGATGGCCATTTAAAACGTCCACGAGCCGAGAACTGCTATCCAATATCCAGCGCAGGGCATTTAAAGTGCGTCATATATACACAGCTGTATTTTGTGTAAATATTAAGTTATTTTAATGAAACAAAAACTGGTATAAAACTCGTTATTTGCAGTATAAATGTACGTCATCAGCAAAGTTGTAGTATTTACAAAACGTTGAAATGGCACAATTTTGTTTCACTGTGGTGAAAAGTCAACTTTGCTCTGTCGAACGCATCTAATATAAGTTCTTGGAAAGAAACAGTAAAGAAACACCCATTGTATGTGTGCCTTATGCGTCAGCATACTGTGTAATACAGCGCTACTGTATGCGTGGTCTCTTGAGTCATCAGAATAGAGGCACATTGCAACTTTTGCTTACGCGAGTTTCGTAACTTAGTAGAGTCCGTGTCTTTCTTTGTTGAAATACATACATATACTTTCCTGCTTGTAGCTGAAGGGAGAAGTGGTGTAAAAAGGTGTTTTTGCACCAACTGGATATAACCATATACAATTGTTTGGTAATTTGGAGAGCTCTCTAAACCCACACAGGACAATGTCCGACCTTGACTTCCGACTATAAATAGCTCTCAGCCTAATTAAACAATACCACGTTGGGGGTTGAAAATCCAAAACCCCTGCACCCCTCAGACTTCAAGGAAAACATTATCCTAAAAGGATACCACCAACAGCAAAGAAGTCCCGCCCATCTCGAAAGTGTTTCGTGTGCCGCAAGAAGGGAATTCGCGAATGTGGAGATGTAGGTACCCTTATGTGTTTATCCCTGTTTTGAGGTAAATCACTGCAGAAAGAACATATTAAGGTAAGCCAATAAAGTATATAGACTTTACTTAAATGTTTCATGAAGGGAAAATTAAAATAAGTTGAGTTGGATAAGGGATAAATAAGGGTTAAATGCTTAAACGCACAGGACGTGTATACACGTCCATATCGCTCATCCGTCATTTTAAATGGACGTGATTTCACGTCCATATCCCTCAAGAGGTTAAGAGTGTACATCGTTTTCATCACCAATTGTGCTAATGAGGCTTTTCAAAAGTTTGTGTTTATAGTTAGCTTCAGGTTTTCCAACACAACTTGGTCCATAGGCTGAAGAGACGTGATGTTGGGGGTTTAAAAAGATGGTGTTAATATCACCAGAAACCATTTCTTTTGTACCATTCCTTAGTATATTGTTTGTTTCTCCACTACATACTTTGCATGGTACACTTCACAAAGCAGGACCTCGGTTAACCCGGAATTCAGTCTGGACTCAGGTAACCGCGCCTCTACTGTACTGGTATTAACACAGCTTTGGATTTGTGTATGTCCAGGTATCTCAGAATTGTATACTACTCAGTTTGATAAATTGTCTCTTTTGCCTTTTTCTCTTTACATAGTAAAGCTTTCAATATTTTTTATTTTGTCAAAAATGGTGCTAATGGGTTTGATAAAAATGCCATACATTTAATATCTTTACACAACAAAGTGTAATTCTACGATGAATGTGATATACAATAAAGCCATGATTATCTGAATCCTGGCTAACCGAGTTCCAGGTTAACCAAGGTGCTGTTTTACGAAGTCTGCAGTCCAAAGTTGTTAAACTTCATGGAAAATCAAGAAACTGTGCCCAAAGAGCATGACACCTGAGCCTCAGTACAGCTAGCTCAAAAATTGGCAAACGAAACAATCATTGAAAATGATGTAGACAAGTGGATCAATGCAGAAGAATTGGAAGTGACTGATAAGATGATAGTAGAGGCTAAAGAAAATGAAAGTGAAAATGATGACATTGAAATAGAGAATGAGAAAATCTGCCACGGTGAAGGATGCGATGTGATAGAAAAGACCATCAAATGCATAGAACAATATAGACAACTTCAACACCTACTGCTATGACGACCTTGTAAAACGTTGGCGAAGACGCGAGCCAGAAAACACTTATGGACTTTTGAAGAAATACCTTTTGTTAACTGGAACTGTATGTCTTGTAGGTCTTTTTTTAATTTTTTGTTTTATTTTTGTTTGCATGTACGTCATTTTTTTGTTGGTGGTACAGTAAATGCCCCTTTTCACATCTTTGATCACATTTGCACTCATTTCATCAGTTTACCATACGTTTTGATTTTTGACAAGAGTCTGTGTTATCAGAGTTTTCAATTATCCGAGGTATTGTTAGTCCCCCTTACCTCTGAAAATCGAGGTTCTACTGCACTAATTTTTCTTCATCTGTATTTTGAAGCCTGATCTGACATATTTTTCAAATTAAGTCCAAACGCAGGCCTAGGCTTGAGGGCTTGGTTTGAGTCCAGGCAGACCTCTACTGTATAACACTTAATGCTACTGTGTTGCAGATGTAATACAATAACAATGTTGCAGGTATGTGGTGAATGTGATAGGGAGGATCGCATGCTTCTTTGTGATGGCTGTGACTTGGGGTACCATCTTGAGTGTCTGGACCCACCTTTGGACACTGTTCCTCTTGAAGAATGGTTTTGTCCTGACTGCATCTTCTCTAACTCTGTCCAGTTGGCAGAAGAGGTATGGCTCAGTTGAATTGAATGTTTACAATATTCACTTCCTGTATTTCATTGCATAATAGTCATACTTTTCATCCTTTGTTTTTTAAAAGTAAAAACTTAATGCATTAGTTTTTTTAAAGTAAAACCATTGTAAAGCAAGCAGTAAAAAATGGTGACTTTGAATTTATTGAGCTAAAAGTATTTTGATTTGCAAAAGCATTTACAATACTGTTGAATCACTGTATTTTTTAACTGAAGTTGATTTTATCAGACTGCTGAAGATATTTGTAATTTGGCCTAGAAAAAAGTTAAAATACCTAATAAATGAAGGTTATATTGTAACAGATATGCGTGAACATTTAGTATACATTGTAAAATAAGTTACATGACAAATTTGCTGTCGATCTGCATCAGGTGATCCTTTGCTGCCCACATCTGCTGCACAGTCCTCCCCTCTGCTTGCATCCTTCCCATTCCATAGTTCATTCTCAGTCCCGTCTAATGCATTTAAAATATGTCTTCCTGAAACCATGTTGAAACCTGGCCCAAACATAGATGGGAGTTGGTTCATGGGCATTTTTTATATCTACTTGTAAAAAACAGTGCAAGTTGCTTTTGGAAGGTTTAATCAATAGGTCAAGGGCTGCAAAATTGAAGTTAGGCCCCCAGGAATAATGGCATGCGGGGTGTTGCAATGTAAAAGTTCCTTCACTTGTTCCCCTTATGCCCTTGGAAATTGTCCAAAACGAACAATACCAAATTCTTCAGCAATGTCCTGGTCTTCTATTCTGACCAGTCTTTATCCAGTCCTATATTACCTTTTGCTACTCTACTTTTCTTCTGGTTGCTGCATCTTCCATAGCTGGAGCCCCAAGTACTTGAATTTTCTATATCTCGTAACATCTGACCTTCATTTTCCATTTCTCACTCCTTTTCAGTTTGTAACCCATTTTAAAAATAATGATCTTAGACCCACTAGCTACATAAAAGATACATAAACTCAATACCGCATAGACAATTTCATCACTTTCAATGAATTTGCATCTATGTCTCTCCTTTCTACAAAACCCATGTAGCTAGAGGGTCTAAACTCATTGTTTTTAAATTGATTTACAACTGAAAATGTGTGATAAACGGAGAATGGAAGGTCAAATGTTAGAGATGCAGATAAGTAGAGTAGTAAAAGGTAAATTGACAGTGAAGACAATAAGAGCCTGTCTGCATGAAACACCACAATGCAACTTAAGTGGTTGGTAGAGGTTTATAAGGAAATGGTGGAGGCCAAGATGATGTATGGAGTGGGGATTAGGGGTTATGATGGATGGGTAAAGGTGGATTTAATACATAGATTGTTTTGTAAATTGATCACGGTTTTACATTGCAGCAGTAAATGGAGTAGCATTACTAGAGTTGGGCAGAACTGGGTGTGAAGGTCAAATGCTTGAAAGATGGCTAAAATATTGATTATGAATTAAATCAATGTGTGGTGGTTTTTTATCAATGAGTTGACAATGGGACTCTTTATCTCTTGGGTCGTTAATGGGTTTGCAGATAAAAGATGACAAGGGATTAAATACAGGATTGTGCATATGTAGGTATACAGTATTGACATTTTATATATGTGCATTATATATGCATTATACCGGGTGTTCTGAAATCATAACTTCTAGGGCTAGTAGAGGGGACTAAGTAGACAATATTTTAAATAGGAACCCATGTCCGGAAACAAACTATTTCCGTGCTACAACCATTACGAGGTATCAGATTTGCCGATCTTGTTATGCAACCTGATATACAGTACATGACGTAAGGCGATCAGCTGATGTCATGTGACGTTTCCCCTGCTGTGGTATGTCTGGTGTCCCATTCACGTGCCTATGCAGCTCCGATAAACATGGTTGAAGAATACATGGACATGGTGTTAGTGTACGGCGCCGTGGAAGCAAATGGAAGAACAGCTCATTGGTTGTTTCCACAACGCATGACTCCCATCACATACCGTTTTTGCCAGAATGGTACAACGGCTCCGAGAACGAGGCACCTTCACCGTCAATAGGAAGGTGCTCCAAGAAGACTCCGCATCCCCGAATTTCAAGAAACTACTTCATTACGTTGAAGAGGACCCATGAACAAGTATGCGAACTATTGCACATGCGATGGATACTTCTAACAGTATCTTGTGGACAATTCTTCGCGAGCAACAACTGCATCCTTACCACCCCCAAAGGGTATAGGCATTGCAACCAGGAGATTTTGTACCACGTGTTAACTTCTGCATGTGGTTTCTACAACAGTGCATTGATGAGCCCCAATTTCCACAAAGAGTTCTGTTCACCCATGAATGCCAATTCTCGAGGAAGTGTATTCTCAATTCTCGGAACAGCCATGTCTGGCAGACGAAAATCCACAGGCGATGCATGTTCAGGGGATTCCAACAGAGATTTTCTATCATTGTCTGGGCAGATATTGTAAATGGTCATGTGATCGGGCCATACATTTTTCCTGCTTGGTTAACGGGTGTTTCATACTTGATCTTCCTACGGAACGTATTGCCCCTGTTGTTGGATGCCGTGCCATTGAATGTAAGGCAGGAACTGTGATTTCAGCACGATGGTGCACCACCACACTTTACACTTAACATTCGGGAACATCTTGGCTGGAGATTTGGGCAAGGATGGATAGGCGCCTGGGTGGTCCTAATGCATGGCCCCCATGATCGCCAGATTTAATGCCATTGCACTATTTCCTGTAGGGTCGTATGAAGAGTTTGGTGTGCGAGACTCATGTAGAGACCCAGCAAGAACTGCTCGCACATGCTATGGCTGCTGCACAAGAGATTAGCAGTACACCAGGAGTAATGGAACGAGTGTATCGGAACCTGATTCATCGGTACAATGTGTGCAATGACGGTGGTCGTCACATCGAACCTCTGTTGTAGTGAGCAGTTTCAGTACAGTGTGGGACACATCAGGAGCAGAAGACAAACAAATTTCTGTTTTCTACTGTTGACACAAGTTTTATTGTGATCAATGTAATTGTTTTGTTTCTTTGGTATTACAGTATTCAATTTTCCTATGTAAGGAGTTAAATGTCATTTAATTCTGCACCTAACGTCACACAACATTTGACGTGGAACTCTTCTGATGTCAGTTTGCTGCCTATCCGGTTGCAAAACAACACTGGCAAATCCGACACATTGTAAAGTTTGTAGCACGGAAACGGTACGTTTCCGGACATGGGTTCCCATTTAAAATATTGTCTACTCAGTCCCCTCTACTAGCCCTAGAAATTTGTAACATGAATTTCAGAACACCCGGTATATATTTAATATAAGCAAAGAAAATCATTGCAATACATAGTAACAAAAAATACTAACATTGGCGTATTATTCTTTCTAATGTAGATGTTCAAATTGTTTGCCTTCAGCATTTACACACTCTTGTAGTCTACATGTCACACTCAAACATTCTTGTGAACACAATTCTTTATCTTCATCAATTTCTTGGCATGCCTCTCTTATGTACTGAATTATTTCATCAACAGTATGGGGTCTTCTTGCAAATACCTTATCTTTAACAAAACCCCCCAAAAAGAAGTCCATAGGAGTAAGATCTGGAGATCTTGGTGGCCAGTAAATTGACCCTCGTCATCCTATCCACCCATTTCAAAATTCATCTAGAAGGCGTCGCACTGTTAGCACATAGAGAGCAGGAGCTCCATCTTGTTAGAAATAGAAGCCCTCATCACCTGGTTGAATTTGTACTTCTGGTATCGCAATCCTTAAAATGTTGATGTAGACGTTTTGGTTTACACTTGTCCTCAAAATGATAAGTCCAATGACTCCTTTATCAGACCTGCCCACACTGTTACGCTGGGCTGATTCAGCTGTTCCTCAATTAAGTGGGGTTTCCTTACAGAGTAGTAGACACGGTTATGTCTATTTACAGGACCCAACAATTTAAAGTGTGCTTCGTTGAATCACACAATTCTTTGATCAGTTCCATCACCTTTATACTCTTCATTTAAAATGGCTTCGCAGAACTGTAAACGGCAATCTGGGTCATCCTCAATTAAACACTATATCAATCTTGGTTGATATATTTTAAATTTTAAATGTAACATCATATGACTCAAAGATCTGCGTGAGGTGTTCAGTTCAATGGCTGCTCTTTTCTTTGATTTTTGTGGACTTTGGATAAACGTCTAAGCAACTAGCATTTCATTTTCAGGAGTTGTAATGGTGACTGGTCGACCACTTTTTGGTGTATTACTGACAGACCTTGTCTGATGAAATCTCTTGCATAGTCTGTAAATTGTGAGCCTTGATGGAGGTGTTTCAGATTCTTCATGCCATGTCTCTTGAACCCGTTTGCAGTTTCCTTTCTTCCAGTAATATTCCAAAATCCAGATTTGTTGATCTTTAGTTAAATTACCTGCCATTGTGATACAAGATATAAAATGACGAATAAAAAAGACAAAAGACAAACCCAATAAGGCTGTGAAACTTAATAAGGAAATAAATAGCCATAAAAATCAAAATTACTTGTGTTAATCCATCAAATTTACTAATCATACAACTGTATACCTACATATGTCCACCCCTGTATTATCAATCAATATACTATTTTCCACCGAAATTAACTTCATTGCAATGAAGTAACAATTGTACAATAAATTATTTCACTCTTCACAAATGTAGTTGTTATAAATTTCCAAAGCTATTCGGTTTAACATTGTTAGATCTTTTTTGTAATTCTTGTGTACACCAAACTCAAAGTAGTCTCTTGAACTTAAGCTTTCTCAGCTTCTCATAAAATATTAGCTAATGTTTTGTGTACAGTCACATGTTGTTTTCTAGTGCCTTGCATCTGACAATGAAGCCATTAGCATTTGTACTTTCCAATACTTTTGAACTGTAGTTTCTTCTGATCTTAATGCTTCACAGATCTTCAAATGGTCTTCGTTCATTTCTGCTGGATCGTTACACAGGACAAATAGTGGTAAAGTAAATACTCTTGTGCAATACTATTCGGAATATCTTTTGGCAATACAATCCTCTATTATGGATTGCTGATACATAGCCCGTAATGCATAACTGCTCAAATACATGTCTTTACTGTACAACATTTTAATTGGTAGTCTCTAGGGTCTCATATTTACTCTTCCTGGTAATATGGCCAATAACCATTGTTTCTCATCCATTGTCAATCATAACATTTTCTTATGATCAATGTTGGCTATGTTTTCTTTCACTGAATAGCTTTGGATTTGAATAGATACAGTATTCATATAGCAAGCAATTTACAGATGCTCAATGGATATAACTTGACTTGTGAAATATTAGTGTGAATTCCCTCATCAGTTCACTCGGACACAAATCCCACTACAAATGGATGAGTATAATATAGTGAAACAGTTATAATGAAAACTGCATCGGATTGAAACATTTAACATCACTTACATGTAATTGTTTAAGTGTTTCAATCTGACTCAGTTTTCATTATAATTTAGATTCACATCACTGTCACTAGCTTATTAAAAGATACATAGTGAAACAGTGTTTAAAATGTAGGAGAAAGATGGAATAGTAAGTATGCGGCTGATGAAACTGCAAACAATATTGCAGGAATAGGGATGAGTAATGTATGGAGGGAGAAAGAAACTTTAGACAGAAGTTTCAGGAAAGTAGTAAGACAAAGAATAGAAAATATTGATGGGCAACACATCTTTAGCACTATTACGAAAATTAAAACTAAAGCATTATACAGAGAAATTAAATGTGCATGGGACAAGGAGCAGTATAACAAAATATGCAGTAAATGAGAGTGAAAGGTGGGTATGGTTTAGAATGGTAACAAAATTGAGGGGCATAAAAGGTGAAGCTGTCTTACATGTGGAGACATGAACAATTAGTTCCACTGCATTTTAGAATGTAAAGAAACCAACTAATTCCAAACAGATTAGGAGAGGGAAATTATTAGGTAAAATGATGGGAAAATGGGGAGGATAAACCTCAACACAATAAAAAATTAGATTCTTTAAGGAAAAATTGAAGCTAATAACAGTGAAGCAACAGAATCTAAACTAAGAACAAATTAGACACTATAAGCACCACTTATCTTATTAATATTGCAAGGTGGTATACTGCAACTTGAAACTATAGTCAGTAGTATACCATCTTGAGATAAGTGGTGCTTTTAGTTTCTAATTTGTTCTTAATTTAAATTAGATTCCTATCTAAGGGTAATGATTTGGAGCTAAGGTGTGACAACTAGGAGGAAGTGATTCAGGCATGGAATGTATGGATAACCACAGTGTTGTATACATTAATGCCAAAAGTAAGAGGATGTAGAACTCATAGGAATTGCAGAATTGTTAGGCTGTGTAATATATTTTGAATAATATCAGTTGAAATGTATTAGTGTTTGAAGAGATATAAATTCACTCACTCACTCACACTCACTCACTCACTCACTCACTCACTCACTCACTCACTCACTCACTCACTCACTCACTCACTCACTCACTCACTCACTCACTCATTCACCCACCCACCCACCCACTCATTCATTCATGTAGCTAGGGCTCAGTATAAATAATTGTCTATGTTTTTAGTTTGTAATGTTGATATGAGTGTTTTGTTACTAAAGGGAGAGCAAAAATACCTCCAAACGTGCTGCACTGTGTTTTTTCATGGGTTGTGTAGAATGATGATAATGGACTGCTGCATAAATAAGGTCGCACTGCTGACGTACTTTTGTTCTGCATTATTGAATTGACTGATGTGATGTGCTTCAGGTAGTACGAGTGGCTTGTTATTTTGTCCTTACTTAGTCACAAAGTGTACTGTGGCTCAGCATATGTTTTCTGCTGCATAGTGTGTACTTATGATTTTTATGTGTTAACTCACTCATTCACCTCGCCAGGTGAAAGTACAATTTACAGAAAGATTTCCAGGTGTAAAAGTTCCAGACCGTACAACAATCTATGAACTTTACAATAAACTTCAGGCCACTGGTAGTGTTCAGGCTAAGAAATCTAAAAGATAGCATATAGTTCTTACTGAAGAAACATTAGATGGCATTGGCCATCGTTTGGGGAACTCTCCCCAAAAATTGCTTAGGCATCTTTCACAACAGTCAGATCTTATGGCTCCGTGCGAACAGCTGCTAAATTGCTGAAATTAAAACCATATAAAACAACTGCGGCTCATGCTCTTCAACCAGGTGATCCTGTAATTTGGTGCACATTTTGTGAGTGGACTCTCAATAGTGTATACAATGGCAAAATAGAGCCACATTTAATATTTTTCATGGACGAGGCTTGGTTTCACCTTCATGGATATGTGTGTACACAAAATAATCGTTATTGGAGCTCTGATATCCTTCATAAAGTATACCTTCATGACGAAAAAAATTGCTATATGGTGTGCGATTATTGAAGGAGTTATAGGCCCAATTTTTTTTGAGTCATTAGTTGACATCCATATATACAGGAGTACAATTTTGCCCCCCTTTTTTCAGAAAATTGACAGGGAGCACGATTTTGCCTTTTTTCAACAACACTCTACAACAGCTCAGTCAGTCTTTTGATGAGAACAATTGAAAGCATGTTTCAGGACAGAATTATTAGTAGAGATTTGTGGCCCCTTTGACCCCCCGACCTAACCCTCTGCAATTTCTAACTCTGGGATAACTTAAAGCATAAAATGGACAAGACAAAACCATGCACCTTGGAAGAATTTAAACAAAATATCCACCAAGAAATTGCCAGCATTTCTCAATGTGAACTACAGCGAGTGATGGATAGTACCTTGGAAGAATTAAAACAAAATATCCACCAGGAAATTGCCAGCATTTGTCAATGTGATCTACAGCGAGTGATGGATAGTTTCCTTAAGTGGTGCCAAAAATGTATGGACAATGACGGCGGCCATTTCAACATCTTTCATAAAGTTGGGAAGTAAAGCCTTTAAAAGTAGCTTTAAAAATCTTGTATGGTTTCATCTGTGTCTTCCTATGGAAGCAGCAGAGGCCAATGAGTGCGGAGGACACGGAAAGGCAAAACACCCTGCGCCTGTTTAGTGTTTTTTTGCTCTCCCTGTATAATAAAAATAAATAACAAGTATAAGCATTGGATCACTATGGAGATGGAGGAGAACGTTTAAAAAATCAACGAAACAAAATTGCATAATATCTGAGAGGTAGAACTGGAACTTAAAAATTCAATGCCACAACTGGGATTTGAACCACAGACCTTCCGCTTACCGGGTGGACGCTCTAACCACTGAGCTATTGTGACAAACTGCCAGAATGGCATTAAATTCTCAAACCAGTTCGTATTTCTCCTGGTAAACCACAAAGGCAGTCTCACATCAGAGTTCTACCTCTCAAACTTTGCCCACACACGGCTTGTGTGTTTAAAAACACCAACAGTAAGTTTGTTGGCATAAATAAATAATAATTGCATAATATCGATTAATACTGGAAGTTGCTAACTGTTGTTGGAATCAAATTAAAACTAGAAAATGAGTTGATTGATGACATAAAACAACACTTTTAAATTTCCCAGAACATGTATCGGAGGCTAATTTCCTCTGTTATGAACTGTACATCAATGTCTGGGTGATAATGGGGGAAATGAGCCTACTAAAGATGTTCTGGGAGAAATTTAAAAGTAAATGCATCGTGTCATTAATCAACTCATTTTCGACTTATAATTTAATATGCATGGTTTTAATTGGTTATTTCCTTTAAGCTTATAAAGTTATCACTTTCTGATTTCATTGTATTTAATGATACAGTAGAACCCCTTTTTAATGACCTTTGGAGGATGACATAATTGTTCCTTAAATAGGGTCTGTCCATAAAAGGGGATTCATGGCAAAGCACTGAACCCTGAGTGATTAAAACAGATTTTGGTGCAGTTGCCATGCAGCTACAAACATGTGTATGGCCTGTAATATTCATTTTCTCACCGCTTTCAAGGAAAGATAGCTTTGTGCACAGTTTAAGAATATTTTTTCAACTCTTCTAGATGCAACATTTTATGAAACTGATTTATGTATAGTATCAGCGTAATTTTAATCTCCTGCAGTGTTATGTTAGTCACAGTTAGATATTAGCAATTTTTTCAAAACTCAATAGATGCATCTAAAATAAAAACAAATTTAGAGACTAAAAGCTTCAAGTTTCAAGAACTTGCAGCAAATACTAAGATAAGTGAAGCTTTTAGTCTTTAAATTTGTTTTTATTTTAGATTCTGTTGCTTCACTGTTAACAGTTTCAGTTTTTCATTGAATCAATAGGTACACTTTGTTAGTTAAAGCAAAAATTGTTAGCTTTTATTATATTCCTACAGAGTGTATGGGAACCTTAATTCTATTAAATATGTTGGCATTGACTGCTACTGAGTGTTGTGGTTCTTGGATTTGACATTCATTTCTGTAAACTGTGTTATATGTGGTACATTTATTTCTTAGTTGAGACACTGCACTGCACGTGCTATGGGTAATGTATAGCAGCTCAGATTGTGAAATGTAATAGTCATAGAATTCAAAGAGTAGAAAATTTTCCTACATTTCATTTACGTATCTAATGCGTAGACACAGTTGTGTGTCTCCAGATAGGAGTTTTTGGTAGAATTGAAAAAGAGGGAAATAAGAGTATTGTGAGCCCCGATGAGTACCATCAGATATTACAAAACTGCAACTCTGTAAAATGTTTACAGACTGATAAATTAAGAATTTTAAAGATAAAGCAAAACAAGAACCGAAGTCAAAGTTTCCTTTCAGGTGAATACACAGGAATCATAACGTATTTCAAGCAATCAAAGCAAGATCATAAGGTATGTGTAGAAGTTCAAAATGCATATTCTGCTGTGCCTGTGGAGGTGGATGTAATGAAAGTGGACATCCTGCAACAAGGTCCTGCTTCAATCTCACCTGTTTCCAAAATCAATAGGATGAGCAAAGAAAAGAAGGATGTGCAAAATCTAGCTAGTTTTTTGAAATTCCAGAACATTCAAAAATATTTTATAAGGATGTGCTATGAAAGGTAGTTAAACCTTACACAACAAAACCTCATAATCAACATGCTAATTTCAGACTCATAAAAAAAAGTTAATCAGTATCTATCAGCTTTTGAAAATAACTTCAGTTTTCAAACCTTAAAATTTTACTGCTTAAAACTATGCTGTTTGTTTTGCCATGTGTTAAGACAGTTTTAGGAAGGAAAATGAATCATTAAAAATTCGCAGTGGTAACCAATCTGTATTGCTAATAAGTTGTTAGCTAATGCTGGACTTCTGACAATGAAGTCATTAATCCCCTTGCTCTCAAATATTTTTCACTGATGGATGGTGTGCTAGAAGTGGCCGGGCATATTTGAAGGTGGTCTCGATCCATTTCCTCTTGCAGATCACATAGAGGACAGAGTGGTGAAGAATATATCCCAATTCTGTTTAAATGTTTTGCCAATCATGTCCTGTAATCAATCTGAAGGCTGCAACTGCCGTTTTTTGAGGATACTCAGGAATTACTGTTTGAATGTTTGGTAGTTCCCATCTTTTATTTTTTGATTTTTCATAGTAATATTTTGCAATTTTTTTTTAAATTCAGAATTGACCTTTCACTGTTAAAACGTCTAACAGGAATGAAGTGGGGATGTTCCAGAGCAACTCTTAACGCAACATACAATATTATTTACTTACTGCAGTGAAGTTCTTGTAACAGCAAAAAAAAAAAAAAAAAAAAAAAAAAAAAAAAAAAAAAAAAAAAAAAAAAAAAAAAATAAATCAAATCTTTCAAAACCAAAGTCTGAGACTAATTACAGGTCTAAACCACACCAATACCAACTATGGAAATACTAACCAACTAATACCCCATTGAATATGAAATAGTAAAAACAGCTCTTATTCAATACAAAAAGTTGATCAGACTCCCATTCAATACATGGAACAACAGAAATTACTAATAAGTAGAAAAAACTATTTTTCTTATAAACTAATTTTTTGTATCCATCATGTTTTGAAAAAGCGTTCAGTTGCTTTACAGAGCTTCAACTTTGTTGAGCAAAGTACACCATCATCTAGAGGCTGCAGATGGCTGGTACAGTAAGATGGAAAGAAAACTACTTAGAGGATGAGCAGCATACTTGCCTAAAAACAGCAGGATACCATTGATCCCACTCGGCATCTAAAGATCTACACACTCTTATTCAAGTCATGCTTGCATAGCAGTGTACGAATGTTCTTGAAACACCTTTTAGTTTTGAACTACTCAGTAACTAAAGGGGAAGTTTTTCACTGCCATCACTATTGGTGCATAATAGAGCAGTAAATCACTCTTTGCTTGCTTTGCTCCCATGATATTTTCCCCCACAAGCTGCATATTCTATATATACATATGTTTTTAGTTACTGCTCGAACACACAGGCTGTAACTCAATACATCTCAATGCTAAAGGTGATGCCATGCTTTTACTTCTAAACAATACTATTTGTCTGCTAATTCCTGCACTTTTCTGAACCAATCATCAAATACGCTCTTGGTGACATGTACAATTGAATTGATGTATCTGCACAAAGGCCAAGATGTTATGCCTTAACATTTATGTTAATTATTATTCATTTATACCAACAAACTTCCTGTGGGTGTTTTTTAATCACACAAGCCGACTCTAACTTTCATTTTGTATGTTCTTTAAAAGTGAGTTTTCATTAAAGGTTCATTATTAGTGAGATCACATGACAGTGTGCTTATGGAGCTTTTGCAAGGACTTTTGAAAGTATTCATTACTAACAGGAGTTCCTTAAGAGTAGAGATGTTAAAAATGAGTCCTACTGTACTGGAAGAATTTTGCAGTATCATATTCAAAAAACTCCATTGTCAGAGAAAATTTCTCAATTTAGTCGCAGAAATCAATATATGAAAAATAATGTAAACAATGTGCCAGCAATATTAGAGATTTATGAAACAATGAATGCTAATCACTTTGTGCAGGTTGATATTCAGGATGGCGAACTGACAGCTCTCATTGAAGATGCAACTGCCATTGGTCTTCCCCCACTTCAGCCACGTGTGTCCCGCCTGCTGCCCAGGACAAGGCAGAGTGAACGTGTCCGAGCAACAATGAGGATGCGCCAGCAACAGAGAGAAGAGGGGCAGCAGGGGGAAGTTCAGGCACAGGTGTCTACTCATCATTATTTCTAGTGCTTTGTGTCAATAAAGAACTCAACTCTTTAATAACACTGCTACTTATTCTTCTTTTTCTTAATTTCATAACTCTGCTTTCCTAAAAAAATTAAGCTTGAAATTCAGAACTAATAAACTAAAAGGATGCAATAGCAATATAACATTTGTTATTTGCAAATTAAATCATATTGTATCTTGATTTCTTCTCATACTGGGACAGCGGATGGTTTGGATGTAAATTAATCTAAAGATTATTCATTGCCATTACTATGCCATTAGAGGAGGAAATGTATAACATGGTATGCAAGGAAAATCGTAAGGGAATGCCACAACGTGTACCGTTGATGTTCGTGTTTGTGAATGTATGCAGGCTAAAGCGTCTGAAGAAAATAAACAACCCAAGCATTAAAGACACCATGAGAGCATTTTCTTTTGAGTTTTTTTATTAGTAAGGCAGTTGAATGTTTTACTGTAATACAGTTTTAAACTGTCCTTGTAATGATGAAAAATTGTTTATTTTAATTCTTACTCTTTGACATTTTTGTTATTTTAATGCATTCTTTTGTTTGCTCTTTTACAATCAGTTTATTTTTTATTGTGTAGAAGTAAAGAATGCTGGTTTTGTGTTTGTTCTATTTTGCTCATTGATTCAACTGAGAGAAAAGGCTTTGAATAAAACATTTCCCCCTGCAGCTTTATTTGTGAACAAAACAGAAATATTAATTAGATTGGAGAAAACCTTTGCGTACAGTGAAATGTACTGATTGAAGGAAAAGAAAAGTGTGTTGCATGTCAGATTTGCGCAGAATCTCTCCACAAGTTAATTGTAAAATGTACTTTCCATGACACCTGTTTCTCCATGTCATGTAAGTATTTTAGGATATCAAAAATTAGCAGATATAAGTAATGCATGTTTATAAAATGCTGAAGGTATTACTGCATTTCCTTGTAAGTAAAATATTCATGACTAAAGTATAGGCAAATTTAATAACTTAAGGAAATGACATGTTTTTAATAATTATCATTTTGTTTCACACTATGTCAAAATGACATAATTTTGTTGAAATAAATGTATGCTGAGAGTGTTGACAAACATAACATGGCATACCTAGATGTTTTGTTGCTTTTTTCTTTTTTTGGTGAGCCTTTAAGAATTAAGTTATCTTACAAAAATAGCTGGCTTACTTGACACAAATATTCAAGTGCTACAACATATGAAGAGCAAGTATTGTTCTTTTGTATCACCTCAGTGAACTTGCAAAACTGCGTTTCTGTGTTATACTAATTTTATGGGAGGAAAAGGCCTATTTAGTGTACTGTTTACATGTAGTGATAATTAAAGACTGTTTCATGAGCACTCTTGGGAATGGTATACTCTACCTAGCTGTCTTTACATTGAAAATCATCCACGAAGACTGATCTAGACTTCTCTCTACAGTCTGCCGCTTTTTCTCTGACTCTGATATTTTGTGTGTAACCAAGAAAGGCAGTGTTGCCAGTCCTTATCACTAGTGTAAAACTAGTATAAAGAAGCCATTGTCACTTCTCTTGTGCATCACAAATTCTATCTAACCACTTTTATCCAAGAAAGAGAGGTCCCCAATTGTATCGCACATTCTCAAGTATTCATATGGTTTGAATATAAATTCATGTCTTTGGCTAGAATAAGTTCCAATTTTGTGTTACTATAGCAACTATAACAACACAGTTGTTTGTGCAGGTATAAAAGAAAACATCTTCATGTGGACTTAAGTAGACAGCAACTGATGCCATGTGCTCTTCTAATAAGAGAGTTGGCAATAGAATCTAGAATGCAGTGGACACATGGGGAGGAAGTCTGTAATTGGTGCTAGCAGATAACTTTAACCCTTTGTAGTGCAAGTTGTCTCCAGCATTGCAAACTAAGTTGATTTTCTTCTTGGTTTTTTTTTTGCATGTAAGAAAGCTCTGACCAACAACAGTAAACCATATTTGTTAAAAGCATTACAGAAAATCAATTCAAGAGAGCTGATTTATCCATTGAAATAAATCAAAGTGGTCTTGTTACTATGGAAATGAACAGCATTATTTTTGAAGTTAGCTATACTCATATATCCTATCCCTTTCTTTATTGTAACAAAATGTAAGGGCTGGGGATACAGTGGTGGTAGAGTAGTCTCAAGCTTGGAAAAACAAAGCAATAGAAAGCAGCAGGACAAAAAACAAACTGTAATATACACTAATGTAAAAGTAATGGTTTTTAGAAAATGTTGTTGTTGTTAGCTAATGCTGGATTTCTGACAATGAAGTCATTAATCCTCTTGCTCTCCAATATTTTTCACAATGATATTGAAGAGAGCAATAACAGTAATAGTAACTGTTGACTGTACCAAATTTTGAAGTTAACTGTAATTGTGCTGGCTGAATTGTAAGGAAGTGAGAAAATACCATTGATCAGTTTCAGATAAGTGATCTAATTCAGCCATGGGGAAGAGGGGTGACAGGGATGCATTTGAGTATTTACCCTCTCCACTTCCTAACATTTGAAGGACTGACCAGTTTTCCGAGGCAGACAGACAATAGCAGGAGGCGTGGCCTAACAGCTAACCGCTGTCGGGTAGTGGAAGGGGTTAAAACTGCGATGTAGATGTGACTCATTGAGTCATTTCTCCCATCTATGTTCTAATGCAAATTCTCTAATTTATCAATGTTGTCATCGACAGCAATCAATCCCCTTTCCAGAATATTGTGAACCATTGCTAATAAATACGGAACACATGTTATAAGACAATTATAGTTCCTGATGAATGCCAGGTAGTGTAGAATGGCCAAAAGCTCCACCTTCATAAACCTGACACAGCTGATCACCCGTGAATCCTTGATTAATATATAGTTAGATCATTATTAAATTTGTGTAGTGAAAATGGGTTCATATTTTTTCTTCTGATGTAAAATTGTTAGTATATGATGCCAGGATTTGCAAGTTCGCTAATGTGTTTGTCTTATTATTAATTATGCTCAAGTACTAGATTTTTCTTAAGCCTGATGCACAATTGTCCAGTAATGGAAATAGAAACAAGGGAGTATAAACATGTACAATCAATGGGAAGCTTTCTGAAGCCCAGGAATGCCAATTGCAAAGGTAGTCAAGGTTCTCATTCCTGGTCATAGCATGCTATTCCATGCCTCAGCCTAGTTCAATCCTGCTGTAAACAACAAGGCGGAGCTGACTCAACTCGCCACGTGTTAGACGTACAGGCACGCACAAAAGTTTTGCAACACTAGCAGTATATATAGCAGCACTAACTTCTAGACAATAAATAGAGTTGGGTTACACATTAATTTATTAAATCTATCAGTTGGAATATTAATAGAATCATGCACTAACATAATGGTTACCTTTAATCGGATTCCCTCCTCTCTGTCCACTATAACTGATTTCCGCCTCGCTTTTGAAACTTCAATCCAATATCTATCAGCAAACTGTGGAGAGTACTTCGTGAAAATTCGGCAAGTCCGTGTCAGAATTTACCGCATGCAAAATGTTGTTTAGAGTCGGGGTTCATTTCTGAAAAAATAACCATGAACTTTACTGCGCATAGTACTTTTTGTAAAATCGTCGTATTTCTCCACGCGCTGTTTGCATTTACGTGATTTTTCCGATGTTCTTAGAGTTCCGGATGCTTGCTGTTCTATTCTAACACTGTGTACACTACTTGCGGAAACACCAAGGAGATCACCAGTTTCTTTCTCAATGTTTTTTATAGACGATTCCGGGTTTCTTTCTTTAAGCACTGCAAAATACTGCGCGATCATTCGCCTCTCACCACTTTTTAAAGGTTTGCCTCGATTGTGTTTCATTTCGGCTGAAGCACCAGTCTGCTCCATGATGAAAAGCTTACTGATTTTAAATTGCATATACATAAGTGTCCTTGGCCTTGTGAGGTCCGCGAGATGTACAGGAAATACAGTGTTAAATATCAGAAGCAACCCCACACTATAAACAAAAACATCTTAATCAGCATTCAACTCGATGCAGACCTCGTTGCGAGAGAGTTGCCTGGTATAGGAATGCAAAAATATTATATAATAGCAGTGTCCTTTAGTAATTGTTAAGTAAAATGCAGCTTAATTTAACATAATATGTCAATAGTGTGTATAATTTCACCTGTCTTCTGTCTAATCTGTATATACTATACTATTATATATTCCTTTCAGAACTCATGAGCCCATAAGACATCTATGTGGTATGTGAAGCAGAAAGATAAACTATTTACGTTTATAAGGATCGAAACATTTGCATACTTTTCTGTGTCCGAAATGAGCTTGCGCAGAGTAGTGATTGGAAAACTACTTACGTACATTACTGTACTTAAAGGAGGGGTTTATCGTACGTATGCAAATAAAAGCAAACACCCATTATCTTCGCCAAGCCAATCAACAGCTTAACCGTTTTCTGTCCCAATATCTCTGTCTCTGTCTCTCTTCCCACCCCGATGTTTACAACAGGATGGAACTAGGTTGAAACATATTATATATGATTATTGTTGAGTGTGCAGAACAATTGAGGACATGATGCCTAACAATCATTAGAGCTCTCTCTAGTAGCAGACTTTGGGGGGGGAGATGACTTTGACAACTTTAACTAGTTTCATTCATACTGTTAATAGTAGCTTTAGTGGGAGAATCATACAAGTTCTCTACTCTTATTAAAAAAAAAAGGACTATTCTATTGAATTTAAGTTGCCTAACTTGCGGATTTGCATGTTTTTGATATACTAATCAACATAATTAATGTCAGTTTTGCTAAGTTTTCGCTCAGAATATGCTTCAAAGACATTTTTCATCTGTATATCCACTGGTTGTGAAAGAGGATCTCCAATTCAGAGTGGGTTGCATGACCTCTAGTTATCTAGTGGAGAACTTCACTCGTCAACTTCTGGCAGACTTTCAAAATTCACTTTAGAAATAGATTGATGACTACCTTTGAATTGAATTCGGGATTTACAGAAAACCTATCCATGTAGACAACCACATAAAAAACAATAAGTGCAAAAATAATTGAACATCATTTTCGATAGCAGAGATATTTTACTCAATAGCTATAGTGTTCCATCCCAAAAAATGTGTAAGAAATTTAGTAAACTGTGTTTAGAACATAGACTTAAATTGGCTCTGTACTATACCACATTTTGAAGACTCATGGACTATACATGAGAAAAAACAAGAGAAACAAACACAAATAAAATAAAAGGTTATTTAAGAAATTGAAAACTTAAACTAATTTGTTGTAGCTCACTACTTTTTATCAAGAAACACAACATTAAACAGGAATTGAAGTTCTTGAAACATGCCAAAACACCAGCAGAATTCATAGTATGGGGAAAAATACACATTGTCAAAAATGTACACAGAGTACTGAATTTAGAAATTCTGCTCGTCGTGGATGATATAGTGAAGTTCTCTGCTATTTAGCAAGATGGCAGTACACTGATACTGAATTATGGGGATCCCCTTCCAGATGCCAGTGGAGGTATAAAGAGTCATCAATCCACCCACAATCTCAATTATGTTAAAATGTTTCACTCCTAATAATCACTTCCAACCTAGCTGGCTTACCTGTTTTACTACTCAGTTATGGATTATTAAAAGCTTATAACACTCGATTTTGTGGTTGACTTCTTGTTATGGTTCTCTTTGTCAGGTCATTTTGGGAAAACCTTAAAAACTATAAATTGCGCTTAAAATGGCTGCTTGTTATTACATTCTTGAGTGATTCTGCATGGTGCATTCCATTTCTGGGTATTTGTGTGTCAGGTACATGGAAGTACTTACTGAAATGTAAAGTTGTAATCCTCTGCACTGCTTTCAGCAAATTTTGACTGGAACAGTCACCACTTTTGTGTAAATGGAGAGATTCTGCCAAATGCAACAGAGAGAGTAGTTCTTGTAATTTTTCAGTTCACGGTGCGGAAGCTTCAAGCTTCTTTTAAACCATTAATAATCTTTGAATCAAGGTCTGTTAGAATTTCCTTTAATCAAATAAAGTTTGTTTAAACATATTTCTGCTGTGATCAGTTTGTCGTAAGTTCAAGAGGGTTTCCTGTGGGCTTATTATCAGTTTTTTATGGAGCCTCCTTTTTTTTTTGTTTTGTTTTTAAACTTATAAATCCTATGCTATGCATTTCTTAGTTTCAGGGGTAAATAAAGGAAATAAGAAACAAGTGTCTCATACAATTATTGCAGCAGCAGTGTGCGTAACATTGCATTAAATCTAGAATAATAGGAAAAAAATTGTATATATAAATGCATAATTTGTGTTAAATTGATAAAGGCTTTACTGACGGAAGAGCAAAAAGCCTTTGAGCAGGCTGGGCTGTGTTTTGCCTGTGTGCATCCTCGACGCTTGTTGCTGTCTGCTGCTATCATAGAAAGGTGGAGATGAAACCATATAACATTTTTAAAACTACTTTTACAGGCTTTACTTACCAACTTTATGAGAGGATATGCTGAAATGGTCACCATCGTTGTCCATACATTTTTGGCACCTCTTTAGGAAACTATTCATCACTCTCCGTAGTTCACATTGAGAAATTCTGGCAATTTCCTGGTGGATATTTTGTTGTAATTCTTCCAAGGTTTCTGGTTTTGTCTTGTACATTTTATGCTTTAAGTATCCCAGAGTTAGAAATCGCAGAGGGTTAGGTCGGGGGACAGAGGGGGCCACAAATCTCCACAATAATTCTGTCTTGAAACATGCTTTCAATTATTCTCATCAATAGATTGGTTGCATGAGCTGTTGCAGAGTCTTGTTGAAAAGAAGCTAAATTACACTCCCTGTGTGTTAATTATCTAAAAAATTGGGGCCAAAATGTATTCATGTATGTACAGGTGTCAACTGTTGACGTGAAAAAAATTGGCCCAATAACTCGGAACCAAATATTGTTAGTGAAGTAACCCTTCATGACAATTTGGTGTATGATGTGCCCTTAGCGAAATAAGTTTACTTGGGGCTCCAATAAGCAATTTCTATATCTGGGGTAACCTAAAACAAAATATATAAGGCAATGTTAGACCCTGGAAGAATTAAAATAAAATATTTGTCAGGAAATTGCCAGCATTTCTCAATGTGAACTATGGCAAGTGATGGATAGTTTCCTAAAGAGGTGAGAAAAATATATATATGGATGACAACCAGTTTCAGCATCTCCTTTGATAAAATGGGTCAGTAAAGTCTTAAAAGTAGCTTTAAAAATGTTGTGTGGTTTTATCTGCACTTATCTGTGATAGCGGCACATGGCAATAAGTGCAGAGGATGCCGACAGGCAAAGCACCGCACAGCCTATTTGGAGGTTTTTTGCTCTCCTGGTATATTTTTATATACTAATACACTGCAATGTTGACATTAAACACCTGACTTTAGGATTTAAAGTAAGCCATGCAGCACTAGTTTGCTCCACCTTATAAGTTCAGTGTAATATTAAATTTTTCTTAGCTTTTTAAACTAAAGTGCACAAGATTTCCAGTGTTAATACACAAAAAAAATTTACTCTTAGAATAAGAATTTATATTATGTGTATTTGTATTCAACGTATATTGCAGTGTAGTAGTATAATGTAAATTATGTAAAACACGTTTAGAAAAAGCTCATTGTAATCCTTGTAGAATGTGCAATGCTCTGCAAGACTGGTGCTGCAATAGCTCTCAGTCGGATGTGCAGTGAACATTTTTCTACATCAGTGTACAATATAGTGTATGAAGACAATTCATCAGGGAACATGTTTTGTGAATTACTATTCGCATTTTCAGGTCTTTGTTTCTTTAATTGCTGATTTACTCATGGGTACTGTTGCTATATGACGCATCATTTGTGATACTAGAATATCCAGATAATTTCACCAGCAAATTTAAAGAACTTGGCTTAACAGCAGCTCCTCAAAATACCGGGAGAGCAAAAACCCCTGAATGGGCTGTGTGGTGTTATACCTGTCCATCCTTGGCGCTTGTTGCCATATGCTATCATAAAAAGGGGCATATGAAACCATACAACGTTTTTAAAACTAGCTTTAAAGGCTTTACTGACCACTTTGTAAAAGAAAATGGTGAAACTGGTCACGTCATTCATACATACATTTTTGGCTTCTCTTTAGGAAACTGTCACTCGCTGTTGTTCACGTTGAGAAATGCTGGCAATTTCCTGGTGGATATTTTGTTTTAATTCTTTCAGGGTGTGTGTGTTTGTCTTATACACTTTGTTTTAAGTTACCCCATAGATAGAAATGGCTTATTGGAGCTCTCAAAAACCTTTATCCATGAATGGCACGCCATACACCAATGTTTTCGTCATGAAGGGTTACTTCATGAACAATACTAGGTTCTGAGTTATAGGGTCAACTTTTTGAGTTAGCGGTTGACACCTGTACATACATGAGCACAATTTTGCCCTCCCTCCACCCCCTTTTTTTTTTTTTTTAGAGAATTAACAGACAGCATGAGTTTGCCTTTTTTCAATAAGACTCTTCAATAGCTTATACAGCCAATCTCTCGATGAGAACAATTGAAAGTGTGTCAGAATTATTAGTAGAGATTTGTGGCTCCCCGACCTAAACCCTTGTGACTTCTATCTCTGAGCTAACTTAAAACGTAAAGTGTGCAAGACAAACCCACACAACCTGCAAGAATTAAAATATCCGCCAGGAAATTGCCAGCATTTCTCAATGTGAACTGCGGTGAGTGATGGATAGCTTCCTAAAGAAGTGCCAAAAATGTATGGACAAGGATGGTGACCAGTTTCAGCATCTCCTTTCATAAAGTTGGTAAAAAAAGCCTTTAAAGACATTTTTGAAACTATTGTATGGTTTCATCTGTGCCTTTCTATGATAACGGCAGACGGCAACAAGTGTCAAGGAAGTGGACCGGCAAAACACTGCGCAGCCAGTTCAGAGGCTTTTTGCTCTCCCAGTAAATATAGCATAATAATCAATTAGACAATTTCTAAAGAGGAAAACAATATTACAAAGTGAAATGTCTGTCATGTACATATTAAGTTTTATTATAAAGTTTAGATTAGAATAACTAGACCTAATTTGGAAAGCATAGTTATTTATACTCCCACTCCTTATATTGATTTGTTTGTGTTATACCTTACTGCTTTTCATGTGCCACTGTTTTAAATGATGTGACAAATGTTACCAGTAGTGGGTGGGTAAAATACCAAATATTCTAGTAAATTATTATAAATATTAGTGACTAAAGCTTCACTTAATCATGTTTCAACAGCACTGGTTTCTCAAATCGCTCATTGGTATAATAGCTTATTGATTATTCGGAAAGGATAGAATGAGACTGAAAAATGCAATGCCATAGTTGGGGTTTTAACCATGGAGCTACTGGTCTCTGTCCACTGCTCTAACCACTGAGCAACTGGACTGAGACCGGAAATCTGTGGTTCAAGTACCGGCTATGACATTGAATTTTTGAGTCTCATTCTACCCTTTTGAAACTTGTCCTATACATGGCTATTGTGTGGAAGAATTAATTTCCATTGCTTACTGTTTGTTTCACTTTTACCATTACTCCATTAATGATTGATTTGTGAAACTAGTCCTATTGAAAAATACATAATTGGGAAAAATAAGTGAAGCTTTAATCACTAATATTTATTATAATTTGTTGATTTACACTGCTTTATTGTTAGTAGCTTCAGTTTTTTAATTTTGTTTTACCAAACATTGTTACACAATGATTATGGTTATAAAGATTATTGCATGTTAAAGAATGTGCATTATGACATCGTTCTTCACTTGAAGTGTCCTAGTAACATACAGGGAGGGGGCAACTTACATTGCAATATAAAACAGGCACAAAACTATCTAAAGATAGTGTGTGAGCTAAACACCAAAGACATTCATAAGAACATGTTCAAATGGGAAAGAATTTTTAGTATTTCTATTGTACATCTACAAAGAAATGCTGATGCTCAGCAAACTCCTTTATGAAAGAACTATGATGAGCATGTCCATGATATCAGAAATAAAACAAATTATATGAGGAAGAGAAAGCAGAGAGTTCTCTTAAGAATCCATTGTACTGTTGGCCAAATGTTAAGCTTATTGAAATGATTAACTCGACCAGCATTTGAAAAGCAGTGAAAGAAGTGTGTTATTAAGAACACATTATTGTCTAGATGAATAACTTTTGGTTTAAATATGGTGATGTTTATAAAACTTGTTTTCCATTTAATATTGTGACTATGAATTTTCATTCGTGATTAAAGTGCAGTAACTTCTATGTTAAATCTGACGTTGCTTGAAGTCTATAAGCTGCAATGAGTTATTGTTTAGTCAAATAATACATAAAGATGTTAAATCTGCTGTAACAGATAATTTTGGTCATCTAATCATGAAACAAACCTGGAAACCATATTATTGAAATATTTAAATTGACCTGTAGAATGCACAATTTGGGGGAGGGAGAATCCTCTCTTATAAAGAATGGATGTTGTGTGAAGAATTTTGTCATACCATACATTTAGATATGGATTTAATATAACAAATGACAGGTGACCTGGCAGCAGTAGTAATAAACAGAGAACAAGGAAGAGAAGAGCTGATAACATGCTTGATAATTTAACAAAACATGTCCTCTAATTATTTAAAAAAAATTAAGACTGTTAGTAATAATTTGATACAAATTGGGGAATTGGCTACATTATCTTAGCATTTCCATTTATTTATCTTGGTGCTTGATGCAAGCATCATTCTTAAAAGAAGACCTTGTGGACAGGTGACATTTTGCATTGAAAATAAATTGAAGATAAGGGCCATTGTTAGCTTTTCCTTCCAGGGCAGCAGAAAGTAAATATTGAATACAAACCTAATTTTTTCTAGGGATTATAAATGTGATCATGCCCTTCCAGTCAAATAACCTGACTAAGAATGGAAGTTTCTGAGTTCACAGTTATCTATAACTAAATTTTAATGTGTATGACATGGCACTGGGGTAGCTCTGTGGTTTCATTCTTGGCTTTCATGTTGGGATGTGGTTCAATTCCCAACCCTGGAGTTGCAATTTTAAGCCAGCCCTATTGAAGCCTTCATCTCTGAAGAGCTCATATGAAGTATCCCCAAGGTCCAACGTGCTCAGAGTCTATAAATGTTGGAGGTTGTGTCATTCCATTGCTCCCTCATCAGAGATAACAAATTCTGCACCCAGTTAATGAATGAGGTTCATGCATCACTTAGTGGAACAAGGTTTCCCTGGAGATCAACCATATGGGGAACATTGTAATCCAATCAGTCAACCATATATATGAGTAAGAGTCAGAAATCTGAAACTCTAAAACATCACTTAATGCAAATACCTTCATGTTTTGGGTTATTATTTTATGACTTTCATAGACAAATCTGCTGTAGTCCATTTCTGGTAAACCAATCTCAAGATCACATCCAACGTAACTCTCGTATAGGCTGTCAGTTACTTAGTTAAATTAAATGGGAACAAATATACATGCTAAGAAACAAGGATTGCCTAATCAATTCTAATTTGCTGCCACTGAACCACCTCTGGAAGTTCATCATGTTTCCAAGAGATGTCACTACTTTGGACAGTTCTACGACAAATTCTTCCACTGGGAAGCAGTCAGACAAGGCAGTACCTAAAACATGTTGAAGGTATGTGTTTTAAGCGATGTTTACAGTGTCCTATTTCCAGCTCATTAGTGACATATTAGTAAAATACCACTATTTATAAGCTTCTATTTCATAAAAAAATTTTAACTTTCAAAGTAATGAAATCTTCATTAAAACACTTGTCATAATTTAAAAATACTTGTTGTTCTACTTCGGAATGTTTTTAAATCTCGACATGTGTTTTTACTGAGACTTAATAATATACTTCACAGCTTTACACACTTGATTTTCATCCCAAGTTTTATATTTCAAAGTAATATAAAGTGATAAAATTAGATAATACACTTGAACTAGCTTTCATTATACTTAATCTTACTTCATGAAAGAAAACTCCAGATATGTTCTAAGGGCTGTTGCCATAGTCACTTCTTGTATGTGTTTGAAGATATCTGCTGAAGGTATATAACAATTAAACTCCTTTTTCCTGAATTTTTTAAAGTGTATTTTCTACTTCAGTTTTAAAATATGCTATAGGATTGCCACTTGCAGATTTCTGTAATTGATTCAGTCTTATGTTGTGAAAATGTTCTCCTGCTTTTCCAGCATATATTCTAATGCGTTCCAAGCACATAGTTTGATAGATGATGGATTTCTTGTGTTGCACAATTGTTTCTTTTAAAAATATATTAGCAAATATTTGTTGGGCAGAGCCAAAGTTATGGTTGGTGCTGTGACTTCAGCTTTTGCTGTGTGTCCATGGATGATTAAATGTATTGTGTTTGTCATGGATGTTCTTTTAATGTTGAGTTTGGAGTTGTTTTAATGGCTTTTTTGTCTTGTTAATTTTCAGATTGCCTGTAACAATTGTGTGGGCTTCTTTAGTTAGTGGAACATAAAAAATTTCTGTAAATAATACTGTTGTAAACAGTGTGGATGTTATCTATTTTCATACATCTATTTCATGTATGTTTTACAAGTTCATAGCAGTTTCTAGTAATCTAATGTGCAGTCAGTATGTTAGTTGATTGATTTCAGTTATTTGTTCCTATTCCACTTGGTGTTGCCAACAAATCTGCAAAATACCTCTTTATTTCATTTACAAGGTTCTTTCTTGCTGTGTCAGAAACTGTAGTAACTGTTTCACATTTTTATGAGTTTTTAAGGAGGTACATTAATTGTATTCTCCCAAACCAGGGCCTAGGTGGGTATCTCATTATTTTCTTTACTTTTGTCCCAAAAGCTTTGGACATATATCACAATCTGTTAGCAAGGCCTTTTTGTTTGTCATTACAGTCAGAATTCTAGCAGAAGTAGTCTTTCAGTTGTTTAATGTGTTAAGTTACAAAAGTGAGTAATAAATAAAATAGTTAAGGATTATGTGTTTTAAAGAATTTATTTATTATATTGAAACTCTAACTTCATTGGTTAACAAACCAGTAAAAACTAACAAAGTTTGCTTCAATTGGTACTTCTTAAGTCCACAGTTATTTAGAGTTACTGTAAAAATTCATAAATAAAAATCCTAAAATTGACTATACTGTGGTCATTTGTCTTGGTAAAATATTTTAAGTTTTTTTTTTGGTGTAAATAGAATCCAAAAGCTTCAGGTGAACAAGTTTTAAAAGTCTCATAGGCAGAACTTAGCTGTGTGGTGAGTCACTGCTGACATCCCTCAGTCATGTTAGCAGAAGATGGAGACAGTGGAAATACTGCTGCATGTGCAGGCAAGGCTCCTTTTAAAACTTGTATACCAATAAATCCTAACGCTATTCTTAAGGCAAAACAAGATAAAATTTAATTGTAGTAAATCTAAAGTTAAATTATGATTATTATTAAGCTCTGATTGTTGTATAAAATTACTCAAAATGTTTATAACAATTATGACTAGCTAATATTTCAATACAGAAGATGTATTAAAACTAGACTGAGATCATGTGTTTTTGCTGTTTTACTAGCCATCAACGTCATCAGGATTTGATTCATTGGAAGCTGACAGCAATGCCAGTGCACCAAGAACTGTTAGACGAAGAAATACTACTGGCGGTACCAGAAGAGTTGTGAAGCGTAGGAAAACCACTAAACGTAAAGGTGTCAAGAGAAGGAAGAAGAGGAGAAAAGCAACAAGCACAAAGAAAACCAAAGTGACTAAGGCTTCATCAAAAGACAAATTAGAAGGATCAAAAAAGAAGCTTAAGAAAAAGAGAAAAATAAAAAAGAGGAAAAGAAAAGTATGTTTAATAATTTGACACTACATATTTATTCTGCACTCTTTAATTTTTCAAATACTACATTCCAGTTAATATATAGCTTTGTTAATAAGTAGTTTCATTGTTCTAAGATAAATTTAAATATTTAGCTGACAAAATTTAAGCTTTAGTTGAAACATATGACATGAAACAAGAATAAAGGAATAATTGTGTGAGATATTTGCCAATACTGCGTGAAGGGAGCATAGATGTCATTCTTAAAATAAGAAATAGAGCTTGATGCAGAGTGTTTGATGCTTTTTTTTTTATTTATTTCTCAATTTTATTCTTAATGATATAGAGCTCTACCCAGGATAGTGTGTATACAATTTGTGGTGGTTGGTGGCAACAAATAAATAACAGGATGCATTTGTGGCAATGTGGAATACAGTTTTAGTAACTTGTGCAGATACTACTGTGGTCAAATTTTATTACAAATTTATCCTTCTTATATGTAATAAGTAACTTTTTTCTTATACAGACCTAAATATTGCTTTAATTTCTCCTTAAATATATGCATTTTTGGGTAGTTTCTATTTCATTTGGCAACAAATTGTAATGCTTGAAAGCATGTATGATGCATATAGAATGCTGTATTTTGTGGGATTTGGTGTTATTAATTGAATATTATTTTGTGTCATACTGTGTTTATGGATTTCACTATTTATTTTAAAGTTTAATTTATAGAGTTTATATTTTACCCATAAAAATTGTTAGTAGAGTTTTATTCTAACATTTAAGGCAGAGATTTTCATGGTCAAATTAAATTCATACTCATATTGTCCTCCTCTGTAGTACCTCTACTAAACTTTTGTTGCATGTTCTCCAGACTAGATAGAAATAAGTGAAATAGGAATGAGTAAGTATTCGAATCAGACTTTCTCACAATGGGGGAATCTTAAGTTTGTGTTATATTTATGGCAATAATGGTAGTATACCAGTGGTGGTAGCATTGGTATAATATATAATAAAATGTAGCTGCAACAGTGGCAGCAATATGCATTTTAATGTCTAAGAGCACTGTGATGTATTTATGAGCATAGGCATAACATAACTCTCCCAAAAATGGTTGATGAAAGTCAGGGGCAATTTGTTTTCCATTTTTAAAATCCAGTTTTGTCTACACATCTACTGATTAGTGTAATGCACTTACTCTATTTTCGCTAACAGATGTATTTTCAAAGAACAGTAAAAGTAAATGCTTCCAGTGAAAAGAAAAAATTATTCCCTGGCAGGGAAGGAATTCTTCTTAATAAGAGGGGAGAAATTCCCCCATTCCCTCCCGTTAATTCAAACCCTGGAATCAGCAAGGGCATAGTAAGTGCATTTACCCTTCCAGATGAGTAATAGAAAGCACACTTGCTAGGTAAGGTCAGGTCTGTGAAGAGTAGAATGTACCTCCATCTGAAGTTATCTAAATTTATTACATTACAAGAGAATATTACTATTGTAATAACTTTGCTACTAGTACATAATTTCCAAGAGTTTGTTTGTGTATTTTAGGCAAAATGTCTAATTTTTAATTGAGAGATACTACAGCTTATGAGGCGAGTGTGTGTTGGGATTTTCAGCTGCCATTATGATGTAACTTTGCAAATAGTTATTTGTACAAAACAAAATTGATAAATTTCATTGAAAATTGTTCAGGGAAGAAGGTGAAATTGGGAAAGTTGTAGATTAGTATTTTATCATATGCTTCAGTAAGAATTGCTATAATTGTTTCATATGTACATCATTTGAAATCATTCTTAAGCAGAATACAACGGGTGTAACATAATGAGGAAAGAATTACTTTTCATCTTAGTACTCTAATATATTATGGATATATGTGAATTTTTCATTGTTATGGAAAGTCATGTTGATGTATCAATCAATTTTCTTTTGGGGAAGGGCAAGGTGGGCTGATGTAGCTTCAAAGACTAATGTATTACAACTTTTCACATACCTGTGTACCAGTGGCGTGTGGTGTAGCAAGGCATATGGACTTCGAACTCGTCTTAAGTGTACACATAGGTGAAATTTCTAAATTCTACAATTATTAGTGGATTTTGTTCTAACTCATATCAGACATCTTACATGTAAAGAATAATGTAAATTCAAATTTTCATTGCAATATCTGTAATACCTTTAAATTTATTATCTTTTATAGCTATATTTTTGGCAGCATACCTGAAGTGTTCTACACGATGATTTCAAAATTTTGATGATTTTAAAAATTCTGTTACAGATAGGCACTCAAAAAATGTTGGGAATAGGACATTTCATAATGCTTTGGTTTATTAAATGAAAATTATTAACATTGAAAAAAACTTTTTTTCACAATTTTTATAGTTTTCATAGAACGTTACAATTCACCAACTGGTAAATATTAAAATTACAGAAAAATCACTCCCACCGTTTTTTTTTTTGTTGTTGTTGTTTTTTTTTTTTTCATTCTCAGTTTGTTGATTACGAACACTTAGATTACATATTCGGGGCAGTAGGTTTCCAGGAAATTCAGCATTCTCTCTACAACATGTATTTTTCTCATAGTGAACCATGCGGATGCACATGGTAAATGTGCAAACCCTGCCTGCTGTTTCCTGGCATATTTTTCTCTTCACGTTCACACACATTACAGTTCAAAATGCTACTTCTTGTACTCCAATATGAACAGAAGTAGTTAAAAATATGAAATTAACCGTCACTACCAAACAAAATGCTGAAAAGCTTAGCTTTAAACCTCATTAACATTAACAAGTGAAATGCACATTTCTGTGTCACATTCACTGTGCATGCACATTGTTTGACGTGACTGTTTCAATGCATGACATGATATGCTAATAACACCACTTCATAGCACATTGATGTTCGAAACATATTCCTCAGCCAGCATTACACCAATTGGATTAGTGTGTAGATAAAAGAATAAGTTAACTAAGGAAAACTCGCAGGGTATACAGCACATTACGCACATCCATTGATGCTATGCCCCTGCTGTGTACATAAAATCACATACTAGAGAGAATGACATGTACGACATCTATGCTCCTTCCACCTATTGTATATACAGTATTCTGCATACCATTTCTTAATACACAAATGAAAAAGCATGACATTTAAACTTGTTTAAAAAATGCAATTAAATGTGCGTGTTGATAGTTAATTTTTATTTGAATGAATATAATTGATAGGCATTTGAATCTGCAGTAGCTATTGTTCAGTCATATATTTCTGTGGTATTAAACCATTCTGATGATATATTGGGCCAAGGAGATGTTTTCAGGAACTATACATCAAAGAGAGCTGAAATATAACTAATATAATTTACTTAGGCAAATTTTATTGCTTTAACCCATCCTATGCAGGATTAGTTTGGACCAAATTTAACAGGGTTCAAAGCTTCGCTTTTAAATTGTAAATAGAAGTGATTATAGCTGACCTAATACTGATTTTGAAAAAATACCAAGATTTCTGATGCAAAAATGATCTATGTACTGAAAGCTATATGCATATGTATTACATACTCAGAGGTTCACTCTAAGTAGTTTAACTGTGTTATAAAGTTTGAAACACTTATCTGGGTTTGTCAATTGAAGTACCAGTGTTGGCAACAGTATGTAATACCCGTGAATCTGGTATTCATCACTTGAGCTGTTGTTGCACCCAGTTTGCTGTGGAGTACTTGTGCATCACTTTATTCTTCATCTGAGCCAAATAATTTGCATGCGCTGTACATACTTGAAACTGACACACTGATGGACTCAGAAGTTAGTTTCACCACTTCATACACATCAAATTCGGGATATGTCTCACAGAACTTGTTGAAGACTTTCAGTAATATTGTCTTTTCACCAGTTTCCCATGCTTATGTTTTTTCACAACACTCACTTGCTCAGCCATGTTGCTTTCGTGCTGTGTGATGCATGTGCTGTATGAATTAGGCTGGTTACAGATTCACTTAACTTCGTATTCTTCCACGTCATCTATGCTTAGTACTTATTGTTCGTGCTTTAGCAAACATTAAGTGAGATTTCAGACCTTTGTAGTAGTATTTTTTCAAGGTATTATTTAGATGGCAAAAGTGTAAAGAAGGTGTGCTGTGGTCAAAACACATGTGGTTTTGTTTATGTTCACTTTATTTCCTTGTTGTATAGTATAGATTCTAGGGAGGATTGGGAATAATCCTGGCTAACGCTCTCACCCTCCAGCTTGAAATTGAACCTGAGACCTCTGGATTTGGAGGTTAGCATGCTAATTGCCAAAATCAATTGTAACTTATTTGACGCTTAATAATTATATATTTTAACTTCCATAAACTTCATTTACTGCACAAACTGGTGTTTTTGGTAGGGGGTGTTGAGACTGAATGAACGAAATGAGTGAAATGATGCACAAATGAGCCAGGACCCAAAGTGGGTAGTGCTATCCCAAACATTCATCTGAATGATGTGGGAAAATTCTGTAGAAACAAAAGAAGCCATACCCACTTAGCTCATCCCAACCTGAACTTGGAAGTTCTTCAGTGTTGGGCAGACGTATTCTTTACAGCATGTTTAGCACCTTAATGTTAGATGGACATGCTCCTTACACACACTTGGAACTTCGAATGTTAGGCAGACATGCTCCCTACATCACAGAGGTAGACGTTTCATAAAGATAAGTATGAATGTAAATTTACAAAGATTAGTTTCTATATTGATTCGTAATTCTTTTTTCTTTGTGATCAACATATGGAATATCAATCTCAAACACAATATTGTAACTTGAGTAAACATTTTGAAAAAGGTAGGGACATAAAAATTACGCCACCCACGATGGACTGGAATGTTTAAATTATTCTCTGCATGTTTATTGTATAACTTCTACATAAATTTATTCTGCATTTTAAAGCCAATGCTTTATGTTAAGAATTTCCAAACAAGAAATGACATTAGAGGAAAACTCTTAGGGCACAGATTTTCATATTCTTAAAATGAATTCACTCACTAATTTGTCAACAAAGTCATATGAGTGTTTTATTCTTTTATCTGACAGTGTTATAATTCTATTGTGGTATTGAGGGAATGTTTTCATGGCAACTAAAGGGACAGTGATCTGAAATAATAATAATAATAAAAAAATCCAGTTTTGTCTTTTTGCAGTGAAAAAGTATGTGAAAACTTCCAGTGTAAGTATGTGTATATAATAATATCATCTTTAGGATTTCTACATTATTTTAACCCTTACCATGCAGAATCCGTGTGGCCCAGATTTAACAAAGTTTAAAATTTAACCCTGTACACACATAAACAAACCTTTTCTTTTTGTATTATCATAGATATATCAATAGAAACAACTGTCATTGAATAGTCCTTCTGTGGTTGGTACTTCTTCAGTTTAAATTACCTATGCCCCCACCACATGTGTGTCTTAGGTGACTTGCTTGCAATACAGAAGGGTCAGATGAATTTTTTTTTCTGTGTAAAATGTTTATAAATTAACTATATAATATAGAAATATAAACTAAGATACAAATTAGGAATCTGTAATGCATCTGAGCAGTGATTCACCAAGTTAATAACTATTCTGGGTGTCCTTTGGAAATAAATTGGAATAGTAAAATAACAGTGAAGCTAATGGTGATACTGTATTTTCAGGCAATATCACGCAGAGTACGAAGACCTGCGAGAGTGATACTGCCACTCTCAGTAAAAGGTCGGTTGGCAGAACATTTGGGAGTGTGTCCACCGAGGCGTCCAGGCCAGACAATTCCTGATGTTCGTCCTAAAGTCCCAACATCTCGAATTGACTTCCAGCGTAGCAGAGCTGGAATACCCACTCTTCATCTCTTTGGGCAGAGAAATCAACTAGATTACTTCTCAGGGTAAATAAACCTTCATATCAATAAATACTGGAAGTTGATGACAGTATCACTGAAATCCAATTAAAAGTAGATGATGAGAGGTAGAATCAGAACTGAACTCAAACATTGCCCACACACGACTTGTATGTATAAAACCACCAGTAAGTTGGTTGGCATAAAAATAAAAATTGCCAACCAGTAGATGAGTTTAAAATAAGAACAAATTAGAAAATAAATGCTTCATTTATCTTAGTAATATTGCAGGTTCTTCAAACACTGATTAGTTTCAAGTTGTATCCAACTCATTTTCAAAGCTTTGGATATAATTTGAAACTAGTCAGCATTTGAAGAACTTGCAATATTTCTAAGATAAGTGAAGCTTTTACTTTCTAAGTTGTTCTTACTGTTGCTTCACTGTTAATAGCTTCAGTTTTCCTTGATTTAAGATGAGTTGCTTAATAACAAAATAACAACCAGTTTTAAATTTTCTGAAAGGTAGGCGATGGAGAAAGTAAAAATGCTGTTTTATTGGTAATAAACATGGCAGTTTAGAACATACGAGGGTCGTTTGATAATTTTGGAACAGAATAGAAAAAAAGTACTTAAGACACTGGAACTTTTTTTATTTTTCAATATAGTCTCCTTGTAGACTAATGCACTTAGTCCAGCAATGTTCCAACACCTTGATCCCATCTCAAAAATGAGCTTCCTCCAGGCCTGCAAAATAGTTGTTTAACTCCGGCTATCAATTCTTCATTTGAAGAAAATCTTCATCCACCATGGAAAATTTTAAGCTTTGGGAAGAGATGGAAGTTTGACAGAGCCATATCAGTGAATAAGGTGGGTGTGGCAACAATTCATACCTTTAGTTGATGTAATTTCGCCATGGCGACCACACATGTGCGGGCGCGCATTGTCTTCATGGAAGACGACTTTATTCCTTGATAAACCTGACCTTTGTTCACTTATCTTTTGGTTTAATTTGTCCAGGAAGTTAGCATAATACTCTCCAGAAATGGTTTGCCCACTGGGGAGATAATCTACAAGCAGAATCCCCTTCGTATCCCAGAAAACTGATGCCCATACCTTTCCGGCAGAAAGAATTGTCTTTGCTTTTTTTGGTGGTGGAGAATCAGTATGCTTCCACTGTTTTGATTCTGGAGTATAGTAGTGACCCAAGTTTTATCTGTGGTAACAAACCGGCACAAAAATCTCGTTCGTTGCTCTTAAAACGTGCCAAGCATTGTTCCGATACTTCCATTCTCATGCATTTTTGATCCAATGTCAAGAGTTGTGGCACCTGATACTTCCATTCTCATGTGTTTTTGATCCAGTGTCAAGAGTTGCTGCACCTGATACTTCCATTCTCATGTGTTTTTGATCCAGTGTCAAGAGTTGCGGCACCTGATACTTCCATTCTCATGCGTTTTTGATCCAATGTCAAGAGTTGCGGCACCTGATACTTCCATTCTCATGCGTTTTTGATCCAGTGTCAAGAGTTGCTGCACCTGATACTTCCATTCTCATGTGTTTTTGATCCAGTGTCAAGAGTTGCTGCACCTGATGCTTCCATTCTCATGCGTTTTTGATCCAGTGTCAAGAGTTGCTGCACCTGATACTTCCATTCTCATTCATTTTTGATCCAGTGTCAAGAGTTGCTGCACCTGATACTTCCATTCTCATGCGTTTTTGATCCAGTGTCAAGAGTTGCTGCACCTGATACTTCCATTGTCATGCGTTTTTGATCCAGTGTCAAGAGTTGTGGCACCTGATACTTCCATTGTCATGCGTTTTTGATCCAGTGTCAAGAGTTGCTGCACCTGATACTTCCATTGTCATGCATTTTTGATCCAATGTCAAGAGTTGTGGCACCTGATACTTCCATTCTCATGTGTTTTTGATCCAGTGTCAAGAGTTGTGGCACCTGATACTTCCATTCTCATGTGTTTTTGATCCAGTGTCAAGAGTTGCTGCACCTGATACTTCCATTCTCATGTGTTTTTGATCCAGTGTCAAGAGTTGTGGCACCTGATACTTCCATTCTCATGCGTTTTTGATCCAGTGTCAAGAGTTGCTGCACCTGATACTTCCATTCTCATGCGTTTTTGATCCAATGTCAAGAGTTGCTGCACCTGATACTTCCATTCTCATGCGTTTTTGATCCAGTGTCAAGAGTTGCTGCACCTGATACTTCCATTCTCATGTGTTTTTGATCCAATGTCAAGAGTTGTGGCACCTGATACTTCCATTCTCATGTGTTTTTGATCCAGTGTCAAGAGTTGCTGCACCTGATACTTCCATTCTCATGTGTTTTTGATCCAGTGTCAAGAGTTGCGGCACCTGATACTGCCATTCTCATGCGTTTTTGATCCAATGTCAAGAGTTGCGGCACCTGATACTTCCATTCTCATGCGTTTTTGATCCAGTGTCAAGAGTTGCTGCACCTGATACTTCCATTCTCATGCGTTTTTGATCCAGTGTCAAGAGTTGCTGCACCTGATGCTTCCATTCTCATGCGTTTTTGATCCAGTGTCAAGAGTTGCTGCACCTGATACTTCCATTCTCATGCATTTTTGATCCAGTGTCAAGAGTTGCTGCACCTGATTCTTCCATTCTCATGCATTTTTGATCCAGTGTCAAGAGTTGCGGCACCTGATACTTCCATTCTCATGTGTTTTTGATCCAGTGTCAAGAGTTGCTGCACCTGATACTTCCATTGTCATGCGTTTTTGATCCAGTGTCAAGAGTTGTGGCACCTGATACTTCCATTGTCATGCGTTTTTGATCCAGTGTCAAGAGTTGCTGCACCTGATACTTCCATTGTCATGCATTTTTGATCCAATGTCAAGAGTTGTGGCACCTGATACTTCCATTCTCATGTGTTTTTGATCCAGTGTCAAGAGTTGTGGCACCTGATACTTCCATTCTCATGTGTTTTTGATCCAGTGTCAAGAGTTGCTGCACCTGATACTTCCATTCTCATGTGTTTTTGATCCAGTGTCAAGAGTTGCTGCACCTGATACTTCCATTCTCATGTGTTTTTGATCCAGTGTCAAGAGTTGTGGCACCTGATACTTCCATTCTCATGTGTTTTTGATCCAGTGTCAAGAGTTGCTGCACCTGATACTTCCATTCTCATGTGTTTTTGATCCAGTGTCAAGAGTTGTGGCACCTGATACTTCCATTCTCATGTGTTTTTGATCCAGTGTCAAGAGTTGCTGCACCTGATACTTCCATTCTCATGCATTTTTGATCCAATGTCAAGAGTTTCTGCACCTGATACTTCCATTCTCATGGGTTTTTGATCCAATGTCAAGAGTTGTGGCACCTGATACGTCCATTCTCATGTGTTTTTGATCCAGTGTCAAGAGTTGCTGCACCTGATACTTCCATTCTCATGTGTTTTTGATCCAGTGTCAAGAGTTGCTGCAC
The DNA here is from genome assembly GCA_030765045.1 of Tenodera sinensis. Taxonomy (NCBI): domain Eukaryota; kingdom Metazoa; phylum Arthropoda; class Insecta; order Mantodea; family Mantidae; genus Tenodera; species Tenodera sinensis. The sequence goes on from CM060961.1 coordinate 196,808,139, forward strand.
CTGATACTTCCATTCTCATGCGTTTTTGATCCAGTGTCAAGAGTTGTGGCACCTGATACTTCCATTCTCATGCGTTTTTGATCCAGTGTCAAGAGTTGTGGCACCTGATACTTCCATTCTCATGTGTTTTTGATCCAATGTCAAGAGTTGCGGCACCTGATACTTCCATTCTCATGTGTTTTTGATCCAGTGTCAAGAGTTGCTGCACCTGATACTTCCATTCTCATGTGTTTTTGATCCAATGTCAAGAGTTGCTGCACCTGATACTTCCATTCTCATGCGTTTTTGATCCAGTGTCAAGAGTTGCGGCATCCATCTTGCAGATAATTTTTTCATATCTAATTCTTCAGTCAAAATTCGATATACCTTTCAGATGACATCTGGCAAGCTTGAGCAATTTTACGCACTTTCAATAGGCAATCCTCCATTACCATTTTGTGCACTTTTGCAATGATTTCTGGGGTAGTGACACATCTTGGCCCGCCACTGCAATGATCATCTAAGCTCTCCTGACCAAATTTAAATTCGTTTGACCACTTGGCAACAGTTGAATATGAAGGAGCAGGAGTGTATTCAGAAAATCAGCAAGAATATCCTTTGCTTTCATACTTTTTTTTAAGAAATACTTAATCACTGCTTGAATCTCAATTTTTTTTTTTTATCTTTGCAAATCACTACATGGTAACAACAATACAGTCGCATCACCACCTCAGCTGTCTTCCAAGAACATTGTCGTGGCACGTGTTTACAGGCAACAGTCCAATGAATATCATGTGAACAACTTGTGACGCTATGGCTGACCTCTCGTGGTGTTTCCGAGAACTTATCAAACCACCCTTGCAGTTACTCTTTACCCAAAATGCATAGGAAATGTGTTAATTCTGTCTGGTGATTTGTGACAAAAACATTGAATATTAAGATTAAAGCATTTTTATTATGTGATTGCAGATCCGACCATGAAGATGGAGGTGAGACAGGTGGCAGTGTTTCAGTTGTGGCTCGTCCTCGCACTGTAGTGGGCAACCTGAGGAATCTTATCAATAGAAAACAGGCTTCTGTGTCAGCAAGATCTCTCAGATCTATCCCTGTGCCATCTAGTGATAGTGTGGCAGGAACCTGTGACCTTATTGGCAGCATATTGGATAGTCAGTCAGTGTGGCATTCCAAGAAGACACTAGCTACTATCAATCGAGATGGGAGCCTGCAGTTACAAAGTGATAGGAAAAATAGTGACTCTAGAAAGAGTGAGAGTGGTGTTAATGTGAGAACAGATGATAGGCTATCACAAATTAGCAGTACTAGTGCACCAGTTAACGTTAGTGAAGCAGGTTCTTCTGCATCAAGTCATGTGACTCAGGCACCCATGTACCCCGGTCGTAGTGGAGGAAGTGGTGCTAGACCTCCACCTTCAGGTGGAAGTTTTCATCAGTTTGGTGGCTCTAGGTACAGTAGTAGTCCATCTTATGGCTATCAGGGAGGTCGTGGCTACTCAAATTTCCCATCACCATCGTCATTTGATTCTCGAGGTGCTCGAGCGGGTTATGCAAATTATCTGAACAGTGGACCACTACCTCCGCCACCTCCACCCTTGCCTCCATTCAGAGGCAATCTCCTCAGGTTTCGTATGAGCCCACCCAGATTCCCAAATAGACGACCTCAGGGTCCTCCCCAGCCACCACAACAGGGACCTGCAACTAGTTCAATGGATTTCCCTCCAATGGATGACATCGACGATAATATAGAAGACCAGAAACAATCAACAAAACCAGGGGAAGAGGAAGAGGAGATCGATATATACAGTGACATAGAAGTTGGGGTAGGTTCAAATAGTGGTGGTGCAGGTGGTGCTGAACCAGACGACAGTGACCGTGGGATGGAGTTGAATTATGAAGCCTTGCCCCCACCACCGGTACCTCCAGCTTTGCTCATGGGTATGAGTGATGAAGAACCGGGAAGTGACAACGAACTTGTAATTGATGATAATGTCACACCCTCCACACCGGAGAATCAAAGTGAGGAACTTACAAAGCCAGAGATACCTGAATCTGAAAAATATGATCCTGCTGAGCCTTCCAATGACACTGATGATGAAGAAGAAGAAGACGCACTGGCCAAAGAAAATGTCCCTGTACCGATTACTTCAGGTTCATGCCCTGTCATGTCTCAGTCTTCAAGCTCAAATGCAAGCTATTTACATTCACCAACTTATGGTGAAAGCAGTGGCTTGATTACTGACTTGAAAATCCCCCCATTAAGTAGTGAAATCGCCATACCAAAACTTGAAACTGCAGTCAGAGATGAGGATCCAAGACATTCTTCTAATGAGGAAGATGAGGAGGAATGTCCTAACTTTTCCATTTATTCTGCTGCCAGCATGGACATTGCCAGAAGGACAACTACAAAAGAGGAAGAGGATGAGCCTCAAGCTGCAGTTGAAGCTGAAGCTGAAGCTGAAACTAAAGCTGAAACTAAAGCTGAAACTAAAGCTGAAACTAAAGCTGAAACTAAAGCTGAAACTAAAGCTGAAACTAATGCTGAAGCTAATGCTGAAGCTAAAGCTGAGACTAGTGCTGAAGCTAAAGCTGAAGCTGAACTTGAACTTGAACCTGAACCTGAACCTGAACCTGAACCTGAAATGAAGGCTGAAGATGAGGCAAATGTGGAACCTAGTAAAGAGGAAGAAAGCTCCATTCCTGTTGAAGAAAAGAATGAAAACAGCAATGCAAGTGTTGCAGATGAGGAAGCCACCAAAGTAGAAAAGTCAGCAGAAGAAAAAGTAGAGGAGGAGAAGGAGGTGGAGAAGGAGGATGTATCTCCTGAGAAAGATGTTAAAACAGATGATAGAGAGAAAAAAACAGATGATGAAGGAGAGAGAAGTGAAGAAGACAACAAAGAAGATGAAGATGAGCCACCAGAACCACCACAAGATGACGCCTCTGCAGCTGTAGTAGAAACTGAAGCTGAGACAGCAAATAAAGTTGGAGAACTAGAAGAAGAGGAAGAGGAGGCTAATATTTCTGAAGAAACTCAACATGAAAAAGAGGATTCTGAAGAGAAACCTGAAGAAGGTGCAGCAGAGGCTGAAGGAGTGAAGAAAATCAGTCTTGTTGAAGAAATCTTTGGCTCTGATGATGACAGCCTGATTGGTGGGGCAACATCAGCAGTATCTGCAGCAACTGTAGACAATGCTCCTCAGACTGCCGTAACTCCCATTGGCTTAGAGGGGCTTGACACAGAAACCATTTCAGAAACAGAAGAAGCAATTAATTTTGAAGATGATTTGAGCCATGACGATGGATTTCTCACTGCTGAAGAGGATGGTGAAATTCCCTCTGGGAAAAAGAAAAAGAAGAAGAAGAGCAGGAAAAGTTCACTCAGTGGCAGTGCAGGAGAAGAAGGTGCCATAGGCAAGGATCAGGAACCTGTAGATTATGAAGAGGGTGAAATTGTGGATGACAGACCTAAACCTGTTGATGTACCGAAGAAGGATAAAAAACCTGACAAGAAAGATAAGTCAAAGTATGATAAAGATGTACAAAAAAGTGGGGATGAAAATTTTGATATAACAGGAAAATCAAAATCATCCACAGATGAAGAAAGGAAAAAGAAGAAGAAGAAATCTAGTGAAAAAAGGGCATCAAAAGAAAGAATAGTACTTAGCAGTAGTGAGAATAAGGAGAAAAATAAAGACAAATCCAGTAAAGGAGATGACAGTAATATAGCATGGAAAAAGCCTTCTAAAAGTACAAAAGAAAGAAATTATCGTGATCCTAAAGCCAAAGGAGATGCAGATCCTAAAGCAAAGGAGGCTGCCAAGAAAAAGGAAGATCTTGCAGGAAAGAAGGAAAAGAAAAAGAAAGAAAAGCGAAAAGACATGGAAAGATATGATGTGAGAAAAGTTGTTGGTGACAAGAAACGCAAACGAAGGGATGCTTTTGGTAGAGATCTTTCCAGAGAACGTTCCATTTCAAGATCAAGATCTAGATCACGCGGTAGGTCATATGACAGGCTACATGGCAGATCACGATCAATATCTAGGTCAAGAATCACACGTTCACGGGGCAGGTCCCCAGTGAAATCCAGGCTGCGTAGCCGGAGTAGATCACGATTAAGATCAAGAAGTAGATCACGGCTCAGATCAAGGAGCCGTTCCAAGACACGAACTAAAGTTAAATCAAAAGACAGATCAAGGAAGAGTCGGTCAAAAGATAGGCTGAGATCAAGAGTAAGCCGTAGCAGAAGTAGGGGAAGAAGATCTAGATCACGAAGTCACAGCAGGTCAAGGAATAGATCAAGGTTAAGGTCTCGAAGCAGATCACTTAGGAGGTCCAAAGATAGGAAAGATAAATCCAGAGAAGGACGTTCACAAAGGTGCCGATATAGGGAGAGAAGATCTTGGTCCCATTCTTGGACTCCATCATGGTCACGATCTCGTTCTGTTTCATATTCATCCTATTCCAGGTCTCGGTCACCAACACCTAGGCGCTATAATCGCTCATACTCTCGCTCATTTTCACGATCTTGGTCACGAGAAAGACATGAAAGAATACCTGTTATTGAAAAGAAATCCATTTCTAAAACAGCCAAAAAATTGACTGTGATTGTATCTAATACTAAAGATGATTCTGAAAGACAGAGAAAGAAGGAGAAAAAGAGAAAAGAAGCAAAGAAAACTAAAGAGGCTCTTCTTTCTTTAGAGAAACGGAAAAAGAGGAAAGAAAAGTCTCCAGCTCCTTCTAAGGAAGTTTTTACTTCCGGTGATAATATTTTGGTTAGTGTGAACTTTAACAAGTCCAATAAAAGTAGTAAAGATATTTCTGGGTCTGGTATAGCTTTAGTATCAAAAGAATCTTCCAAAAGGAAACAGCATGAGGAGTCCTTTGAGATTGAAAGAGAGCCTGCTAAAAAGATACGAAAAGATAAAGGAAGCAAAGAGAAATCATCTCCTAGACAGAAGAATGGGAATGTTGCTATTGAAAAGGCAATGGTCCGATCAGTTGAAAAGAAATCAAAGAAAGTGGCTCAGAAAGTGAATGCGAAAGCTTCAAGGTTAGCCCAGTTAATGAATAAAAAGCCAGTTGCTATTATTGACTTAGACCAATCTCCATTCCATGAACAAACCCCATCTCCAAGAGACCTTATTGTCTTAAGTGATAGTGAAGATGAAGTAATGAACAAAGAAGCAGATAGGGAGGAGCTTGTTGAGAGCCTAAATAGTTTAAGAAGCTTGCGATCAAGAACCCCAAGTCCTAAGGTTTCTTCGAAACAGGGTCCCCCTCCTGGTAGCTCGCTTGTAAGGACTTCGGAACCTGAATCCCCTGCGCCAGTGGTAAATTACTTGGTGACAAGCACTGGACCAAAAACACCACCAGAGCCACAAATCAAGTTCTCCATTGCTTCCAAAACTCAGCTGAGATCTATTACCAATCCTCTGAGAGAGGATGAGGAGGACATGATGGCGGAGGATGGTGGTCTTGATGACTTAGATCAGAGGATAGAGGAAGAGCTTGACAGAGAACTGGATAGAGACAGAGTGATGGAAGTGATGCACAAAGGTCCAAACACTCCCCCTGAACCACGTGGGCCCACAACTCCTTGTTCTCCTCCAACATCTCCAGATGCTTATGATCCGTTTGATCCTACGAAGTCGGGTACGCCATCGCCGGTTGGTGCTGGCATAAGTATGGATGGTCCTCCAAGTCCTGTGCATGCTGCTTCAGAACAGTTGATGCAGCTGAATGTAATGAATAGAGAGTCACCAGCTGTCAGTGAATTGGAGGAACTAGCGAGCAAATCTTTAGAGGTCAGAGCAACGACGCCAGCAGTGGTATCTACAGAGGAAGCAGCAGAGCATTCCAGTCAGTCACCTGAACGAGCAAAGCTTTCTGTTAGAGTAGATACTGTTATGGCAAGTTCTCCGTCAGTAATGCCGGAAACTGCATCGTTACCACCTCCAGTTGCTAGTGACAATGAGGCATCTCAACCCCTGGAGCTAGCAGATGCTGCTGATAAATCCAAACAGATATCCCTAGGTTTACCACCATCAGTTACTTCTGCTAACATTACAGACACAAACGCTGGAAAGTCTCCAGACAGGAACATATCCGTAGTCATCAGTACACAGACACAGAACTTACAGGGCACTCCAGTGAAACCACCAACTTTCCCCAATAATTCCCTGAAAGTTGCAGTATCCCAGCAACCAATAACCTCAACTCCAACACATTCTGCAGCCCCAGCACCAGCATTTCCTGCACTAACTCCTGCAAACATAGCCAGTATACTCTGTACACCACCTCCATCGGCTTTGCCCCTCAGTCGTATGGCTCTCTTTAACCCTTCAGCAATACCAGTGTCACAGATAATGGGCCAGCAACAGCAACCCATGCTGAGCTCCCCAGTGATAATACAGCAGAGACCACCTCCAGCTATAGCAAGGACCACACCTGAAAAGTTACCGGGACCACCAACACCATCAAAATTGGCAGCAAGAGCAAATACAGTTCAAAATGGTGAGCAGACGCAGTCCAATCAGAAGCAACCTCCAGACATAAGTACGGATGTGGTAGACATGGATTTGGAGTCTCCATATTCACCTGGATCTAGTGAGGGAGACGACCTGTTTGAGCCTCCATCAGAGGTGAAGTCAGTTACACCGTCTTCATCGTATACTGCAGTGAATGAGAGGAACAGATCCATGCCTTTGCCAAATAAAAATACCAACAAACTTCCACCACCATTAGCTGCTATATTACACAAGTCACCCAACAAAGGTGCAGCTAACCAAGACAAATTTGATTCCCTCTTCGGTATGTCTCCACTCCGAGCTAACAAGGCAGCGTCCAAAACTTTACCGGCAAAACACTCTGCGAAATCTCATCACTCCAAGAGCAGCAAGTCCAAGTCAGGAAAACACGATAAGAGTAAAGGTAACTAACAACTATTAATTTTCTCTATCAAGTATCACACTTTTGCCAACAAATACCAGATGAGCCAAAAGTGGTTCAAAATGCATAAATCTACATTCTTCTTAAAATTATATAATTATTTAATTACATAATTTATATAATGCCTTCCATTCGTGATGCAAGACAACCTACAAATAACACGTGGAAAGAAATAAGCTTCATGTTTTACTGAAATCCATAAATAAATATAAGCAGATAGGATTGAAATTGATGTGGGGATACTGAATGTAATAGTCCAGTTCACAATGTGTTTCATGTTACATCTATATGCTAAATGATTTTACAAACAAAGCTAAGAGATTTCAGACAAAAATTAAGATTATGAAGATACACTATAAATACACTACAAATTTTGATGGAGAAATTAAAAAACAAAGAAAGGTCTTCCAGTGGATTCCCATGCATTATTGATTGAATAACCACGGGGGGGAAAAAAAATCTTAGCCAAAAAGGGAACCAAAATTCAAAATAAATTAAGCCAAAAGTATCACTGGCTGGCCCTGTGGCGCAGTTGGTAGAGCTCCTGCCTGCTGTGCTAGGGGTCCCAGGTTCGATTCCCAGCTGGGGAGTAGGAATTTTTCTCCAGCCAAGATTATTCCTCATCCTTCCCTGAGTCTGGAAGTATGAATGAAAGTATGAATGTGTGTGTGAATTTAGTGTATAAAACCCCCACTGTTAAACGAATAAAACCAATAGTCAAGGCCGCTGATATGACCTCTGCAGTTAAAGGTGCGATTTAAATGGAACAATAAAAAAAAAGTATCACTGGAAAGAACACTGAGAAAATCATTAATGATTATAGCTCTAAATTAACTACAAATATATTAAATTCCAAAGGAGAAAAATTCTTTAACCACCAGAAGCTAATATCTGGACTACCTTGTTAAACACCATCACATGTTCAGACTTACCACTGCATGTGATTGCCTCAGAAAATATTTAGACAAAGTTGGATTGCCGCCATCTCCAAATTGTCTTTTATGCAATAAGGAAGGAGGAATGAATAAGAAACATTATTTATATATGAACAACTTAAATTATAATTATTATTTATTTATGTTGGTGCGGGTTTTATTAATTAGTCTTTTCATAGCATACCGGAGATAATGTTCTTATTGAATGATGAAATAGTGTGATAGCAGACGCTACTCTTATCTTCAGGGTTGTGGTAACAGAATGGAATGCATAAATCAACGTTCCTTTATCACAACATGTTTATTCGTTAATTTACACTTATAGCACCATATTAATTAATCAACAATCTTCACAGTTTGGTAGAATCTACCCCGTATAAAGGTTTGGGTGAAAGTTCCATGTTCACACACTACCAAACACACGTCTTATCATCATGAGCATACAGACGCCAATGAAACTAATCCTTTGGCGTCTTCCTGACGCAACACCGCCATTCTTTTGTATTCATCCGCGCAACAGTTCTCATTGGTTGAACACGAAGTGACAAGAAAACATTGGCTATCTTGAATATTGAAAAATAAGTCCCTGATACACCCAAATTAAAAGAATTAGAAATTTACACACTCTTACAAAAATATTTACATGAACGACCCTCCATTGGTCAATATTCTGTCTCAATGTCAACAAACTTACTGTTGGTGTTTTTAAACACACAAGCCGTGTATGGGCATTGAATTTTTAAGTTCCAGTTCTACCTCTCAAACTTAAATTGTATTCACTTTGATCTCAAAATACTTGGAAGCTTTCTTGCTAAACCATGAGCAATAGATACATACATACATTTCCATTTGTACAGATGTTTTCTTTACAGAGTCAGACTAGAAATTACATGATTTATTCATATACTGAAAGTTGGTGACATTGTTGTTGAAACCAAATTAAAAATAGAAAATGAATGGAATTAATAACACAAAGCAACAGTCACTTTCTAAATTTCATGGAACATGTTTCAGAGACCAGCTTCGTCCATTATCAGCCAAATATTGACTGATCTTAATGGTGAAGTTGATCCTTTCTGCTCTGGTGGTTGTTGTGTGGAATATTGAAATTGAATGTGCTTGTTCTTATTCTTCCAGATGAAGTTCTGTTTCCATGTTGACAATTTTCGATTTCATCTTGTGTATTTTAATTTTAATAGTTTTGGTTTGGGATTAACGTCATGATTTTCCTTCCAAAAATGGGTGGCAACTGCTGATTTTTCTGGTTGTTTATTCACTGAAAAGTTCCTCAACATTTGTTTCTAAGTTGTCTTAGTTTTTCCTATGTAGATTACAGATTTTCTATTTGAATGGATGCTGGTTTTAGTTGTGCAGTCAAATATTTTTTAGCCTTTCTTCCCCACTCGACTACTTTCTCCTCCTCTGCATTTCTGCAGGGTCAGGTCTAGGGGGTTTAAGGGCCCGTCGACACCTAGGCCATTAGAGAGGGTCAGGTCTAAATGAAACTGTACTCTGAGTTACTTAGGGCCAGTTTCATCAACAGGCGTTAAAACTGCTTTAACACAGAGTTTACTAACACTGAGTTAAAGTTTTAAATCTGCGTGAAGCCTCTTGCATTCCATCAAGCTTTTCCAGAGAAAAGTTAACTAATTTGGTGTTAAAGACAAAAAAAAAAAAAAAAAAAAAAAAAAAAAAAAAAAAGAATAACCATGAGCGAGAAGACAGTCTACAAACATGACTGCTTCTGGAAGTGCTCTGATGCACTTTTGTCTTCCCTTTCCTTTGCAATGCTATGTTCAGATTGGTTCTTGAAAAGCAGACTAAAATTTTTAGGTTAGAGCAGCTATCTGCATCCCACTACTCATTCGAGCTGGCAGAATCTACTCGTTACCTGCTATTGTCACTTGAACAGCAGGTGAGCAGTAGGAGAGGGGGTGGAGTATAGGAGTCAGGTATAGACAGTGGTGGTCTGTAAGTTGTTCACTCGTCTGTATTAACAAAAGTATAAGAACGTACAAAGTACTGTTGTATATTTTATTGTGATACAAATTATACAGGTTGTTTTGAAACGATACCGAATGAGTATAGCTGTTTTGTAGTTTATAACTTAACTAGTCTGAATTTTGGTGTCGCAGCTTCGAAATTCTTTTAGGTATAATTTTATGCAGCATTAAATATTACATTATTTTGTGACTAGGCAGCGCAGGAACCACCAGTCTGTGAACCTCACGGTGTCACCTACCTGTGCTACCTCCGATAAGATGAGGCATGCAACCTTGTTCCTGTCACTGCCTAATCCTCACTCATTCTGGAGCATTTTTTTATGCAACTATATTGGCAATAAAAACTATCTATACATGTCACATAGAAGCTGGGCAACTACTTCTATATATTCGTTCAGTGTCGTTTCGAAACACCCTGTATAATAGATAAATAATTATTAGGACATAAGCAAATTGTACTTTCAAACCAATTCTCTATTTTCAAACAACACTACTTTTGCCGATCATTAGCATACATTTTTCTGGATTTTTTAATCCTTTTTTCCCCTACTAACTGATCAATTTTAGGCATCACTGATCATGCAGAACACAAGCTGAGGACACATTATAAATTCTCCTCAGAAAGCTGACTTCTATAACGGATCTTAGTTAACTTCAAAAGGGAAAATAACTGCTTGCACACATACATGGTCTAGAACAGGCGTCCCCAACAGGATGCATGCTCAGGGTGAAGTAAAAGCCCTCAAGCCCTGACCGTCCAGTTGCGGGCAAGAAATGGAGGTGCTACAGTGGCAGAACTACGATTGTGTAAATTAACTTACACTTTTATTGTCAATTACATAATAATGACAAGTATTTTATACACTATAATACTGATAACTAATATAATACAAAATAAAATCTTATTGGCAGAAAATTCAATTAATGAAATACAAACACTCGTATAAAACTAATAAACTAAATTAATAATGTAATATGACATAGAACTTTCTTCTTGTTGGTACTATGCAGTTAAATGAAGTAAACAATACAAATAAACAAAATAAAAGTCTATGAAAACTACTCTTTCTTAGCCATCCGACAATTGCCGTGATTTTTGCAGTTGTCTGTTTTCCACCAACCAACCAGCTGTTTAATACGTGGGACTATTGTTTGCGAGCTACCCAATCGCTAACATGCTTTTAAGCGTTTTATCACTTAATTGGCTTCTGTGACATAACTTTGTACACTTTAGTGATTCGCAAACATAGGTTGTCCCGAACATGCACAAAGTTCTTCCTACTAGATTGTGGAGTTTAGGAAATCTTTCGCATTTTACAGAGTTGTAGAAATGGTTTATACTTTTTCTATTTTGATATTTATCTTTTAACTTAATATAATTTTTCAAATCTATAACTTCCAACTGCAGTTCAACAGGAGTATCGAGGATATTCACTGAAAATGGTGTTGCAAATAACTTAAATTGTTTCTCAAGTGGTATAATGTCCTGGAATCTACGTTTGAATTATTCGCGCAATTGTCCTAGCCGTCGTAAGTAGGACACTGCAATACTAATATGTAGCGTTACACCGCCACTGCACTGATTATGCCTTACTGTGTAGCTGTACAGCCTGCAGTGAGTGTAATGTTCAGCCCTGCGTGCCCTCAAGCGACCTTGACTCGACTTGGAGATGTCTGGTCTAGAACATACATAACATTCTGGCTGTGAGCCTACGTAAACAGGGAAATCTTTGTTGTGGAAATTTATTATAGAACCCACTAATGTTCATTTTATTTTGAAATTTGTCTTGCAATTCTATGTCATGTTGCAAATCAGTAATTTCCATTTGGTATTCAGCACACACAGTGTTATAATCAACTGAAAATGGAGTAGCAAATATATGAAACTCGGTTTCAAGTTGTTCCATACCTGGGAATCTAGATTCAAATTCTGTAAACATGTCCTTCAGCACTTGGGCAAATGTTTCAAATGTTTGTTGGTTTGCACTTTGAACTACCGAAGTTAACTTTGGAAAATGTGTAGTGTCCTTGGAAAGCAACTGACGCTCCCATAAAGATAATATGCATTTGAAGGCAGTAATCTTTCCATAGAGATTAATGATGAGTTGACCTTTTCCTTGCATAGAAATATTTAGTTCATTTAAATTTGCAATAGCATCTATTAGGAAGGCTAATGCACAGACCCACTCTTCATTTTTAAATGCACACAATGGTTCTCTTTGCATTTCCATAAACAATCTAATTACATCTCTCAATTCAAAGAATCTTTCCAGTACTTTACCATGGCAGAGCTATCGTACTTGTCAGTGATATGGTATGTCTCCACATTCACTAAGTTTTCTAGAAATTCTTTGAATTGGCGATATTTCAGTCCTCTTGACCTTATAATATTTATAGTTTTAAAAACCACCTCCATTAGATTACAAAGAGTGACATGTTTGGCACGTAAATTCTGTTGATGCAAGATTCAATGAATAGCAATTATTTCATGTGTTGCATTTGATTCTTAATTTTATCTTTAATATGTGCTACACGAGCACTCTGCCGTCCAACCATTGCAGGAGCATCTTCTGTTGCCACAGAACGCAGTTTGCTCCACGGTAAACTCATCTTTTGCATAGTTTCGTTGACACACTTCAAGATGCCCAATCCTGTTGTATCTTTCATTGGAACTACATCTAACACTTCTGTGATTTTAAGGTCCTTATCTATTCCTCTTATGTAGATAGCTAATTAGGCAGTGTCAGAGATATTGGTGGTCCCATCGGCTGCTAAAGAGTATGAAATAAAGCCTTTTGAGATACTCACAAGCCGATTTTTGACACCCTCAGACATTTCCTGAATATGCCTTCTAGCTGTGGTTGATGATAAACTGATGGCTTCAAACTCTGGAACCTGATCAGGACAAAGCTCTTCGGCTGCTGCAATTAGGCAGTCTTTAATGAACACTCCATCCACAAATGGCTTACATTTCCTTGCTATTTGTAAGGCAGTCTTGTAGCTGAGGCATACAGCCAATTCACTAACATGATGGTCTTCACATCATGTCAAAAGAGTTTCCTTAAATTGTTGGATAACTGGTTCGTTCTTTTCCCTCATATTGGCCATTATCATTTGCGTGACATATGGTATAATGACAGTATAGGTTAAAGTTTCTTGTACTATTTAGTACCTTCCCACAAACTAAGCGTGTTGGCATTCCTCCATATTCTGCAAAAAGATAGACTCTTCCCATTGAAATAAAGTGTTAGGGGTTGCTTGGTCTTTCGTGTATTCCCTTGTCAGTTATAATCATGAACATTCAGCTGCCACTACACAGCACTCTGAAAGGTCGACCTACCTCGACACAACACAACTGCACATTATTCCTTACTCAGCTACCAACTACCTGCTCAGATCCAGTGCGCAACCCATTTCATGATCATGACATAAAATAGAAGTGAAAAATGAATTAGAAAACTAGAGACGGGCATAAGTTTATCTTTGAAAAAAGAATACGTAGTTGAGTGGTAACCAAATATAGATAAATTATTGAATGTGGAAAAGAAAAAAGAAAATGATGCTCTATAATTATTTGAACATAAATTAAAAAGTAACCCTTGCACATGCGTGCAATCTATTGCTCCCAAAATGGCTAGAAATAGCTACATTTTATCCTTTTAAATACTGTTTGATTTGCAACAGCCATTTTTCAACTTAGTGTTAAACTCTAACTCAGGGGCATAGGGAAGTTAATTTAACCTTAGTTTTAACACTGAGTTAAAGCTAACACTGCTCGATGAAATAGAAATGTTTTGAATTTAGGTGTTAAATCACTTAACAGGGTATTAAAATTTACCACCATTGGTGGAACTGACCCTTGGACTCTTAAATTGAGATACAAGGCCCAGATATGTTGTATTCTTTCCAAAAAGATATTAAAAACATGTAACATAATTTGTTTCTAACCACTACATAAGGGTTTTGTCGTATGATGTTTGAGTACAAAGATACCCACAGATTCTGTCATTATGTAGCTTTTACTACTATATACAGAAAACTCCACACTGTGTTGTCAGTGAATAATGGTAAATGTTAATGCATTTTAGCTTTACGCTGGCAATTAAACTGCTGTCAAGCTCCAAGCAGTAAACAACCTACGAGTGGCATTTAATAAGTCCTTAGAAAAGAATAGAAAAAGTATTTTTGGTAGATTTTTTTATTTTTCAACATAATCTGCTCTTAGCTTGGTACACTTTTCCCAGCATTTTTCCTACTTTTTTAAGTCTTCCAAGAAGACTTTCGTAAGGTCCTCAAAATAAGCATCTGTTTGGAAGATGTTCTCTTTGTAAGACATGAATTGTTTTCCATGAAGCCACGTTTTTCAAGTATGAAAATAAAAGAAGTTTGCTGGGTGCCAAATCTGGTGAATACGGTAAATGTAGTAATTTAAACCCTAATTCCACTATTTTTGCCATTGATACTGCGCAGGTGAGCACCCTTGCATTATCTTGATGGAAGAGAATCTTTTTCTTAGCAAGATAAGGGAATTTTTTCTTGAGTACTCCGTTGAAGCAGGCAATAATGATGCATAATAGTCTCCATTTATTGTTCTTCCTTTCTGCAAGTAATCAATGTAAATGATTCCACATGCATCCCAGAAAACAGAAGCCATCATCTTGTCTGCAGATTTCATCACCTTTGCCTTCTTCGGAGCTGATTCATCTTTAAAAACCCACTGTTTTGACTGTATTTTTGTCTCTGGAGTTTAGTTATAAATCCATGTTTCATCCAAAGTTATGTATCATGCAGAAACCTGTCAGGATTGTGACAGGTAACTGCCAAACCATCCTCCGAATTGATCACACGATTGTGTTTAATCTCCATTGAGAACAAACGCAGCATCCATCATTCTGAGACCTTTGTCAGACCTAATTTTCGGTTCAAAACTACCTTGTGATATGCCTGTGGCCTCTATTATTTCGTGGACTTTGATTCGTCGATCACTCAAAACCATATCCCGGATTTTGTCTATTTCAGAAGTCACTTCTAGTGGAATCTGCAGCATAGTTCATCATTTGTGGATGTACAGCCACGTTTAAATTAATTTGTCCAATTGTAAATTGTTGCGAATGCAGGAGCAGATGTGTCATGAACTTCATTCAACTTGACTTTTATCTCTTTTGGTATTGAGGCTTTTGAATAGAAGTGTTTCATCACTGCACGGAACATTTTTTTCCCCATCTTTCTGAATAAGCACAAGCTTGTTGATTCAATTGCCTATGGCAACAAAACCACAGGATGCATATAACTGAAACTTAAACTGCCCTCTAGTAAGAGATGACGGTCGCTAAATGCAAACTTTTTTCGATGCTACGTGTAATTTCTTGGCTTTTCTAATAACTTATTGAATGCCTCTCGTACAATAATTAAAGTGCATGTGTCTTCTACTGCTACACAAATTTAAACACAAGAAATAACCTCCACACATTTTACAATACTGTGGTTTTAATATACAAATAAATCATTGCCACTGTGTAGTTATTTCACGCATTTGCTTACATTCTCTTGTGAATCTTCAAATATGTGAAGAACTTACTAAACTCAGAACTGGTGTCTCTTGCAATAAAGTAGTTATGCGTCTGACAACAAACAAGAGAAAACTGAATGAACATATGTACTTTTGTTTACATGCAGAGTAAAGTAAGGGGAAACTGGCTATAGCCTTTGAAACCATTTTACATATATATCAGTAATAGTATTTGTTTTGTTTCAGGAGGGAAGAAAGAAATAGCCATTAAAATGGACGAGGATCAGCTGCAGATCTTAGATGACCTACCAAGTTCCGCTGTGGAATTGCAGGTGAAGGACAAGGTATATAAACGTGTGGGGCCTGCTTATGCTCTCTGCTGCTTGCTTCTCCTAATGCTTGTGCATTTAGACCCAACTTTGTACAAGTTCATAAGCGTTTCCCTCAAGAAACTGTAACCCCCATTTAAAGTGGTTACAAAGTAACAGGAGGGAGCATACATGGGCTAAATCCTTGAAATGAGAATAGTGTTCTAGCCCACAATTCATTGTATTTCTAGTTACTGGAAGTAAGCTGTTTCATTATATCATATTTAAAAAAATATTATGTGAAGTTTAACAACACATAGCTCTAAAGCATGTTCGTAGTAACTCTATTCTGTACCAAATGGCATATTGAAGTCTATATTAATAACAAGCCACCTTAATCAGCGCTATATGTAAGGATATTACAATTGTTTTTCAATGCTCTTGAATGTAATCAGTGATCTTTACTAGAAACCTCATTCCACTTGGTGATTGCTAGACCATTTTATTTACTGGAAGTACCCATCAGGCAGTGCCTGTTAGCTTGATACGTTGTTAATGAGGAAGGTGATGGAACAAGAGGACTTCACATGAGCTAATCAGAGGTGAAGGCCTAGTTATGTCTGATTTAAAATCACAAGCCTAGATCAGGGAACCAAACCACATACTCCCAGCCAAGAACTGCAAACAAAATCTCTGAATTGCCTGTATAATTGTAGAGTTATGTTTTTGTTAATTTCATTATATATGGTGAAATTTAAACATGGAATCTGTATGCTGAGCTGGAAGGTTTTATGTTGACCTCTCTAGCTTTATTTATTTATTTATTTATTTTTTGCTTTCTCTACCATGTATCTATAGGCAGAAGTATTGCATGTCATCTAAAAAAATTCAATGACATATCTCTGGAAATGGGTTGAGGGACCCTGAATCAAAAAGAAATGGTCCTTTTTCTTCTACAAAATACTGTGTACAAGCGTGAATAACATTATTAAAAAACGAAATGTTGCATAAGTTTTCATATAAGATATGTAAAAACCTTAAAGCCTGGGACTTAAGTACTTAATACTTACAAGTCACCATTAGTGTAAGTGTCTTAAAAATGAAATTCCCTTGTTATCTATAAGGAAAAAGCGAATCAATTGAACTTAGGGCTATGCCGGCATGTTACTATGGCAACTCAATGGTTTAGAGTGGCCTAGTGTGGTTCAAATCCCCACTATGGCATTGAATTTCTTATTTCAGATTCCACCTTTCAAATGTCAGATAAGTAACCTGTGTATAAATTCAATATCTTCCAAAGAGTGACAAAGAGTTTCTAGCAAATCATCCCACCTAACAGTAATTTTCACATATAACATTTTTTTGAATATTGGATATTTTCCATAACAGCCTGAATAATTTTGATTAAATACCTCTTTTTTAAGTTTAATATCCTTTAGCCTGGTAGGTTATATAGGATGACAAATGAGAAATTATGCTGAAATTAGCCCAGGGATCGTAGACCGTTAAGTTGCCCAACATTTGTCTTCTCAGGAAAAGGGAAAACCTTGGAAGAAATTTATCCTGATAACTCATCCTAACCAAGATTTGAACTCGACACCTCTCGAATGTAAGGCAGACATGCTACAGACACACACATACTTTGAAACTACAATTTCTGACTTCAGGATAGTCCATTTGCATTTTAGTAGCAATTATTTATTCAGGATTAAAAATTAACAAAAGAAGATTCAGTTTTACCATCAGCAGTAAGTTACCTCACTCTAAAGTTCATTCTCACACTCACAGGAAAGATTTCAGCATTGTCAAGTAAAGTTGTTCGTAACTGCATCTTGATATGTTTTTCCACCAAATATTTATTGCCATGAAAGACATTGTTACAGTATGTAAAAAAGCATTTTTTCCCAAATATTTATTGCTATGGCCTTTGTAATTTAAAACTAGTTCTATCAAATTTTAATAATTCACATACTAAAACATATTCATTAGGCACCATTCAGCCACATATCCTTACATAGATGCATGATGCATCAAGCCAAGAAAGCGACCACCAAGATTCAAATATGGATTCTCTGCCTGTCCAATTCAAGCACATAATGAACCTATGTATCTATGTATATTTTACATTACATTTTTAAACATACCTACCTACCTTTAAGAAAATTTTACAGTTGTGTTGTGATAGAATGTTATTAATCTGAGTTTCCTTAATGTTATATTTACTGTAAACTACAGCTTTGCATTAATAAATTAGGTGATTTCCAGGTACTCGTAACTTACCTGAGCTCATTCTCAAGAATGCCTTGTGATTGCATTTCATCTCTAATGACAATCAGAATTACAGAAAACAGCTAATTTAGTATTGCCTGCTCCATTGTTGCAGTCTGTTATATATATATATCACACTATATTTACTTCTAGCTAACAAATGTTCCAAGTGTTTTGGTAAGATTGGGCCGCTTTGCTTCAGAAACACTTTGACTATGGAAAAATTATGTACCTTAAATTGAATTTTAAAATTTTAAATGCTAATAATTTAACAGTTATTGGATATTTTGGACAATCTTAAATGTAAACACTTTCAAAATAAGTCAAAAGCTTCTTTTGTATTTTAATACATTGGTGTAACTAAGGTTCTGAAGAATCCCCATTTGAAATACCCAGGGCCAGATTGAGTATTAGGATAGGCAAACGTAAAAGTGAGAATAGCATAAATAGTCATTTCTGTAGAGTAAAAATCCTGATTGACAGTAAAGCAGTTTGTTCCATACTGGTGATGTTGGTTGTCCCAGAACTGTGTGATCAGTCCACCTTATAGTTGAGGAATATTCCATACGAAAACATAAAAATGGATTCTGTTTCTGCGGAACCATACAAGCCATACTAGTCAACTGCGATATGAGTGCACCTCTGTTTTAGTTGACATGGTCAAGATTAGGGATCGGAGGGGAGTTAGAGAAAAGGTAATAGTGGGAATGCATAGTTGCACAATGAAAACAGTGCCTCATTTGCAGGCCTCAGCTCACTAGTGAATGCAACTTGGAAGTGCAGTTGTTTTCTTTATGCTGTGGCGGGGATTTCTTTAAAAGTGATGGTTAACACATATTAGTGTGGATATAGCGGCAATTGAAGCACTGTTTTTTTTGCTAAATGGTGTAAAGTTTGTTGGAGCAGGCGCGATTCCTATCTGCAGGGGATGTGGTCGTGGAATGGAATGCATAAATCAACGTACTTTTATTATAAACACATTTATTCTTTATATTCACTTTACATCACTGTTTCACTTGGTAAATAACTTTTAAAATTGGATAGCGTCCATGCCGGTTAAAAGTTTGTGTAATTCACATTTTCACACGCCATCAACAATTATACGTCTTTACGCTTTGAAGTCACAGACGCTAATGAAAGTAGTTTTTGGCGTGGGTATAACGCAACACCGCCATTCTTTTGTATTCATCCGCGCAACAGTTCTCATTGGTCGAACTCAAACAATTGGGAAGACATTGTCTATTTTGAGCATTATCAAAAGAAATAAGTCCCTGATACACCCAAATTATATAAATTAAAAATTTACATACTCTTATAAAAATATTTACATGAACAATTTTCTATTAGTCAATATTCTGTCTCATATGCCCCTTGTTTTGTTTTTCAAGTTGTCACCTTATTTACAATCTTGAAACACAATACAATACTTCTCCCTACTTCTATGATTCAATCACTTTGTACAATATATATTTTTTTTTCTTTACAGTCTTCTTCACTGTTTGTCTTTGTCCTTTGTTTTGACATGATACAGCATGTCTTTATAAACTTCACATATTCGATTGCTACACAATGCATTCAATTATTATACAATACATATCCAGTTATTGTACAATATACCCAGTTATCATATCACATATGTTGTTATTATACAATACACTTTCAGTCATTATGCAGTACATATCCAGTTATTGTACAACACATTTGATTACTACACAACATGTCCAATTATCATACAATACATATTCAGTCCTTGTACAATATACCCTGCTATCATAATACATATGTTCTGTTATTATGCAATACATATTCAGTTATTACACAATACACATTCAGTTTTGACATAAAGCATTTAGTTATTACTCAACATATTCTGTTATTGTACAATATATCCAGTTATCATACAATACATATTCAGTTATTATATAACACATACTCAGTTATTGTACATTTGACATTGACACAAATATAATTTAAGTGTTTCATGTGGTTTTTGACTTGTATTCATTGCTATGAGGAGAGAAAAACAGGATACAAATTTTGAGCTAATGATTATGATCATGTTTATGGCAATATTTTATTCAGTTCTTTGCCTTCTTTGTCTTATAAGCTTATGTATAGGCAGGTTGTTGAGTCGGTTCTTAAACTCTGATGTTACTAATGGTACTAACTTTCTTGATTGGGTTATTATTCATTGTTGTTTGGTTCAACATTTCTTCGAGCTTATCATTGGCTATATTCATCTCAATTCATGGGCATTGTTTTTCTGGTTATGGTTTTCCTCACTTCACTAATTGTCATTTCTTTGTCTCTTATTTTTATAAGAGAAAACTTCTATACTTACAATTATTCTGTAATTGTATTATTTTTCTTCTCAATTTACTCTCGACATCTTTGTGTCGAAATATTATATCTTTTTCATCATAATTGATTCATTTTTATTTTTGTCCCTGACATCCTTATGTCAAAAACATATTATCTTCCGTCGCTATGATTCATTTATTTAATGACAATCAGTGTTCTCATCTGTCTTTGTTGACAATGCTCTTTGTGGTCGATATAGCCAATGACTATGTTGATTTTCTTCCCTGTTGTAATCCTATTCTGAACATAATTTCCTATAAGTAACCCATCAAAAATTGTTATCTTCTTTCATCTCTATTATTCCTGCCTTACACATTTGTTGACAAAGGCTATTTGGTCCTTTCTTTGTATGGCTTCAATTTGTTTTTATGGTATCTTCCTACCAACTTGCCATTTGTATTCTGTAGCTCATATGTGTGGTCACCCAGCTGTTTTGTTATGACCAGTGGTCCAGTATACAATAACTCCATCTTTCCAGATCTTTTTTCAGATGCCTTGGATGCTTTGTGGCTTTTTAAGAGCACCTTTTCTCCAATTTGTGGGGACCATTTCCTGACGAATCTTTTCACCTTGTTCCTCACTTTTTCAGCCTTCTGCTGTAATCTTCTGAATGCCAATTGACATTTTTCTTTCTCTGATAATTCTCTTTGGGCAGCCATGGTAGTGTCAATGTCAATTGCTAATTTTCTTGGTTTCGTGTTGGTCATTAGCTCGATAGGTGCGAACTTGGTCGTGGGGTTCACCGAATGGTTAATCACCTCCTCTATATATCCGCATTTTTCCGTCCAGGAAGTGTGGTCTCTGTGGCAGAGCAAACGAAAATAAATACTAATATCCCTCATGATTCTCTCGGTCGGGTTTCCCTGGGGGTAATATGCTGAGGAATAGTACAATTTTATTCCTAATGTTTCTAAGGTGTTCTGAAACAACTTGCTCTTATGCATGGTCGCATTGTCCGATAGGATACATTTTATTCTCCCATATTTTGGGATGTAGTCCTTGACGATTTTATCTAGGCATGTTCTGCTTTTGATGTTCTTAATGGGGTATATCTTGGTGAATTTTGTAAAAACATCAAACATGACAAATATGTATCTGTTTCCACCTTTACCCCTTGGCAGCTCTCCATGCTCGTCAATACACACCAATGCATTTTTTTCATTCCTCACAATGGATTGTGGGATGACATCGTACTTTACATTAATTGGCTTGGCCTTTTGGCATAGGTCGCATGAGGAAATTAACTTCCTGACCTTCTTGCCAAGATGTTTAATGTACAATACCTCCTCGATGGCAAGCATTGTCCTCTCAGTACCGGAGTGAAGCATCGAGTGGTGGAATGCTAAAATGACCCTATCCTGTAAGGAATTTGGTACCATCATCTTCCATTTCTTTACGTCGCGACCATGCAGTTTAAATAGTATGTCCCTAAATTTGCCTATCTTGGCATCCAATCTTGGTATTATGTCTGGAGCCTTGTCGAATAGCCTCTTCAATTCAGGGTCTTCTTGTTGCAGCTTTGCTATGTTCTTGAAGTCTTGCAAGATCTCGTTGCTTTCTTTGCTACTTATCTGCATAATTTTGATCTCATGGTGCGGACTGTATACCGTCTCGGGTATGTGACTCTCCGACCTCAATCTCGACAATAAGTCACTGAAGATGTTCTCCTTCCCCGGGATATGTTTGACCTCTATGTCGTATGACATGATCTCATGTATGTACCTTGAGATTTTGGAGTTGGTCAGCTTGCATTTTTGAATGAAGGACAGGCTTACGTGATCTGTATATATAATTATCTTATAAAGATATATATATTGTCTGAACTTCTGCAACGCAAAATGGATTGCACCTATTTCCAGTTCGGTTATGCAGGCATTGGCTTCTATTTTGTTTAAGAATCTAGAAGCTGTGGCAATCACATGTTTGTTGCCGTCTGCATCTTCTTGTGCTAATATCGCACCATATGAGTGCGCACTAGCATCAGTGTATACTAGAAAAGGTGAATTTGGATCCGGTCGTTCCAGGAGAATACTGTGCTTGAAAAGTTCTTTGATATTCTCAAAGGCCACCTGGTGTTCAGCATTCCATTCCCACTTAGTATCTTTTTTCAACAGTGCTCTAAGGGGTACCAATTCCTTAGCGTAGTTGACCACGAATTTCGACTGGTACTGTAAAATGCCCAGAAACCTCCTCAACTGTTTTAAGTTACGTGGGGGTGGTATATGCTCTATGGCCTTGACCCTCTCCGGATTAGGTTGTATACCATCAGGTGTTATGATGTGGCCTAGAAATTCAGCTTCTTTGACGAAAAACTCACACTTTTCTAAATTTAGGGTCATGTTGCTTTCCTGGAACCTTGATAATACATAATCTATGTGATGTAAGTGCGACTCGGGATTCTCACTGTATATTAGAAAGTCATCTACATATTGCGTCACAAAAGTCTCGATGGTATCTCCAAAAACTTTGTCCAGAGCTCTCAGTAGTGCACTGCTACTGGTCGATAGTCCGAAGGCACATTTTGAAAATTGGTATACCTTTCCCTTGTGTAAGAAACAGGTATATTTCCTGACATCTGGATGAAGAGGAATTTGCCAGAACGATGCTGTCAAGTCGAGACTTGTGAAATGTTGACCTCCTTTCAATTTCGATATTAGTTGGTCTACCCCCTCAGGCCTGTAGTGATCCGGCAAGGTATGTGTGTTTATCTTCCTTGCGTCGATGGTCATCCTCAATTTTCCCCCTTTCTTATGGACCCATACTACTGGATTCACATAACATGAGTCCGACGGCTCTATTATTCCGTCCGCTAACATTTTCTGGATTACTCTGTCAGCTTCCTCCCTAATGGAGTTGGGGATGGGCCTGGATTTGTGTGAATAGGGGGTTATATCTGTTACTGTGAAAGTATGTACGTACTTGTTACACGTACCTGGCTTTTTATCGAAAACTTTCCTGTTTTTAACCAATATTTTCCGAAGTTGGTTTCTTTCCTCTTCAGAGATGCCATGTGCCCCCCAGACTTTCTCATCGATTAGCTGTAACATCGATTCTTCTCCATCTGTTGGTAGTGGTTCAGGTTGGTAGTTGTCCCAGGCAACATACTCGTCTTCCGTGCAGATCCAATGGCTGCAAACGTTAGTTTCTTCATCGCTCGTCCAACCTGTCTTCTTCTTATTTACCCTTAGGTCTACCAATCTATTCTCGTGGACATTGATGTTCTCCACAAAGAATTGTTCATCCGGATGGATCCCTGTCTGGTCTGGTTCTTCCTGGCATGTTTCTTCCTCCAGGAACTTCGCAGTGCATTCTGAGGCTCCTTCCTTAATGATAAATACATGTAGGTCATAGTTAATTACTGACCTCCAAAGGTTAAGCAAATCACTGCCAATGATTAGGGTAGCTGTTAATCTTGGTATTACTAGGGCAATGAAATCGAACTTCCAACTTCCGATTTCAATTACCAGCCTTACCTGGTATTTAACATGTTCTTTCTTCTTGCCAATTGCTGTGCTGCAATATACTCCGCACACAGGCAAGAATTCAGCATTTCTTTTAGTTATCAGTTCTTGGAACAGCTGTTCGTCACATACTGATGTGCTGGCTCCTGTATCGATCATCGCTGGCAATTCAATACCCCATACCTTCAGCCTAATCATTGGTGGATTGGTTATCTCCTTTCTTTCACTCGCCTGTCTTTTCAAGGTACCTACATTATATTGGTCAATATCGCCCCTACTGCCACACAGGTCAACTTCCGGGACACAAAGTTGACTTGTACTTAGTTTTCCTGGACGTTGGAGGTGATCGTAGTTTCTGTATTCTGTGCAGTATCGGTCCTATCCGGCACATTTTCATTCTGTTCCTGTTGTCTTATGTTGTCGATGTTCCCTTGGTTTCTGCCCCTTTGACGTGAACCCCTATTGTACGACGGCCTATGGCTGTTCATGTATTCCCTACAGAATCGTATATGATTCACTTGATGGGTACGATCTCCTGGTCTTCCACGATCATACCTGTGCGTTCTGTACCTCGATTCACCCCTCGGTATTGTGTCGTGGTACCGCTGTCTTGTGTTCTCCATCCTCTCGCCATGATTATGTGGTTGTGGGAAATGGTGTGCCCCTCTCCCCCTTTCATGGGTACTCCTAGTATTTGTATGTTCTCCTTCGCTTTGGTTGTTCGTAGCCGTGTTTCGGTTTAGGATGGGTGAGTTTGGGTGACCGTTCCTATGTCTATGTTCATTAGGTCGACCATTTTGTGTTTCGAAGGCTGTCAGCAGTTCTATCATATCTGCAAAATCTACCGGCCTTGCAACAATTAATCCTGTTCTCACTGTGTCTGGGAAATGTCTCGTTATGCTGGCAATTAGTTCTGCCTCCGACAAGTTAGGGTCTAATAGCTTTCCTTTGTTAGCTACTTTCATGAAATAGTCGACTAATGACAATCCTTTGGCTGGATCGTATCTACCTGTCGCTAGCTCTACCCTAGTTTGGTTTTGTTTAGCTGGGCCCCAATATCTTGATAGGAATAAATTTCTGAATGAGCTATAAGACTCGTGACCAGCTAGTGTTAACCTGAGCCATTCTAATGCCTTGTTTTTTAAGCTTTTCTTAACTATCATCATCCTAAGCTCGTTTGGTATCCTTTTCACTTTAAAGTATTCTTCCATCTCTTTAACAAAGAGTTTTGGATCGTCTCCCTTCTCCTCGTCAAATGTAGGTGGTGTAATTTCATGTAATATGCTGTTGGTGTAACATGTGTTATGTGTTGTGTCATTGTTTGGTTGTGAACCTCTTTCTCTGTATGGTGAGTCAACATTTTGTACATTACTCAAGTAACTCTCATCTTGTACATTACTTACATCTAAATCATCTTGTCTTTGTAATGCCTTCACAACATCATTTACATTAGCCAAATTTTCTTTCCCTTTTTTCATTTCTTCACAAATTGATTTTAAATCATTCTTTATTTCTAAGTGGCTTTGTTTCATATCATTTATAGCATCCTGTTGTGAAAGCATCACATCATTCATTGTCTTAATTTTAGGGATTACTATTTGTTCTACAGTTTCATTAATAATGTCTTTCTTTACAACCTCAATCTCTTTCCTTAATCCCTCAGTTATTTCTGCTTTTACATTTGTTATTTTACAGTCTACACTTGTATTACTTTCTGTTATTTCATCCCTACATTTAGCAATTTCTTCTTCTAACACAATTTTACTCTCTCTCATCTCTGATTCTATCTTTCCCATCCTATCTCCTACAATTTCTATCCTAACTTCTAAGGCTTCCTTTGTTTCATTTAAGTTTTTATGTACTAATTTTAAATTAGTTTCCATTACTTTCATATTTTCTTTACACTCCTGTCTTCCTAATTCTATTTTCTGTTCTAGGTTCTGTCTACCTAATTCCATTTGCTGTTCTAAGTTCTGTCTACCTAATTCCATTTGCTGTTCTAAGTTCTGTCTACCTAATTCCATTTTCTGTTCTAAGTCTTTTCTCACTTCCTCCATTTTCTGTTCTATTTCTTTTTTATTATTTTCCAAGTCCTCTCTCACTCCCTCTATTTTCTGACCTAAACTTTGTTCTATATCCTGTTTCAATTCTATGTTATTTTGTTTCATTTTCTGACCTAATTCTACCTTGTTTTGTTCCAGTTTCTGTTCTAGTCTTTCAAACATCAGCATCATTAACCTTTGATCTTTGCTTATTTCCGCCTGTTCATCTTCTAATCCTTCCTGATAACTAGGCCTATCTGCCCCTTCCCCCACTCCTGTTTCTATCTCTTTTCGCGACATTATAATTCCTTTATCTAATTCACTTTTGGTTAAAAGTCCCACTACTTTTCCACTTCTAAGTATCATTAACTAATGGGAATAAGATAAAGATACAAAAATTTTGGATCCTACTTTTTTTTTTTTTTCTGCTGGTTCTTCGTCCGGTTATTTACGTCTCCTGGGTAGTTGGCTTCGCTAGATGATCTCCGGTGTTTTTCCCACGTTGATTCTCCGTGTATCGATGTTTTGTTGATATCAGACGGTGGTCTAATGGCGTCTTTCTCCTTCACGATGAGATAGCGTTCTTTTGGTGTTAGCACTTCGCACCCTCAACTTTGCATTCCACTCCAAATTCGCGCTCCACGTTGGGCAAGCCATTTGTGGCGGGGTTTTATTCTAAAGATGGTTAACACATATTAGTGTGGATATAGCGGCAATTGAAGCACTGTTTTTTTTGCTAAATGGTGTAAAGTTTGTTGGAGCAGGCGCGATTCCTATCTGCAGGGGATGTGGTCGTGGAATGGAATGCATAAATCAACGTACTTTTATTATAAACACATTTATTCTTTATATTCACTTTACATCACTGTTTCACTTGGTAAATAACTTTTAAAATTGGATAGCGTCCATGCCGGTTAAAAGTTTGTGTAATTCACATTTTCACACGCCATCAACAATTATACGTCTTTACGCTTTGAAGTCACAGACGCTAATGAAAGTAGTTTTTGGCGTGGGTATAACGCAACACCGCCATTCTTTTGTATTCATCCGCGCAACAGTTCTCATTGGTCGAACTCAAACAATTGGGAAGACATTGTCTATTTTGAGCATTATCAAAAGAAATAAGTCCCTGATACACCCAAATTATATAAATTAAAAATTTACATACTCTTATAAAAATATTTACATGAACAATTTTCTATTAGTCAATATTCTGTCTCAATGCGATTGCACTTCTAATGTCCTCCCCACTTGTTACCTAATGGAATAGCTCTACTTTTTAACGAATGTGTTCATATCAGGCAGATTAGCAGATGGCCATTATTTGTTAACGACATGTGCTAAACAAAAAATACCACTGCAAAGTGCCTTGAGTATGACAAGGAATTGTGGGCTCGAATAGTAAGTTTGTGATGTATTTTCAGTGTCATTGATTCCCTTATTAATTAAACAATGCTCTCTCTTATTGTATACTCTACCTAATTTTACTTAATCTGGACTCATCCATTCTACTGTCCAGTATCTTCTGCTTATATTTATAATAAAAGAAAAATTAATAAGTTTAAAAGTAGAAATTCAGATGTGACAAATTGGCAATATTATAAAAGCAGCACTGACAGTTTGTAATACATCTGCTGCCAGATGCACAGTAAATTTCTAGAACATAGGGAATGCATCCTTTACTGCCACAGCAGTTGTTTTATGTGTTACCACTTGCAGAACTGAAATCTGTGTGCCTACAACAAAAGTGGTTATGTAAGCAGTAACACACAAATCATCATTGTTATGTTCACATTGGTACCTTCCCCAATATAGCAGTAAAGCTAGAAATCTGCTATACTGGTGGTTAAAAAGGTTTCAGTGGTTCTTTACAACATGCCAATCTTTCCTCATTTGAATTACTATTTTTAAGGTACTGATTTATCTTTTGTTATACATATTACAGAATATCATTCTGCTTTTCTTACAAAGCAGAGCGATATGTCTAAATGCACAAGCTGTATGCACTCTACCTGGTTTTCCTGTGGAATTTGTGTAGCTGCACATGTGATGTTGACCAAACTGTCACTGTCAGGTTGTAGAGCTTTTCTTGTGGGACAAAAGGCTCATTACCCATGTTTGACCACCTAAGACCTGTACAAAAGCAATATTTTATTTGTGTGTCCGAGTGTGTTGTAGCTGATTTTGTGTGTAAGGAGTCAAGGGAATTTGCTTTTGTTTCTAGAATAACTGTAAATATTCTGTTTTGCAGAGAAAGAATTAAATCCTTTTCAGGATTTATATATTCTGTGATTTGAAACTTGTAAAGTAAATTATAAAGGTCATTAAGTTTAAATTGTGCTAAATGCCATTGAAATTTAACATTTTTGGAAAGCCATAAGTAAAAGCACCTCTATTCACGTGGTTAAATGAAAGCTTCAGAAAATGTTGCAGTTTATGTCCAAAAACTACGTTGGACATAAAATGTATCACAAGAGAAAATGATTTCCATAATGCCCTCTCCCCCCAAAAAAAATGGTAGGTACATGTAGTCCTATGAGGAGAAATCATCTGCAGGGTGTTCTGCTCTCTAGAGGGAAGAGGGGAGATATCATATGACAGCTCGAAATAATGTTGGAAATAGGTCTACTGTCTGCATTAAATACATTGTGCAACGTTAGTATCCAAGCTTTGCTAGCACTAGAGAGTATCACTAATATATGACAGGAATCTAGAAACTGTTGTATTTTTGCACTTAATGTTGAGTTGTAATTAGTTATACAGACATAACTTATTTTTACTTACTTAATATGTTTTGGGAAAGGGTTGTTCCCGTCATCAGAAGGTGTCTGACCTATTCGGTATGTTTTCTAAAAGAGCTAAGCCTTGTTGTTAGGTTAATATTGCCATAATCTTTCTCAGATGACGCTATAGTTGATATCAACACATTTCTCCAGTCATGTTTTCATGAAAGGAACACTGTTTTGATAATAGAAATTGTAGAAGTACTGTAAATGTACTTAATTTTCTTTATGTGCTCTGTATATAGTGGAAAAATTTTGATTAAATGCAGAATTGGAATGCTACAAAGGGGGCTTGGAAAGCTCAAAAAATAGTGTTATCCATTTTGATTACATAATATGAAGAATTGTGAAATTTGGACTAATGTAGTTTTAACCTGGTTTACAGCACTAATGCGGTAAAGATTTAAAGTAACTAGTACTAGGAAACTACCTCGCTTTGAAAAAATAGTAGGTTTCTGAGGCTTGTATGCACTGCTTTGCTGTTCCAATAACATCAATTGTGTGTGCTTGTATTAACATTTCTCCCAAAGAAATTTTATTCTGTGATGTTGATTACAGGAGTCCACAATATACAGGGTGTTAATGAACTACACTGAAATAACTCGAGAGATTATAGATGTGACTGATATAAGTAATTTGAGATAGGCAATGTATGGTCTGAAACTTAACTAACACAGTTATATGGCGTTAAACATATTAATATCAGATGCTGATAAGTCAGTGTTAAAGCAAAGCCTGATGAAAAAATTGGTTTGCAATGTCTTCAAAGCTGCTACCCGAGTATAGAAATATCAATTTTTGGTAGCTCGTTATCAGCGTTCTCAAGATTTAATGCCACAAAGATCTCTCAAACGCTGACTAATCACCTGACAGTGCGACACTGAGAAACAATTAGCTGCCTTCTTTTGTTGTGAAGCCTATTCCAGAGATTGTTGATTGCTCTTGTGGTGCAATTCATAACGTCAAAGGCTGTAGTCACAAAGGTTTTGGGTTCGTTTCCTATCATGCAGTTACTAATTTTGCTTTCTTTTTTATCCCATCTGAAGAAGAGCATTAACACTACTATCATTTCCTTATTCGGCCCATCCCAGAAGTCTTGAATGGAGTACGACAATTGTTCCTTCGTTGCTGTCAGTTTTGTCATGAAAATTCAGGTCACAGTTTGGAGCAGTCCATAAAACTGACGTAAAATCTTAGATGATTTTACTCTTTCATAGACCCTTTAAACTACTTTCTATTCTGAAGTGCAGCATATGAAGGTATTAAGCAGGTTTCAACTTTCTTTAGCAAGAATTGTAATTAATTGTACTGACATGTTGAAATAAAACTGCATACATTGAAATATAATTTAAAATCTACATCAAAACAGCATTAATATGCTCTACTCAAAATAAAGAAAAGAAGAGGGAAAAAAAGTAAAGAAGCGAACAAGACTTGAACTCGAAAACAATGATGACCTTATGCTCGTGGCCACACCATAGCTGAATGGTTAGACCATTCACTTCTCACCAAAGCGGCCCAGGTTTGATCCCAGGCCGTGGGATTCGTGTGGACAAAGCAGCGCTGGGGTGGGTTTCCTCCGGGTTCTCCAGTTTCCCCTGCTATCTCATTCCACCGGTGCTCCATCTTCATTCCATGTATCATCAGTGTCACCACCTGTGGTGCCGTAGTAGTAAAAGTGGGTGTTAAACACTACAAAACAAACAAGTCCTTATGCTCGAACGCTAATGTCATAGTCATTTCACCAGAGATTTATGCTTTAAGACATCCCTTCCTTTTTGTGTGTTGTGCTCTCAAATGGTTGATATTAGTCAGTGGCATACTGGCACTTTAGACACTTATGGCCGCAACTTCAAAATTTGAACGAACAGGTCATAAGTCTATCTCAAATTACTTGTTTAAGACATATCCATATCCTCTGAAAATATTTCAGTGTAGTTATCCTGTATATTAGTCATAATGAGTCAAAATTAGTGCAGAAGTATTTCTCCTTGTGTAAAGATTTCTTTAAAACCTTTTTGTGTTCAAGGTTATTATTGTCGTGTAAATTTAATTCTATCATACTGCAGTCCAGTTTTATTAGAAACACAATACAATTATTTTTATCCATGTTGCTGTTGGCAGATTTAATATTAAAATGGGCAGAGGAGAGTTACTATAAACTGTGGCACCTCTAAAAGAGAAAGCTGTAAATTACCATGCCATAAATTTCCAAATAATCCTGAAGTACAAAGCTAGACATGATGGCATTGAACATACTTCAATGTTATTAATATACCAGCGGCAAATTCTAACAAAAATTATAGTTGTATTTATCTAGCTTTTAAATGTTTGTGTTGAAAACAGTTTATATTGTTAAAAATAAGTCTGAGTGTGCTGGCACATAATTTAGTTAATTCATTGTAACATTTTTGCTTACTATTTAGATATTAAGTACGCTTTCCATTTCTAACCAACAAAAGCAGGGATATTATCTTTTAGAGATGTGCAAGGGACATTAACACAGAAATCATTAAGCTTTTAAGGTCACATGCTGCCATTAACACATACGTTTGCTTATGAAGAGAGTTTATTTAAAACAATTGGGGCGTTATGTTCTTTATGTGCAGCAGATATTTCATTATCTGTTTATAGGGAAAACAGCTTATCGGCAGTTTCCAAGAATTCAATATGGCCAACATTACACTAAACTGCAGTCGACATTACCTCAAAAAGTGGTACTGCCAATATACATAATAAAAGCATTATATCTAACTTCAAATACCACAGGGTTAAAGTAACATGCTTTCAAACGATAATAATGTTTGAATATTCTTACCACACAACACAGGATGAGTCTACTCACCCTACTTTTGGGAATTCTTGTTCTGCAATAACACTTTTGGATAAAATCACTTCCCAATGCTAAATATTGTAATATGTGTAATAGACTACTCTGTTGCGATCACAAAACTAAAACAACAGTAACTATAACAGCATATAATGCTCTAAAGCAACTCAAAACAATACTATGCACACATGAGCAATACAATGGCGTCCACAGACTAATACAGCATCAAAACAGAATCTTGTTTTAAAATCTATCGGCTGCCGTCCCTGCAATGAGTTCAAAAATAAGGGCTTCTGTGGGAATGAAACAGATGCAATAACACCAACTGTATCCGCAGCTTTATCATGGTTATATTTCATGAACAGTTGGCAGTAGTAATGCAACCTAACAGATGGAATATCTCCAAATATAACCAGACTGCAATAATGGAGGGACGATGTCACAGTTGATTTTGGGGGAATTCAAATAAGCTGTTTCCTCTATATCAAGATGCAGCTTTGAAAGTGGCTCATTTCCTTGTAACCTTGGTGATTTGACAATACATGCTACACTTCCAAATTAAGATGATATGCTTGTAAGTTTAGCTAAGCAGTAGGAAATGTTTTGCATTACCATGTGAAGGTTATTTAATCCTGGGATATAAAGTACTTGCAATAGTAAGTCACCATTGGGGTAATTGTCTCTGATGTGAGACTGCCTTTGTGGTTTACCAGGAGAAATACGAACTGGCTTGAGAATTTAATGCCATTCTGGCAGTTTGTCACAATAGCTCAGTGGTTAGAGCGTCCGCCCGGTAAGCGGAAGGTCTGTGGTTCAAATCCCAGTTGTGGCATTGAATTTTTAAGTTCCAGTTCTACCTCTTAAAATTTAGGAAATAATTTAAAATTGTCTTCATGAATTATGTTGTGAAAATTAGTTATGTTAACTATATGCTCCATGCGAGGTACAAATTACGGTTTTGCAATTACCTGCTTATCTCTGTGGTGTGAGGTACTCTGCCAATGAACTTGGAGCAAGTTCCATTCAGAACCAATGCCAGAAAGCAAGCATTTACAAAATACAATAAACGAAGTGCAAAACTTAATGACATATGAATGCTGGCCAATGCTTGCACAGAGCACTGTTGCCAAACATAGTAGGTGTGTACCAGTGGTAAATCTGTATAGTAAGCTCGCTGCTTAAGTTTCCATTTAGGCCTCTTTGATTCTAACCTTGGCCTAGCTTGGCCAATTATGGCACTTGACACTTTTTGGGGCCATTCTCACTATAGGAGTGGTAGCATTTGGTGTCTTTGATTGTTATATTGGGGAAACGTAACACATTTATGATACTGCTGCCGAACCTAAAGCACATGCCCTCCAGGGGCTTAGTATGGTAGGTAGAGATTTGGCACGCATGGAGTCCCAAGTTGCACTCCTGATTGGGTTCCTCCAAGGGGTGAGAGAGCATATGCCAAACGCCCAATCAACTTTGGTCCACATAGGTGTTTGACCTCTAACCTTATACCTCCCTGAACAAAATACCTGGATACCTTTCATGGGGGTAGTTGGTGAATGGGGAGATGCAAGAGGTTACGACTTGGTAACCACGTAATTTCTAACCCCTGGTTATCATGTAGGACTTGTGTTGGTATCCACTGATAAAGTTCAGTTCCTGGGAGGGGCCATTGCATGAGCTGATGCACTCCTAAAGGCAATTGGGTTCCTCTGTCTATATACTAGGGGGTGAGACTTCAGGGTGAGTGTGGTCCTGGCCAGGATTCTCACCTAAGCTGAGGTACCGCCCAGGATGTGAGCATGCCATCAGACATTTGCAATGGTGGAGGATTAACACACTATGGCACAAAAATCCAATAAAAAATATGCAAAGTGTAAAGGAAGTACCTGAGTTGAGTGGTCCTTGCTACTTGGTTTTAACTAGAAAAGAGGAAGGAAAGAAATTTAAATTCATAAATCCGTTCATTCTTCAGAAGGGTCTTAACAAAATAGCTGGCCCAGAGAAAGCCCACACTAGATCTCTCAATGACACTCCTGGTTGAAGCTAATTTGGCATACCAGGCAGCCAAAATATTAAAAGCCAACTTGTTCGCCAGCTGTCCGGTATGAGTAGATATGCACAGGACCTTGAACTCCTTACACGATATGATAAAACACTAGTGCATTGGATGGTATGTCCAATGAGGAGATTCAGAAGAACCTAGATCAAGGTGTGACATGCGTGTATTGGGTTCAGTGGAAAGAACGTGCCTGCCTACATGTATCCTGCTCCTTACCTTTGCTTGGGTAGATCTCCCACAAAGGATTAAGATGGGGTATGAAGCCATTGAAGTTAGGCCATATGCACCAAACCTACTTAGATGCTAGAAGTACTTTAGGCACATGAACCGTTTCTGTAATGGTGAAGCCACCTGCATAGACCATGGAGGCATTGTGCACAACGATGCATGTATATTACCTCCCGGTTGTGTTAACTGCAGCAGTGAACACCCATCAAGTTCCTGAGAATGCCCTCATTTTATGGAGGAAAGAATCATCTAGGATATCTGGGTTAGGGAGGTGTGCTTCTTGTAAGCCCTGAAACTCTTGCATTTGTGCCAACCCTCTATTCTGAAGTCTGGTATGTATAGTACAGTTGGAGCTAAACCAGTACTGAGTCGGGAAATTGCAACACAGAGCAGCAACAGAAATGGGGCCACAGTATCATAAAGAACTCTTGTAGCTAGATCAATTCCAAAGCCTGAGCCTTCAAAATCAGCATATGTATCAACATCTGTGAAGTCCGTAACTGAAAAGGACACCTGTATCTAGTCATCACCAAAAGCATCAAACTCAACAATGAAGACCAGCAAGCCCGTAAGATGTGATGTCTCACCGAGAGTTCAAGACCACCTATACCAAAAACTACTTCCTCAAAGAAAATAGGTCTGCTCCCAGTGCACCGAAAGGAAGCAAGAGTCCATGATCATCTCGATGATCATCTTCTGGGTTGGACTCAGACCAGCAACTTTCTTCTTTGCCGGTCTCCGTTTCCATTCGGTTCGAAGCTATCAAACCAAAATATGCTATGGGGAAACGGATGTCCTCAATAGAGGACATGGAGCAAGAAAATTCAGCCCACACTGCGAGAACCCCAAGGAAAAAGAGGCTGGATAAAGCTTCAGAAAAAGGGCTAAACAACACATAAGAAAAGGGCTAAATTGAATCGACCACCAGCTTCAAGGTCATGGAGACTTTTCTTAGAGTACTTATCCCACCCAAATATTAGCATGGCTATCCTACAATGGAACATGCATGGTATTAGAACACAATGCCTAGAGCTTGAGCTTTTGCTCAATAAGAACAAGCCTTTGGTCGCATGTTTGCAAGAGACTAAGCTGCATCCCTATGACGTATTCCAACTAAGACGATACGCCCCAGTACAGTTCATCTTACACCAGAAGAGAGGCTTCTGGCACATGATAGTGCTATGATGCTTATGGAATCTATACCCTTATGGTCTGACATACAATCAGTTGCTGTAAGGATTTTACTGCCATCCATAGTATCCCAGTTACCAACACCTTTTCTGTTTCTGGAAGACTTAAATGCACATCACCCAGTTTGTTTGGGGCTCAAGTCGCACTTGTGCTAGAGGCAAGCGTATCAGTAATTTTATGGATAATTACAACCCAGCTCTCCCCACCACTGGAGAGCCTACATTCTTTCTGACTCCTTCAATAGCTTGTCACAGCTTGATCTAGCAGTTTGTTCACCATAGTTGGCACTTTCCTTGTAGTGGAATGTCATCTCTGATTGAAACTCTAAGTGACCACTATCTATGTCTTATTAGTCTCTTTAACACAAAATACATGTTCCAGACGTATGCCTAGATGGCACTTGGCACCATGCCAACTGGAATCTTTATACCACCCTACATTGGATAACCTACCGTTATCCAATTGTGTTTGAGTTGACAGTATTGTTCCAGAAAAGTGGTGGGAGGCCACCGTTGTACTCATTTTGAAAGCTGGAAAGGATTGTCATTTTTCCTCTAGCTACCATCCTATTTCCGTCACCAATTGTGTCTGTAAGGTGATGGAACGCATGATCAATGGGTGGTTGGTGTGTAGTTAGAAACTCACAACCTACTGACTGACATCCAGTGTGGTTTTTGATGACGCTATTCTACAGTGGACCATCTTAAGTTGATATTGACACAGATAATGAACAGATTTACGTAGAACTATCAAGCTGTTGGCATTATTTCTGACCTCAAGAAGGCTCATGATATCTGTTGATGAGCAGGAATTCTACGTTTTCTGTACACCTGGAACATAGATGCCTACCACTGTTCATTCAGGAGTTTATGAAGGACCACGTTTTCCGAGTAAGGGTCGGCTCAATTTTCTGTACTCTTTTTGTTCATGAGAATGGAGTACCTCAGGGTTCAGTACAAAGTGTCACACTGTTTGTTATAGCATTTAATTCCATCTGGAAGTATGTTCCACCTGAAGTTTTGTCATGCCTATTCGTAGACGACTTCACTGTCGATTGTACTTTTCGGCGTACAGCATTTTTGGGTAGGCACTTGCAGTAATGTTAGTCTCCAACTCAAGTCTAACTTGAAACTCAAGTCAGTTTGTGCAAAAAGAACTTACAACATTACTAAGATAAGTGAAGTTTTTAGTTTCTAATTTGTTCTTACTTTAGAATGCATGTCATTTTAAATCTTACTTTTGGGAAACACAGTGAAGTTATGTATACATAAAATTTGTGAACTTTTTACTCTTAACTTCACATTCTACCCCAGAACATATTGGAACGTGTTTCGGAGACTGTTGTCTCCATCCTCAGCCTCAGTTCACTGTCACAATTCCTCCAATGACTTGTAGATGGTGCTTTAGCTAGACATACTGAACAGTGAGATCCTTTTCGTACAGAACATCAAAGTTTAACAAATGTTTATTTTTGCATATGAATAATGTTTCCCAAATGCAAAGTTCTGCTTGTTTTCTGAGAGTCTTTAAAAACTTAGATTTTTCTTCAACTGATGATTTGTGTACTAAAAATGCTCTGCAACTATTGATTTTTTCCTTTGTTTATATTTTACATTTCTCATGCATTCTTTAAGTCTTGTATTAAATGTTCATCTTTGTGTTCCCTATTTATACTTTTTTGCAAAATTTACATCCATTTTCATAAGTATCAGATGTTTTTCTCACCAAAATTTTGTCCTTTATGGTAATGTTGAGTGTGTTATTTAAGCAGTGCTTGTTAACTGGTGCTAGAGTTTACCATGTCCTTTGATATTTTAGTGAACTTCTGAAAGGCCCATGGATAAAATGTGAATCTTTTTAACGTTTTTGCTCCTTTTATACTACCTAGTGTAGTGATTTCCTTTATTTGTTTTTTCTTTTTTTAATTTCTTTTATCATCTTATCTACAGTATCTTTGGTGAAGCCATTTTTGCCATTGTTACATGTAAGTTAAGCCTTGGCCTGCAAAGGGCTGTTCCAATAGGTGGGGTTATATGTATTTTCAAAGATACATTTCCTGATACATATAGACAACATTTTTGCTATTATAGATCAGAAGTTTGTGAAGGATGTAACAACTATTGAACTTACATCAGTGAAATTTACTAGAAACAGAAGCCAGTAATATGCTCCCCTTTTTTGACATATATATTATGAGGAGTCAGTTTTGGCATCCATAGAAAGGATACACACATGCACTCACCCCCACACACACGATACATTAAAAATTACAGTTGCAACACAAGGGAACACAAATACACAGTACTAAACAAGCTGACCTTCAGATTGGTTAATATTCCTATGAACATAAAAAAAACACAAGGAATTTTAAAATACTGGAAATAACACAGAAAATGGCTTCACTCAGCTATAATCACAACACACACAATCCTGCATTAGTACGACTATTGCTTTGCTCAACAAACAATATAAGAATACTGATGGCTCCATGGCCTGGAAAATTAAGTAAGAAGTTAATTAAGCTATGTTTGAATGAAACAATTACTAAAATAGTGTGCTTTTTTTACCAACTTTGTTACTTCAAGCACAAAAAGAGTGATAGGCTGCGACAGAAACAGTGACCCATTTTATTTAAAAATGAAAAGGTACAACTACACTTTCTTGGTGTGTGCTGTTTGAAAAAAGACTTCATACCATTAATTACATATGTATTTTTCATAAATTGTATCCTTCAAGTGTGTCCTATTGTTGGTGATGACATCTTCAACATGAATACGCATACTTGCCACAACCTAACAGTAGTTATGGTCTTCATTACTGGATGAATCTAACTTTTGCGCTATAAAGTGGTCTTTTGTAATTACGGTTGGTAGGTGCCAAGTACCTGAAGTTTTGTTTGTTGACATAACTCAATAAATGAAATTGGTTTTCATCAGATATCATGAGATTGTTGAGAAAATTTGTGTACAGAAACTTTGGCATGCCTGCATATCTCTGGGTTAATTGTTGCATCACTTGTTGCTTGTACAGATGAAACTTTATATCCTGATCCAACATTCGTTGCGCACTTCTCTGTGATATATTAAGGATTGCAAATGTCCATGAACTGATCGAGTTGGACTTCTCCCAAAAACAGCTCTTATCATTGCAATGTTTGCCATGTGGGAACCATATGTGGGGGCTTCTTGTTTGTTGCAGATGCTGTTGCTCTGAATAGCTAAACCCATGCGATGGAATTTGATCATTTCGACCGATGTCAAAATATTACTGAAATAAACCGTGTGTTCATATTACACTATCACTTTATTTCAAAAATGTTTCAACTGCAAATGTGCAATGTTCTTTTGACCAATGCTTCATACTGACTGTCAATGCTTTGAACTCATAAGCGTCGGCAAACTTTTTTTCAGGGGGACAGGGGGGGCGGTACATGTTGGAAGTTTGCAATTAATATTAATTCATTATTCTGTTGCCAAAAACTGTAAAAGATGAGTTATAGTATTTGCTGTGAATAAGCATATTAATTTATGCTAAATAAAACTGTTCATTACATCAACATTAAAGCGATAGTCTTATAGTAATTGACAATGCCATGCAGTTTAGAGTGGATCACTTTCTGCTGTACCCTTTACATTCAGTCCAGTAATAAACTATTTGCATTCACTGGAATGATGTGCTAAAGGCATACATGCATACATGTGAAGGCATACAGCTTTTTTTTTACACCAGAACCATTTCTTGGCCTGAATAGAGCATACATAATGGCACTGTCTCATGTTGCCAGGCATCCCATATTTCTGGAATTGGTACTGAATGGTATTTGTCAGTAAGTTCCTTTGAATCTTGGTTGGTTTGAGTTGTCTGCATAAGGTTTGATTCATGAAGTTTTCCCTTATCTTCATAAGACAAACTGTCGGGTAAATCTTGGCTCAGCAAACCCTGGGCTGTTTGGAATATCGTTCTATTTCATTCATTGCATATGCATTGAGTTGTCAAACAACCATACTTGTTATATGTATATTTAAAGGGTCATATTAAAATTTCATTGGTTTGCCACAGTATGCAAAATGCACATTCAGAAGTAAGTTTACAATAACTGCTTATATTATGTGTTCACTTGATATTGTATTATGTTGTTTGTATG
The DNA here is from genome assembly GCA_030765045.1 of Tenodera sinensis. Classification (NCBI taxonomy): domain Eukaryota; kingdom Metazoa; phylum Arthropoda; class Insecta; order Mantodea; family Mantidae; genus Tenodera; species Tenodera sinensis. Next base: position 196,847,205 of record CM060961.1, read on the forward strand.
ACATAAACAGTTTTATCTATATGTGTGCAACCACAGATCATCTGTCGCATCTGTTGTTGGCTGGACAAAATAAAATTGAGGCTGAATGTTACCTGTTCTGAACAAACTGACAGTCTTCTGTAAAAGTAGTATGTGTTCATTAAATGTTACACATTTTCGTTATTGTATATTGTGTCCATCATCTGTGTTTTAGATTACACAATTGTTGTCTAATGATGGCTGCTGTGTATGTGTTGTATTTGTGCTTGTTATGTATTGTGTGTTGTAAACTTTATATCCAGGATTGCTAAATTTATTATAGCAACAGGTTATTGTGGTGGATGTGGTGATTAATGTCTACTTAAAATCAGGGTATATTAAAAATCTGTTTTCTTCACTCTTTGCACAATTATATTTTTAAATTCCATGTTGGTTTGGTTTTTTCTGCACTTTAAGTTAGACTGATATAGCAGCATCTAAATTTAACACACTGAGACACTGATAGACACATTCAAGTTAGAGCATTTGGAAGCTAAAGAGTTTCTCAGACAATTCAGACACACTTTTTATAATTACAGCAGTAGAGAACACCCTGTTTCCATTCTTATTGGGTAGGATTTCAGATAAGCAGATATATAGCCAAAGCTGCAAGAAAAATTTGTTTAAAGTTGGAATTATTATGAAAGATTGTTATAAGTTTATACTGACAATCTTAACAAGAGACTTCAGGCTGGTTTCACCAACTGGTGTTAAAAATACTCTTAACATCTTTTTTGTTAATATTATGTTAAATTGATCCCATTTCATCAAGCTTTGCAGATTGTAAGCTAGCATAATGTTAACATCAAAGACAACTGCGAACAACAGTTTACTAGAAGGCAGTGATTGAACTACACTGCTTCTGAATGTGATCTGTTGCCCTTTCATCTATGCATTGCAGTGAGTAGGAAACAACTAGTGTTAGTGTTAATAGACAATTATTGCCATGATTATTTGAAGTTAAGAACTGTGATGTCAACTGAAAAATCTAGATACAAGAAACTAATGATTTACCATTAAAAATACGGTAAGTTTAGAACTGGTTACCAAACTGGATACTAATTATTGAATTATTGAGTGTAATAAAGCCGACAACAGACTTAAATTAGAAAAGAAGAATGCAGTCTAGGAGAAAATCTGAAAGAAAATTAGAAGGAAAGCATGCATTTTTCCCAAGTTCAGTAGCCAACTATGATAATTTAATGCTAACATAAAACATAGCAACAAAAAATCACTAAATGCAAACAGGTTTAAGAATAGTTTAAAATTGGTGATCGACAACACATTGAAACTAAAGTGGATGAAAGTGAGTTTTCATTGATTGAGAATGAAACTCCAATAAAAATTGTGTGCTTCTTGAAGCAGTTGGTCCAAAAACTTCCAGATAAACCCACAAATAATAGCGTTGAAAATACTCTTGGATTCACAGTGCTCTGGACGTTAGGTCTGGGTGTTAGGAGGGACTGGAGGGAAAGGGGAGTAGCTCATATTCGTGCCAGTTAGTATCTGTCATGGCTACTGTTGTCAGCACATGCAAATTATTTGCACCAACTTAGTCATGCACTTAGCACATTGTGCCATATTGAGAAATGAGAAATAAGCAAATAGTCACTACTGTAGCGTAAAAGCAGAAACTCTTCTCCAAGATCCTACGTGGAACGAAGATTACATACTAGCATTCCAGTGAACCAATATGGCTTCACTCTGGGTAGACCTACACTACACGCTGTTCAAGAACTTGTGAGCACAACCTGGTACACTGCTGTATGTGATCTGTATAGATTACTCAAAGGCATTTGACAGTATCAACTGGAGGATACTCATCCAAAAGCTGGAGAAGAGCTCAAATAGCGAATTACAAACAATCAAGTTGATCTTAAATACGGACTACCTAACAATCTGCAACATCATAGCCACATCAAGGAGCATCACCATGAGACAGAATATATGGTTAGACTTCAAAAGGAAATCATTTATGTAAATATTTATTCCAAATGTAATTTATTTTTCATGTTGGTAAGGATTAGTTGAGTAATGAAAAGTGTTGCTATTTTTTCATTGTTACGAAAAATAGAATTGTTTAAAAACATCATAAATGTTAAGTTTCATGTTTAAATTTAATATGTATAAATATAAGAACCATATATATTTAATGTTAAAAGTGCAGGGAGGATAGATAAAGATCGCTTCCCTAACATTACAGGAACTATTTAGCGAGGAAAGTATAAAATGAGCGCATACGCGCATGAATATAAAAAGAGCGTCATGTAAAGAGACGCCAATTTTTTGTCAGTAGCGTCTGTGTTTGAAAGGTGAAGACACGTTTCTGTAAAGCGTGTATGTGGTCAAGTGTAATAAGGGACGAAAAAAGTGTTAATAAAGTGATAATAGTGAAGTTACATTGAATGTTCATTCATTTCTCCCAGTACCACGCCCGGAGAGAAAGAAAAGAGTCCCATAGCTCAACGCAAAGTAATAATCTTTATAAAAATACAGCACCAACCAAAACAATAGGGGGGGGGGGTCCTACAAGGGGACCCGATGAGGCCAACACTCTTTATGTAATGACCTCGGATATTGGGCCAACTATAGAAACAATATCTGTTAAGCTACTTATGTATGCAGACAACATGGTCATCTCCAGGAACCGAGAAGACCAGTAAGCAACCATGGAGAGCATTAGGGCATGGGTGCTCAAAAACTCTATGGAAATAAACAGTGCCATAACAAAGGCAATGAAATTCAGAAGAGGAGGAAGGTTATTTGAGAGGGACCACCTCGCTTGCGGAGAAGAAACATTAAGGTTCGTACCCAACTTCAAATATCAGGGGGTGGTGCTACAAACAACTGGAACCATTTTCTCCCTGCATACACAGGAGCAGACAGTGGCTGCAATGAAGTTCATATGATGTTCCTAAACTTCAAACTCTATCCCTGCCAACCCCAATAAAACTCTTCAAGTTCAAAGTTGCACCACATGTACAAAATCGCCCTTGAGGAGAGAGACAAAAGGGCTGGTGAGATACTGGAAGAAATAATGGAAACTGAAGCAACGAGGACAGAAACCTGGAAGGGCCCAAACTTTGAGCTTCGCCACCTGTATACCCGATTCGCTGCCCATAGGTTCCACAGGAGGATCTGCCAAAATAAATCATACCACAAGCCCAAGAAGGATTTTGTCTACAAGAAATGCAACAAGCCATGCCCCAAGTATCACCTAATGAATTATGAAAGCAGAACTCGACCACTAAACAGGCTAATGAAAGACTAGTGAAAATTACAAAACTCAACTGTCTACATTGTATTTAATAAATAAATAAAAGCAGAAAATTGTATTTTATTATATCATCATGGTCATTCACTTTCCATTGTTTACACTTAAAGTTATATGAATGCATGTTTTGTATAATGCTATCTGCACTGCCAGTAACCCTACGCATTTGAAAGAAGTTTGCTAGGATGTTGGAGCAGTAAAGACAAACACTGTCAAGAGCATGAATGATTACGTGTGCAGTTTGCCGTGTTTAAGAAAGATGAATAAAGTGAGTTCTTCACTAAGTAGCTCATTTTTTGCATTATCATTAGGAGACAAACCGAAAGTAAAATGCATGAGATCTACTCCTGATCTGCACATATGTAAACTCAGAACAAAAAGGTGCAAGGGTTAACTGCATTAGAAAATTCAATAGACATTTACATAAAAAACAAATGGATCTGTGGATGTGAGGTCAAAAACAGTTTATTGTGCCTCCATTCATCATATTGGTAGTGATAATTGGTTAAAGAAAGGTGTGGTGGGTTTAGTTCATGTTTGGAAAAAATTAAGACGCACGAGAAATCCAAGCAGCATAATAACTGATGAACTAAACTGTCTACTGTCTGTAGGTAGCATCGACTCCGAGCTAAACTTGACTCCCAGTGGGCCATCCTAAAGGATAACCAGCAAGTAGACAAACATATGTACCAAACGTAATAATCAAATGCATATGATCATGTGGAAAGTTAGGGTTAACATTACGCAGACACAATGAGTCAGAGGACTCAAATAACAAAGGCATATTCTGAGAATTAATCCAGGTCAGTGCTGAGCTGGATAGTGAATTAAAGTTACATTTGCCATCCTCCACTGCATTTAAAGGAACATCTAACACTATACAGAATTACATTTAGAATAAATGCTACAGGTATATCACAATGAGGTCATTCAAGAAATAAACAAAGCTGATATGCTGCAAGTATCATGCGTCATATCAGTTACAGCTGTTAGTGATATTGCAGTATGTTGTTGAAGGTAGGCCTGTAGAAAAATTTTGGACATTTATTATGCCGTAAGGACATACTGTGCTTATACTTTCACAGAGCAATTTTAAGGAATTAGAAACCATGCTAGGTCAGAATACAAAAAAATTAATAGCACAGAGTTATGACGGTGCATTAGTTATGAGCAGGAGCATCAGCGACGTACAGAAAATTGTTCGTGACAAATATCAATATGCTAATTTCCTACATTGTTACGCTCATCAAATGAACCTTATAATGGCCAAGGCATCCTTAATAAATAGCCAAACTCGCATATTTTTTCACACTTATCTGGGTTCTGTGCATTTTTTTTCTAACTCTCCACAGAGAACACAAATACTTGATGAAATAATGCAAAAAAGATCACCAGACCACTTAAAACAAGATGTAATTTTCATTCTTGCGGCATAAACACATTGTATGCAAATAGAGCAGAGCTTATTGTTGTTCTGGGTAAAATAGCAGAAAATAAAAACATTGGATCAGAGTTCACCATCTCTCAAGCTTCTTCCTATCAATTTCTCCTGAGTGGTAATGTTATTGGTAATGGTAGTCGTAGTAGTAGTCATTGTGCATTATGAAACAATTTCGGGAAAGTGTTGTTGGCACTACCAGTGCATTCAGCTGCCACTGGGTAGTAACAATTGTGGCATAGGAGGAGACATGTTTCTTTTGGTGGTATCCTAACCTCTTGGGTTTCCTCTACAACCCTGTTCATGGCTGCTTTGGACAGTTTGTATCATGTTTAAAATTCCTCCTTTTCCAAGCTTTAAATTCATTATGCTAAAAAGCTCTTCTTTGGTTATGAATGACATTAAAAATATCCAAATATAGCAGCACCACATCCAAAAGCATCGTTTGTGGCAGCGATTTTCCAAATTCTAACTTTTGCTAAATGCCTAAATTCAAAGGCATGTCAGTTTGACGTGAAATTTAACACAACATTACAGCTAAACGTTCAATGAAACAGAATTTGCGTTTACTTCAATGTTAAATCACTTGAACTTATGAAACTTTATGAATACAAAATTAGAGGAGTAGCTTACAATTTGTTTTCATATCTTAAACACAGAAAGCAAATAGTTGAAATAGAATACTAGGATAATAACTTAAAGAAAGTAAAATTAGTGTTGTCAAAACTGCTTACAGTTGATTATGGAGTTGCGCAATGTTTGGTATTGGGTCTCGTACTATTTATCTTATAAATGACCTCATGGATAGCAACCTGAATAAAAATATAAAATCCTCTCTATTTACAGGTGGCATCAGCATATTAATTTCTGATAACAGTGAATAGACACTAAAAGTAAATTCTAACAATATGTCACTTACCTTCATGGTTTAAGGATAATAATCTCTGAAAATAAGGAAAAATGCTTAGCTGTAGGAGTTCATCACAAAAATAATACAAAATTACACTTTCCAGGCATATCTAGGAGGAGATGTAATGAAATATTCTAATAAAACAAAATTTCGTGGAATATGGGTTGAAAATAATTTAAATTGTAACATCCATATTATTAAATTAATAAAAAGGTTTGTCAATCATACGAGGCCAGTTTGGTAAGTTCATGACTTTGACGAGATATCGCACATGAATCACAAGTTTTTTATGGGCTCCAAAGTCATACACCTATTTGGTGTTTAATTCCAGAAATTCATAGTCATCTGTTTCTTAGAGCATTGTTAGGAACCTGTGAATGCTCTAGTTTTGTGTTGCTTTGTAGAAAATGGAGAAAAGTCCATTTGTGGAGCTTGTTTCCAAAAGGTACCAAATCCAAAAATTTTGAAAATTGAGTTATGGATGGCAGCATATTGTTGGTAACCTAATTAACCATGTAGCTATTTTTCTCCAAAAAGTACCAAATCACGTTCACAGAGGTCTCCCTAAGTAGCATTTCACAACAAAAAGTACCACATCCAACCGATGTTTCATGCCAATACATACTATTACTGCTATTGCTCTCTTCAATATCATCAGTGAAAAATATTGGAGAGCAAGAGGATTAATGACTTCATTGTCAGAAATCCAGCATTAGCTAACAACAACATACCAAATCACAATGGCTCTCCCATTGGTACTTGGCATGTTGCATCATGGAGGTCAGAGCAATTTCATTGGCTGAGGAAGGTCACATGATTATTACTTCTATAATGACTGCCGTGGTAACACATATTTGGGGTTTTAGTTAGTTTTATATGTAAAATATTAGTATATAATTTCACAATCATGTACAGTGACATATCGGATGACTATGAACATGACTGACAAACCTAGGAAGAGGCGTAGGTCAGTAGAAAATTGGAACAAAAATAAAGTCAAGGAAGGGAAACACGTGGAGAATGCTTCCAAGAAATGTAAGATTGACTGCAAGCATGATACAACCTTTTGCATGGCACTTAAGCTGACAGAAGACCAAATTAATAATTTCAATAAATTATATTGGAGTAATACAAATGCGGTAAGTCAAAGGAATTTCTTGATAACACATATTGGTGTAAAACAACCAGAAAAAGACAGCCAAATCAGGGAAAAGTGGAAGGATCAACAAAAAATAAAACCATAATCTACAGTGTTCCAGCCCTAGAAGGGAAATTACCAGTGTACAGGGCTACATTTTTATCTATACTCAATGTCCGCAGAAGGAAAGTGGAACATGCTGCTCAAGAGCAACTGCACGAGGGGTTGGCATCTTCAGAAACTCGAGGAGGAGCTAGACTAAGTGCACGGATGAATGCATTGTACGAAGAAATTGAATCCCATATTAAACGTTTTAGATGCCGGGAACAACATTGGGGATGAGAGAAAACACCATTGAAGAAATACCTTCCACCTAATTGTTGAAAAGAAATTAAGAAAAACAAAGACCATATTATTGCCTGAAGAATATGACAAAATATTCAGCACAGTTGGGTCTGTTCATGTTTTATCAGATTTTAAATGGGTAAACTGGCAGGAGATTTCACAGTATTTAAGTTAATTTTGATTCATTATTTTTATAAAATTATAAAATTGTTTAATTAACAATGAACAACATAAATGCATAAACATGACTGTATCAATGATAGATTCTCTTAAAAAATAAATACATTAACAATTTTTCTTTTATAGTCATAATACCAGTTTACTTAATACAAATTTCCTGCCAATATGTACCAAATCCAATTTTTGTGCCAAAAGGTACCACATCCAAATTAAAAATGTTAATAACTTCCTGGAAATGTGTTAAATATCTTCAATATATGTCTCTAAACCTTTGAATATGATCATTGTACAGCATTAAGAAAGCTTAACAAAATCTTTCATAATTTATGGCCGTGAAAAGTTTTTTCTATTTCCTGTAAAATTTGTCCACTTGGATTTGGTATGTTTTGGAAACAAGCTCCACATTTTGTATTTGCTAAAAGTAGTATTTTTTACATGGTAAGACAGTGAAGGAAACAGAAGAAACGCTGAAAAATGATTACGGGGATTCTGCTCTTCTCCACATGGCATGATTCACAAGTGACTCGCAGAATTGTGATGTTATGACCACAAAAGGTGCTGAGCACACAGGACGGCCGTTGATGTCACAATGGAAGAAATGGTGAACAAAGTTCTGGATATTGTGATGGAAGGCCGACGAGTGAAATTCCGTGAGATAGCCTAGACCCTACACATCTCAAATCAATGGGCATGTAATATCCTGTATAAATATTTGGGTGTGAGAAAACTGTCAGCAAGAATGGGTGCAGCAACTGCTCTCAGTTGACAAGCAGATTTGTGTGGCCATTTGAACATGTTCCAGCACAATCTAAATGAGTTTTTGTGACAGTTGATGAAACCTGGATCCAATACTGTTAGCCTGAGGCAAAGCAACAAGCCAAGTAATGGATTTCCTTTGGCGAACATGCTCCAAAGAAAGCAAACACCGTTTAATCAGCAGATCCATTATCTTGAGAAGGGTAAAACAATCACAGATTCATATTATGCCACAGTACTAAAACAATTTCTCAAGGAACTGTTAAAGAAAAGACTCCATCTGGTGAAGAACAAGGTTCTCTTTCACTGGATAATGAACATACGTCTGACATTACCATTGCAAAATTGGTGGAATTGGGTTTCAAACTGCTCCATCCTTCACTCTATACTCCAGGTATGGCTTCAACCTACCTCTTTCTCTTTGCAAACTTCAAAAATTGGTTGGTGGGAAGAAACTCGCATGCAATGAAGACATCAGAAACACTGTATTTTGCAGACTTTCAAAAATTGTACTTTATGGAAGGGTTAAAAAGCTGGAGAAGTGTTGAGCAAGGTGTATGGAGTTAAAACGAGACTATGTTGATAACTAAAGTTGATTTTTTGAAATATATGTTATTTTCTTTAGAAAGTCATGAACTTATTAAAGCGCCATCGTATCCTTTAAAACGTATTCATTAAAAAAGTCCATAAGTATACATACACTTAGAGTAGTGCATTTTTCAAAATTTCATTCACTTCTATTTGTAGAATAACTATAGAAACAGTAGCAAAGCAATAAAAATACCTAAAGTGCAAAAAAGGTAATTCGAATCATGCTTACATACCTTACACTACTTAGTGCAAACTATACTTTAGAGAGTTCAACATTTTGCCACTAGTCCATACATATATTTGTATGAAGAAGTTTATTAATGTAATCTTTTTCGACATATCTAACAACATATTAATGTTGTTGTTGTTGTTTTCTAGTGCCTTGCATCTGGCAATGAAGCTATTAGCATTCGTGCTTTCCAATACTTTTGAACTGTAGTTTCTTCTGATCTTAACGATTCACAGGTCTTCAAATGGTATTCGTTTATTTCTGCTGGATCGTTACACAGGATACATATTGGTGAAGCTGAGATACCTATTCTGTAGAGATGACTTGCTAAGCAGTCACATATTAATGTTATTATTTTAACATATTAATGTTATTATGGATAAAAATGAATTGAATTAACATGTGTTAAAAGTTAACATTGGTTGGTGAAACTGGCGTTCATGAAAATGTTATGTCATTCATAAAATAACTCTATCATTTGGAATTTTGTATGAATCTGATCAGGCTTACTGTCACCCTCTTTACCCAATATATCACTTTTGATTCAACTGTAGCTGAACAGATTGTTTACTTATATTTTCTTCAGCAGGCTCTTACACTGCATATGGCTAGTTATTCTTTCATGCACATTTAGAAAATTGTTTCCTTGTAAGCATTAGGCTGATGACTGAAATTATATGATGCATTGATGTTTTATGTTTAGTTCCTTAAGAAGCTGAACCGCCAAGAACGAGTTGTGGAAGAGGTTAAGCTTTCTCTGAAGCCACACTATACCAAGAAGCACATCACTAAAGAAGAGTACAAGGAAATATTACGCCGCTCTGTACCTAAGGTACCTGCATGAGTATTTTAAAATTGCTAATAAATTATGAACACTGTAGTTGTACAATTTATCTGGGCAAGTTCAAAATTGCGAGTACTCCATTAATAATATTTTAAAATATATAATAAATTTGTCTTTAAGTAGCAGTTCTATTATAGTTCAAAATTCTGTTGTTTAGAGACAAAAAGAACTGCACTATAGCAAAGATTCAATGTAAACAGAAGGAAATGAAAATGTGTCTAAGTTAAGAGAAGCCAAAGTCTTAAAGTAAAATCTAAAGTACAAGTCCTACAAGAATAAATATAAATTTATCCTAACCATGTATATGAATCAGTCCAAGAGTAATTAAAAAAAGGGATTCTCCAATTTGAATAAGTTCAGAAGAATTACTTCCTCAGATATGATTATTAAATAGCAATCATTTTTCAGTGAATGCGTGTGGAAGTTGGTACCTAATATGTTCTTACACATGATTGGTGTATATTGGATGATTTAGTCATGTGTCAGCAAAAAAGAAAAAAAAAAAATATTAACTAAAAATATTAGAAAACCAAGAAATAATAAATTTTGAATTATGCATCTCATAAATGGTCAATCATCCAGTATTAAAATCCTTAAACAATATTAGAAATAAAATGTACAAAAGACTGAAAAATATGCAGATGTTATGTCCAATAGCACTTAACAGCCATAATACAGGCCACACAACTTGCATAATGATCACTTAAGGTGCAAATTTTAATTACATACTTCAGGTACTCTAAAATATATTAAAGTGTTTTATCCTTCATATGCATTTCAGTGAGAGAAAAAAGAGTTCTATGCATCCAAATTGATAACTTCTACATAAAATCTTGTCCACAACTGCCTTCCACTAACCGCCCACAAACAAGCAAACAAATTAAAGTATGATCTGAAGCTTTCCTGGCGACGAACATATTCAAGATGTTCTGGGACTTCGAGCCAGGTATAGTGATGAAGAGTCATTGATGTTTCGAGAGTGTGCATCTCTCCCATCATCAGGATGATGAATGACTAACAAGAGTGAAAGGCCCAGTATATGTACTCCTCCGAGAAGAGTGCACTGAACCGGGATGCCGGATTACAGTTTAGTCCCTCCTGGAAACCAGCCTTAAAGTTAGAAATCGACTGGCTCAGAAAACACAGGTTCCAACGGAGTGTTGAACCACCTCCAGATTAGGCTTGGTGTTTTCTGCTTGGTCTGTACTAGTGGACAGTGCATATACTGGTCCTTTCACTCTTGTTAGTCATTCATCATTCTGATGATGGGAGAGATGCACACTCCCGAAACGTCGATAGCTCTTCATCACTACACCTAGCTCGAAGCCCGAGAGTCTTGAATAGGCAAACAAATGTATGCAAACTGTTTAAACTTTTTTTATATGCAACAATTTTGGAATTTGTTACTACTCTAACTTCAGTTTCTACACCAGAGCATACCGGGCATGTTTCAGAGACTATTGTCTCATCTTCAGCCTTGATTCATTGCCATGCTTCCTCCTGTGACTTGTAGATGGTGTTCATTTTTGTGTATGAATAACTTGTCCCAGATAGAGTTCTGCTGGTTTTCTAAGGGCTTTTATAAGCTTAAAGTTTTTCTTTCAGTTAATGATCTGTGGACCAAAATCACTCTGCAATAGCCAATTTTTCCATCTGTGTGTATTTCATATATTCTTTATAGCCATGGAAAAAATGATTGAGCGCATTAGGAGAGCAGAATACTTTTAAGTTAAGTCACGTTGTATGGCAGTGCGGTTTACACAGTTCAATATTCCAACATGTAGCTGGGCTTATTTATAGTCTCTGATCCAAATGTTATCATTAGGGACACAATTTTTGGGGGATCGCAATGATACGAAATATGTTAATATGCAATAAAAAGTTTTCAGAATCTATTCTATGGCAATTCTCCGCATAATTACCAATGTTGTTGTTAGCTAATGCTGGATTTCTGACAATGAAGTCATTAATCCTCTTGCTCTACAATATTTTTCACTCATAGAGCAATAGCAGTATAGTAGCCGCTTTTAAGAGAGCACCATATTTTTATGTAATTATTGGTAATTATCGGTGAATAATTTTGATAACTCTCCCGGTCAGGTCGGTGAGACCCGTAAACCAATGACAGGTGTGGTCCTCCAGACATTCTGGGGGTTATGAGAGAGCGATGTGACCGCCAAAACATAAAAATATGGTGCTCTCTAAAAAACGGTTACTATTACTGCTATTGCTCTCTTCAGTATCATTGTGAAAAATATTGGAGAGCAAGAGGATTAATGACTTCATTGTCAGAAATCCAGCATTAGCTAACAACAACATTCATTTTGTATTTTAACAAGATATACATTTTTATGTATACTCTGTTCATCAAGAGATTAGAGGAAATGTAAACAAAGCCACGTGCGTTTTGACCACAGTGCACCCTCTTGACGCTTTCGCCGTGTAAATAGTCCCTTGAAGAAATACTGTTACTAAGGTCTAAAATGTCGCTTAATGTTTGCTAATGCATAAACTAAGTGTACTAAGCATAGCTAAAGTGTAAGAATACGCAGTTAAGTGAATCTGTAACCAATCTAATTCATTCTGCACGCGCATTAATCAGTATGAAAGTAACGTGTCGGAACAAGTGAGTTGTGAAACATAAGTGCAGCAAACCGTTGCGAAGTGGTGAAAAGACAACGTGTTTAACAAGTTCTGTGAGAAATATCCCGAACTTGCTGTTGAAGATGTGATGAAATTAACATTTGAGTTTACCGGTGTGTCAGTTTCAAGTATTACAACACACGCAAAGAAAAATCATCAGTTGGTGAAAATTCCGGCCAAAAGCGACCACATGCCAGATAAATGGAGGATGTAGTTTGCGACGTATTTGTGGGGTCTGCAATCCGTCAAAAAGTTCACCAGTTCTTTGTTAACAATGAACTCCCCACCTTAAACAAAGTGCTGTTCGCAGTTAACTCTGATCCTGATCTTCCAGATTTAAAATGAACTTCCCTCCACAAGCTGCTTCTGGAGATTGGTTTCAAGTTTGTGAGCAGGAAATGAAAAAGTGTTATTGTGGACAGAGATGATGTAAGTAGCAGTTAATTTCCATGTGCTACATGTTATTTGGATCAAGTAAATATATCCTTTTAGTACTGTAAAATGCATATTATACCTACGCATAGTGGTAGGTAACTGTGTTGCGTCATTGTGAATGCACGTGGCCGCGGAGTGATAGAAACCGGTGCTTTGTTTATATCTCCTCTAATCTCTTGATGAACAGAGTATAGTATGGTTTTGTCTTTGGGAGAATTTTCTTGAAAATCTTTGTACCACATCGTTGCAAGATTGTGAACTTTAATAGCAAGTCCTAATACCAACTTTTCGTTTTTAAATTATGCTGTACATTTACATACACATATGCATCATTTATGTCAGTTATGTTTGGTAAAAAATCATATTAAAAATACTTTGGTCTTAAATCTTTAATATTCTTCTTGTCTTAATAGCTTAATTTTGTAATTACTAAATCTTGTTACAGATTTGCCACAACAAGTCTGGAGAGATCAATCCCATCAAAATAAGTTGTCTGGTTGAAGCTTATGTCAAGAAATATAGATACGCGAAGAAGAAAAATGCTGTTGCGGCAAAACAACCAAAAGCGTAAGTATTATTTTGTCAAATATGAGCTGAAGCTTTCCTGGCGAGGAACATATTCTAAGAGTTTTCGGGCTTCCAGCCAGCGGAATAGATTAAATAAGCCTGCAGGTTTGCCACATTGAACACAGCTTAAAGCATCCCATTTTCTAGCAGGGCTGTGCTAATTGTATGTGCTGGCCAACAGCTGAACGGCTCCTGTTTTTTTACCAGGCCAGTACAATTTTCAATAGCGGTCAAGGGCTTAATGCCTAAGGATGCCGATATGCACACAATTACAATACTTGGAGTGCACGACACAGGTCACTACAAGATACAGTGCTCCAGGGCAAATAATACCAAATTGCCCAGAGAAATACAACCTGATTTTCCCAAAAACATTTGGAATTCCCACTGTTGTCTCCTGCACTCTGCTGGGGGCAGACTGGCCCTGGTGAATGTTGACTCTCAGCTCCCAATTCTTACTCCTCAGGTTACGCACTGCGAGCCATTTACCACGGATTGCACAGGTGCTTAAGGCAGAACCACAGTTGGACTTCACTTTTCTAGTCTGGTGGCAGGTTTTTTTTATTGGGTAGGCCAATGTTCCATGGTGACTCCCACAGTACCCGGTGTGGTCTCAATGAAATGATTTTCCCCTCCACCCAAAAAAGACCTCTTAGCCGTTCATTATTCTGAAGATAGGAGAGATGCACGCTCCATAAATGTTGATGCTTTATGTATCTATCTGGCTGGAATCCTGAGAACATTTAAGAGTATGCATTATTTTTTGTTTACTGGAGAATTGTTAGTAAGAAGCAGGAGGTGATCTGGGAAGAAAAAGAAGTAAAGTAGCAGATTACAAAGTATGTAATAATTTTGCTTACATAGCTGTACAAAGATTTGGCAGGGGTTCTGAAAGCTAGAAAGTTCAATTTAAATGTTATACTGTAACTAAATTTGAGAGCTAATTTAGATATGCATTACAGTGTCAGTTGAAGTTATCCTGAAGGTGGTTAACATGAATATATTGAATTTAATTTAATTTAAAAGGTGAGTTAATTAATAACACTGAACAACACTTACAACATATTTTTCCGGGACGCGTTTCAAAGGTTAACTTTCCTCCATTATCAACCAGACAATAACTGGGTTTCCATGGTGTTTCATGGTGCAGATGGTGATGCTTCTTCTGGTGTTTCTTCTGGTGGCGGTTCAATGAACTTACTGAAAATGTCTCTCTGAGGAATGTCGAAATTAAATACTCGGTTTCTATTTTTTAAAATAAAGATTTGTTCCCATGTGGACAGTTCTTGTTTTCCAGTTATGTTTGAGAAGTTTTGGTTCTAGCTTTATGTCATGATTTTTTGTCCAAAAGTGAAATGCAACCGCTGATTTTTCTAATTGTTTACTCTTAATGTTTCTAACGTGTTCTTTGGATCTAATTTCTAAATTTCTTTTGGTTTTTCCTATGTATATTTCATTACAATCACTGCATTCAATTTGGTATATGCCAGATTTTTTGTTAGGTGGAATAGCATCTTTGATGTTTGAAAGTAGTAGGTTTTTTATGGAGTAATGGTTTACTGCTGCTAGCTGAATGTTGTATTCCTTGAACACCTTTTTAAATTTATCAAAGGCCCATGGATGATATGTGAATTTTTTGAATATCATTTTTGTTTTTGCTGCTGTGAGAGTTGTAGTTTCTTTTAATAATTTTTTCTTTTCTGCTCGTTTTACCTTTTTATCTACTAATTCTTTGGGGAAGCTTAGAAATTAGATCCAAAGAACACGTTAGAAACATTAAGAGTAAACAATTAGAAAAATCAGCGGTTGCATTTCACTTTTGGACAAAAAATCATGACATAAAGCTAGAACCGAAACTTCTCAAACACATAACTGGAAAACAAGAACTGTCCACATGGGAACAAATCTTTATTTTAAAAAATAGAAACCGAGTATTTAATTTCGACATTCCTCAGAGAGACATTTTCAGTAAGTTCATTGAACCGCCACCAGAAGAAACACCAGAAGAAGCATCACCATCTGCACCATGAAACACCATGGAAACCCAGTTATTGTCTGGTTGATAATGGAGGAAAGTTAACCTTTGAAACGCGTCCCGGAAAAATATGTTGTAAGTGTTGTTCAGTGTTATTAATTAACTCACCTTTTAAATTAAATTAATTACAACAACACTGTTTTCAAACTTCTATGAAAGGAAGATATTGAACTTAACCTGTTAATTTTAACATGTTGAGTAAATGCGGAAAGCAGTTGAACAAACTTAATTAACCTAACATATTGGATGTGTTGCTCTGTCAAACACACCGAAACTGTTTTCTAGGCCTACTGGAAAATGTATGTTGAATGGTACTTTGTTGGGCTCTGAGGTAGTTTGGAATGTTCCTGTGTTAAGGTGTTTCTTCACTCCCTGGCATTGCCATTTTGGAGAATTTTCTCTTTGCTGTGGCTAATGTTATTGAGTAAACTTAAGGTTTTAGGATTATGAAATGGATCAGCAGTAGCCAAGAAACACAGACATATTGCAAGCCTTAGGTGTGTGTGTGTGTGTTGTAGTGTTTAATGCCCGCTTTTACTACTACGGCACCGCAGGCGGTGACACTGATGACACATGGAATGAAGATGGAGCACTGGTGGAATGAGATGGCGGGGTAAACCGGAGCACCCGGAGAAAACCCGCCCTGACGCCGCTTCGTCCACCACGAATACCACATGTGGGTCCCTGGGATCGAACCCGGGCCGCCTGGTTGGTAGGCGAGCGTGCTAACCGCTTGGCCACGGCGCCGCCAGCCTTAATTGTGGTGGAATGGCTGCTCTCAAATGTATGTCCTTTTGTGGAACATAGGTTCTATCTTGCTTAAAACAAAGTTGAAGTCACTTTCACGTATTCTCAAGAAATTTTTAAAACTAAACCTATATTCAGTTTTAGGCCCATTCAAAACGTTTTTATGGCTGTGCTGATTTGTGTGATAGGGCCTCAGCTACATATGTTCTCTTTCTCAGAACTAAAGATGAGAATTCCATTCACTGTAAAAAACAGCATGCATACAAGGTATGTGTATAAAGTACTTGAGCAATGACCAAGAGAAATAGAGTATTTACCTGATGGAATTGGGACCCTAATCCCATTCAAAGTAGTCCCCTTGCATGTTCACACACTTAGCCCGCTGCTCCTTCTACTTCTGAAAACAATTCTGGAAAGCTTCTTTTGGAGTGATGTTCAATTCCACCGTCACATTCCTCATTCTTTTCTGTGCTCTCAAAATGGGATCCTTTCAATGGCGTCTTCAGCTTTTGAAACAACCAGAGGTCGCAAGGAGCCATGTCCGGAGTGTAGGGAGTTTGGTGAACAACCGGGACTTAATGCTTCGCCAAAAAAAATCTGGATCAATTGCAATAAATGCGCTGGAACACTGTCATGATGCAACTGCCAGAGGTCTGGTTTTTGCCCTCCCAAGGTCTGGTTTTTTCTGCCAAACTGTATCATGGAGACGGTGGAGAACATTCTGATAGTACTCCTTTGCCACTGTTTGTGACCCCGTATAATCAAGACTCTTGCTGTATTCATTTTACTCAAATTAAAATTTTATTGGTCGTAGATTCTTACAGAATTTTGACTTCATCAGTACAGATTAAATACATACAGGTATAATGTGATATAAGTCACTGCTCTAATCCTATAAAAACACCATTGTTAAATAGTAATTTACAGTTCTTTATTATTGTACAGCATCTCAAACAAAGGCAATAAAGCAAGTAGGACCACAGAATATATTCCCAGAATTTATTAAAAGTGTTAGTGATATAGCAAAGAACAGACTATTAATACTATACAACAATATTTGGTCAGGAAAATATTCCATGCCAACTGAATGGAAAAGGGCTATTATCGTCGTAATACTTAAACCAAATAAATCACCACAGGAAATCAAAAGTTATAGACCCATATCATTAAAATAGTATTAGCAAAAAGAAGGGAAAGAATGGTGATGGCAAGATTAAATTGATATTTAAAAACCCAGGAACTCCAACCCCTGAACAGGCTGGCTTTAGGCCAAAGCTCTCCACATTTTACCAACTAGTGAAATTCACCCCAAGCATTAAAGAAGCCTTTAACCTCTTCAGCAATATGGATGTGAAATCACGTCCATTTAAAATAACGGATGAGCGATATGGGCATGTATACACGTCCTGTGTGTTTGTGCATTTATCCCTTATCTAACTCAACTTATTTTAATTTTCCCTTTATGACACATTTAAGTAAAGTCTATATACTTTACTGTCTTACCTTATATGTTCCTTGTACAGTGATATGCCTCAAAACAGGAATAAACACACAAGGGTACATCTCCACATTCGCAAATTCCCTTCTTGCGGCACACAAAACACTTTCGAGATGGGCGGGACTTCTTTGCTGTTGGTAGTATCCTTTTAGGATAATGTTTTCCTTGAAGTCTGAGGGGTGCAGGGGTTCTGGATTTTCTACCCCCAACATGGTATTGTTCAATTAGGCTGCAAGCTATTGATAGTCGGAAGTCTAGGTGGGTCATTGTCCTGTGTGGGTTTAGAGCTCTCCAAATTACCAAACAATTGTACATGGTTATATCCAGTTGGTGCAAAAATACCTTTTTATACCACTTCTCACATCAGCTACAAGCAGGAAAGTATACGTATGTATTTCAAGAAAGAAAGAAATGGAGTCTACTAAGTTACAAAACATGCGCAAGCAAAAGTTGCAAACATGATGTATTCTGATGACTCAGAGACCACGCATACACAAGTGCTTTATGTCACATTATGCCTTGTTTTTGCTGACGCATAAGCCACGCATACAATGGGTCGACTACTGTTTCTTTCAGAGAACTTATATTAGATGCGTTCGACAGAGCAAAGTTAACTTTTCACCACAGTGAAACAAAATAGTGCCATTTCAACGTTTTGTAAATGCAACTCAACTTTGCTGATGACAGACATGTATACTGCATATAACGAGTTTTATACCAGTTTTTGTTTGATTAAAGTAACAATATTTACACAAAATACAGCTGTGTATATACGAAGCACTTTTAGCGCATTTAACAATTTAAATGCTAGCAGTTCTCGGCTCGCGGACGTTTTAAATGGCCATCGCTCAAGAGGCTAACAAAAAAAGCAGCTTAGCGCTCTTCATAGACTTCCAAAGTGCATATGATAAAATTTGGCGAGAAAAATTGATAATGGAAACTACAAAACCTAGGATTAAAAGGAAATATGCTACAATGATGTAAGTCATTTATTATGCAACGGTGGATTGTTAACACATATAATAATGAGCAAACACTATACAAACAAATCAAAATGGGATTGCCACAAGGAGCTGTGTCTAGCACAACTTTAACATGTATGTTAAGTACTTCCTTAGAAGAATGAAGAGCTTTACGAATATAGAATGTGCAATGTTCACTAACGGTGTAGTAATTTGAACATCTTGTAAGAACTCAGAGAGAGACCATAGAAATAAATTACAGAATACATTAAATAAAGCTGCAGAAAAGCTGCAAACTTAGGCTACTAAAAACAGTATGCAGGTGAATACTTTTGAAATAATCGGTATTTTACCCTAAAACACAAAAAAGAACATTTTAATACGTTGTTGGCTAATGCTGGACTTCTGACAATGAAGTAATTAGTCCTCTTGCTCTCCAATATTTTTCACTGATAGATAGGGTGCTAGAAGTGGTCAGACATATTTGAAGGTGGTGTTGGTCCATTTCCTCTTGCAGATCACATAGAGGATAGAGTGGTGAAGAATATATCCCAATTCTGTTCAAATGTTTTGCCAGACAATCATGTCCTGTAATCAACCTGAAGGTTGCAACTGCTGTTTTTCGATAATACTCAGGAAGTAAATATCAATAATCAACCAATTAATAAAATCAGCTGTACAAAATACCTAGGAATGCACTTGGACCCAAAATTAAACTGGGACCAACATGTTGAAAAAGTATAAGAAAGTATCCATAGAAAGGCCCGTATATTAAAAGATTAACAGGAACAATGGGGAAGCCCATTAGAAACGTTAAATCAAACATATAAAATTTACATGAAACCAGTAATAACATATGGAGTAGAAATACTAGTAACTGCAAAACAGAATACAATTAATAAAATACAAAAACTCCAAAACCAAATGCTCAGAATGGTAACTGGAGTGGTAAAATTAACAAACAGCCTGCAATACAAATATACACAGACAATTGCACAAAAGGAAAGAAATAGGGTAGAGTGAGACTGAAAAATTCAATACTACGACTGGGATTTGAAGCACGGATCTACTGGTTACTGTCCGGCTGCTCTAACCACTAAGCTGTTATGCTGACACAACATCAAATTGTCTAACTCGCATTTTTCCCAGTAAACCACTCAAGGAGATCTCAGTTTACATTAGGTAACATACCTTAATTGCGACTTACAATATTGTAAGTACTTAAGTACTGGACTTCTTGTGTAACCATCTGTAAGGTAAATCAATGTAATTAATGTTCTTCCACGCAATAGCTGTGTGTAGGACAGGATTGGAAAGAGTGGAGAAGATTGAAAAATTCTGTGGTTCAGATCCTGGTCATGGCATCGAATTTTTCAGTCTCACTCTACCCATTCCAATCCTGTCCTACACACTGCTATTGTGTGGAAGAACAATTACAGGAATGAAATTAACAAAATACGAGCTAAACAAATAACATTAGAACAACTAAATAATTACCTAGAACCTGAATGGTAGTGGATATTTACAGATGGATCAAAATTAAAACTAAATAGCAATGGAGAAGCAGGAGTTTACTCCAATCAATTTTGTCAGTATAGTACCCTAGCAGCAAAGAATGCTACCTTCGATGGAGAAATTAAAGCTATAGAAATGGCCTTACGTAATCTAGTTTTTAGAATACAGATTTTTTTTATTTATATTCATCCTTTTAGAACATATATCAGGTTATATAAAATATCTACATACGTACATAAAATACATACATTCTGGCCCATATAATACAGAAGTTTAACAAAGCAGTCCTGCTCATAGATTCCAAGGCAACAACTCAATCAGTACATAACTGATGACCCAACCATAAACAAAAGCTGTAAGTTTCTAACTTTCCTAAAAAACCAGAATAAGATCATAAGTCTACAGTGGATACCATCACACATTAATACACTGGGTAACGAAGCTGCAGACCAATTAGCAAAGAAAGGAACTAAAGGACTAACTAAAATGTCAACTCTAAGAAGAAAATACAAGACATAAAAACAGCTAATAAATATAAACAACTCCAAGAAAACTTAACAGCAAGAGGAAAGAAATGCAAAAATGTCACATGACTGTCTTGCCTCGGAATCAAGATTTGGGACTCTCCTCTGTCTGTGTGTGTGTGTGCGTGCGTGCGTGCGTGCGTGCGTGCGTGAGTGCGTGTGTGTGTGGGGGTGGGGGTGGGTACGTGTGTGCGTTTTGTAAAAAACAAAAATCTTATGGATGAAGGTCACGTATTGGTCCATGGCAAATTAAGCAAGGAAAAACAACAGACTGGTAATTTAGTGTCACTGTAGCCAGAAGGGAAATGATGAAAATGCCAAACCGGCCATCTGGTAAATAAGTATTTAAATAATTGTGCCATTTACCGATTTTAACTTTTACTTATTGCAGTTAACTACATATCAATTTTATTATCAAAATTGCCAGAGTAAAGCATTGAGCTTCCAACTGGCTACCCCATCCAGTAAGCATGGGCTGAAAGGGTAACAGTAGCACAGGGAAACTTTCTTTGGAAGCAGCTACATGTGCAGGGGCTTTTGAAAACACTTGTGTGAAAAAAATGTCATTTTAAAATGGTAAATTTATTTGGACAGATTTGGGAGCATTAAAACTGATATAAACCTAAATTTTACAGATACCTTTTTAGTTTAGGATATCAAATTATTGACATTGTCATAATTAGAATGTATTGCTTCTGTTAGGTGATGGAGCCCATGAGTAAGCAAGTATTGTATTTTATATTTGGGTAGAATATTTTAATTGCTTTTCCAGTCTTCAGTGTGTAGGGAGTAGAGGTCTGCACAGGCTCGGGCCTAATTTGAAAAATGCTTGTCGGGCTCAGGCCGGGCCCAGGCTTGAAAATTAAGGGAATAAATAACTGAAAATGGATTTTTTAAATTTTTCAGCCAAGTTAGCTGAACATTTATTTTCAATGCTGTCTTATACCAGCATTAGAGGATTTTGAATTTTAGTATGATATATCCTTCAGTTTCCGAGTTACGAAATGTTGAATCCGGATTTTATTATGTTATGCCAAATGCTCTACATGACGAAATTAAAAAATGCCTCTTTTTTTAAGGTTCTATTATATTTATCTGATTATAATGTACAAATCTGCCATACAACTGTGTTTTATTAGCCTCAGCTCAAAAGACAATCGTTTTTAAATTTTGTCGCTTGAAATTTCTAATATAAAGTTTTATATAAGCTGCAAGTTTCTTTAGTAACTCAAAAGTGTTCGAAAGAAAAAAAAGTATATGGCAGTTTTACTTGTTTGTGTTTTGGAATGATACGAAGAATTGCGTGAAAACTGCATCGTGACATTTTCAAAAAGTGAATATGGTGAAAACATAATTTTGAAAAACCTTACATTTTAAAATGAAAGACATTGTTATTCTGCATTTTTAGGATACATTATGCAACTACAAGTATTTGTAATATAAAAACTCAAAACACATTTAGTATTTTAAAGCCATGGAATACAAATGTAATGTTTTGCTAGATTTGTACTAAATTTCAGTATTACATTCACTTAGGAGGCACAAAATAATGTATCATATTTCTTGGTTACCAATGTTTAAATGCCGAGAATAGCACAATAATTACCGCAGCATTTCTTTACTAGGAATTCTAATTAATTATTCTGCTGACACGTTTCAAAAGCTGCTACTGATGCTAGCCAAAGCACAGAATGAGAGGGTTTGCAACCATATTATTTCTCACTACTCGGCTGCAATTCAATCCATTCCACGTATAAAATCTTATACTCTTATCTCGAACCCAAGGCGTATTTGATTATTTTATACTGCTAGTAACGCATGTTTCCTCCTGCTTTGTAAAGTGTAAACACAGCATCAATGTTTATACTGATACAATTACAGTTTGTTTTGTGGCTGACGCTGTAGTAATGTTACTGCATCATTATTGTTCAGCATTTCTCCAAATTGAAACGTTTATTTTATTATCATGACATGAATCACTATATATATCATATGTACATCAGGCCATTGCCCATTAGTCAGCATCACCAAGTTGTGACACTTTCATTTTTCATAGCCCTTCTGTCTTACAACCAAGGTATATGTAGAAAAAAATATCTCGTCTGCATTTGATACTGGTAACCAAAGACATTGAAGGGATTATTCGTAGAAAAGGTGGTAGCATTCATCAAGTGCGAGTACTGAAAGAAATTTTAGTGCAGCAGGATTAGTTATTCAAGAACGTCGAACTAACCTGAGCAGCCAGAGTGTGGATTCCATTCTCTTTCTGCACGACAATTTTGGGTCATTAAACATGGTGAGTCCTTAATCCAATAACTTATAATTAATGTTTACTTTGATTTAAAACATGCACAGGCATGCACATATCCATCGTAGAAATAATTATAACCAGAGACCGGAACTTAGGCGGAATGCCTTTTTAAATGCGTCAAATTTATCTTCAATTTGAAAGTGAATCTGTACGAATTATACCTTTGTGATTGAAATGCCACAGTTTTATATTGCCTTTTGCTGCCTTTTTAATATGTCTATTTTACAAAATATATGCTTTTTGTTGCCTTTATTTCATTATTTATGTATTATTTATTAATTATTGAGCATTTTCTTCAGGTACATTTTATTTCAACAACCGTTAGACCGTGACAATGAAAGTTTCTTCGCCGAATATATATTGTTGTCTTTAAGTTGCAGACGACATAGACGTCCCTCTTTCAATTCACTATTTTCTTTGCAACAATGATTGCTGCCGCGCAAATAAATGTGTAGATAAAGAAACCATATGGATTATCACGTGTGTTTATTTTAAAGTGCAATAATGAGTGTGGGTCTAACTATGATTTTCCTTTAGTTTTCATTGCGACGTTGTAGCTAGCAGCAAGATGCCGAAATTCAATGTTCCTTTACGTACTAAATTACACAGTTATGTTAATACTTTTGGATCCGGCATATTTTGTACCGACGGTAAAGTACTCACATGCAAAATACGCGAGCAGTCAGTGAACTACGAAAAGAAGTATTTTATATCACAACATATCCGCACAATCAAACAGGGCTACAGGCAGAAGATTCCTTTGCTTCCAACAGTAATTGCAACATGGAGTCAAAAGTCCCAGTTTGCATTCGACTTATGTAGCTTGCTTCAGCGCCAGAATCCCTTTCTGGAAATTACAGAATCCTACATTATCACAGTTTTTGGAGAAGTATACTAACCAATCTGTACCTAGCGAGTCAAGTTTGCGAAAATGTTACTTAACCGAATGTTACGATGAAACAATGAAAATAACTAAAGATAAAATGAAAAATAAGATGATCTGGGATATCGACGAATATCGACGAGTCAACTGATACCATAGGTCGTTTCATTGCCAATTTGCTAATGGACGATTAGATCCTACAGAAGATGAATCAATGAAATCATTCCTGCTTACTACAGAGTGTCTTGAGAAAGTTAACAATCAAACTCTTGCGCAGTTATTCACCAGTTCATTAAATTTGCTGCGGCCTGAAGAGGTTCAATACGACGCCTTACTTTTCATCAGTGACGCTGCATCATATATGAAAAAGGCTGGAATAGCGTTACAAGTGTTATTTCCAAACATGCTTCACATGACCTGCGTAGCACATGGCTTTCACAGGGTGTTAGGATGTTGGCAAATTACATTTAAGTACATTGTACCAGATGTAACTCTGCCCCCCCCCAGCCCAACCCATCATAACGAGATGGGGGACATGTATCGCGGCAGTACTTCGTTTAAAACTTTGAAATTCTTTAAAATATGACGATCAGTTATTGAATAGTGTAATGTATTATTGGGTTTCTCTTATTGCCTGTTTTAGTATTTATAATTCCTTTTTTCTGTCTATTTTAACTATTTATAATGTCTTTTTGCCTGCCTATTTTAATGATTTATAATGCCTAAACTTCCCACCTCCTAATTTCTGCTATGGCCAATTGCGGATAGCTTACATTGAGTACATTAATATTGTTTTATAATCGTATATTGCCCCGATAAACCCTTAGAAACACACCAATAACCTTTTCTTCAAACTTGGAAAAAAAGGTTATTTCTAAGGCTTTAACGAGATAATATCATGATCTCAAAACTATGAATGTACTAACGTTATTTATGCAAGTACCCAACATTCGCTAGCGTAAGTATTTGAACACAAATTGGATTTTAGGAAATAAATAAATAATGATGATGATGATGATGATGATAATAAATAATAATAATAATAATAATAATAAAAATAATATAATAATAATAAAAATAATATAATAATAATAAAAATAATATAATAATAATAATAATAATAATAATAATAATAATGATAATAATGATGATGATGATGATGATGATGATGATGATGATGATGATGATGATGATGATGATGATGATGATGATGATGATGATGATGATGATGATGATGATGATGATGATGATGATGATGATGATGATGATGATGATGATGATGATGATGATGATGATGATAATGATAATGATAATGATAATGATAATGATAATGATAATGATAATGATAATGATAATGATAATGATAATGATAATGATAATGATAATGATAATGATAATAATACAGTGGATGCAGCCATGGCTGTGAAACACTTCACAGAGGAAAGCCTTCGAGCAAAAAAATGTGTTGTATCCGTTAGCTTAGATGTACGTGGCGCTTTTGATTCAGCCTGGTGGCCACGTATTTTGCTCAACCTCAAAGAACTTCAATGCCCAAAAAATTTATACAGGTTGACAGGCAGCTACTTCAGTAACAGAACAGCGACCTTACAAACAAATGAATGCAAGATCACAAAGGAGGTAACCAGGGGATGTCCACAGGGTTCAAGCTGCGGTCCTGGTCTGTGGAACATAATGTACAATTCAGTTCTCAACTTGAAACTAACAAACCAATCAAAAGTAGTGGCTTTTGCAGATGATCTACTTCTACTTACAAGAGGTAACAGCAACAAAGAAGCAGAAAACTATGCAAACTCAGACTTAAAGAAAGTAGAGAACTGGGCAAAGCAAAACAAACTGAAATTTAACGACTCAAAATCAATGGTTCTATTAATATCAAGGAGAAGGAAAGCTGGTAATGAACCAATCAAGGTATACTTGAATTACAAACCACTTGAGCAGGTTAGAGAACTTAGATACCTAGGGATAACCCTAGATGAAAAATTCAACTTCAGTAGACACATTAACAACATAACGGACAAGGCACTCCTACTAACAAACATGCTAACCAAAGTTGCAAGACTACAGTGGGGACTCGGCCACCAGTCTCTTAGAACTATATACAGAGGAGCAATAGCACCTATACTAACGTACGGTTCACCAGTCTGGGAACAGGCACTAGAGAGGAAGAAAAATATAAAGATACTTCAGAGAACACAGAGAATAATTAATATCAAAATTGCCAAAGCATACAGAACCATATCTTTTGATGCGTCATGTGTAGTAGCTGGAGTGAAGCCTATCTATATTAAAATAGCAGAAGCAGCAAAACTATACAAGATAACACATGGAATGACACCAGAATCGTCATATTATGATGCACCCTTACATATAGCAAAATGGCCCCATCCAGCGGAGTGTATTCCTATGGAAGAAGTCATTGAAGGAAAATATTATGAAATAGAAATCTTCACAGACGGTAGTAAAATCCATGGAAAAGTTGGAGCTGCAGCAGTAATATTTAAACACGGAGAAATTATACATAAAATCAAGGCTAAATTACATGACAGATGCTCCAATAACCAGGCAGAGCAAGTGGCAATCATTAGAGGATTAGCAACACTTCAGGATATGAACATAAGTGTACAAGAAAGAATAACTGCAGTGTATACAGATAGCAAAATTACCCTAGATCTAATCAGAAATAATTCAAAACATAATAAATTAATAGAAGAAATTCAAAAGAATCTCAAAAGCATTAAAGAACAGAAGTGGATCATACATTTTGCCTGGATCAAAGCACATGCTGGATATCTTGGCAATGAATTAGCTGATAAACTAGCTAAGGAGGCTGCGATTGATAATGCTACGGACTATGTGTATAACAAAAAACCAAAAACAACATATGTCAGTGAAATCCAAGAACAAGGGATGCAGAAGTGGCAAGAAGAGTGGACTAATACAACGAAAGGAGCAGCCTGCAAGGAGTTCATCCCATCAGTTGTTCGAAGAATGAGCACACAAATTAACTTGAATTTCACACTGACAGCAATGATTACGGGACACGGACTAACTAAATCCTACTTACACCGGCTGGGAATAATACAGGACTCTAGATGCATCTGTCTACAAGAAGAGCAAACAGTAGAACATCTGATATATCGATGTGGCAAACTAAATCAGCAAAGGGAAGTAATGAAGAAAGCCATTGAATCTAATAACAACAAATGGCCAGTGACTAAAGAGCAGCTAATCACAAACAACATAAGGACTTTCAAAACATTTATTCAAAGCATTAATTTTGCTGAATTAAAATAGTATATTCCAACTGCTAATAGGAAGATAGTGGAAGTGATATGGTGTAGTGATATAAAATAAACAAAGGAACAGATATAAATACAGCAAGTTCAATTTAAAGGACAACTGGAAGATAGTAGAAGTGATAGTGACAGTGAATATAGAAATAAATGTAATAGGTATCAATGTAATAGCATGTAGTATCGCTTACTGCGATGGGGCATGCTTGTTATAGCTAATAAAAAAAAAAAAAAAAAAAAAAAAAAAAATAATAATAATAATAATAATAATAATAATAATAATAATAATAATAATAATAATAATAATAATAATAATAATAATAATAATAATAATAATAATAATAATAATAATAATAATAATAATAATAATAATAATAATAATACAAATAATAATAATAATAATAATAATAATAATAATAATAATAATAATAATAATAATAATAATAATAATAATAATAATAATAATAATAATAATAATAATAATAATAATAATAATAATAATAATAATAATAATAATAATAATAATAATAATAATAATAATAATAATAATAATAATAATAATAATAATAATAATAATAATAATAATAATAATAATAATAATAATAATAATAATAATAATAATAATAATAATAATAATAATAATAATAATAATAATAATAATAATAATAATAATAATAATAATAATAATAATAATAATAATAATAATAATAATAATAATAATAATAATAATAATAATAATAATAATAATAATAATAATAATAATAATAATAATAATAATAATAATAATAATAATAATAATAATAATAATAATAATAATAATAATAATAATAATAATAATAATAATAATAATAATAATAATAATAATAATAATAATAATAATAATAATAATAATAATAATAATAATAATAATAATAATAATAATAATAATAATAATAATAATAATAATAATAATAATAATAATAATAATAATAATAATAATAATAATAATAATAATAATAATAATAATAATAATAATAATAATAATAATAATAATAATAATAATAATAATAATAATAATAATAATAATAATAATAATAATAATAATAATAATAATAATAATAATAATAATAATAATAATAATAATAATAATAATAATAATAATAATAATAATAATAATAATAATAATAATAATAATAATAATAATAATAATAATAATAATAATAATAATAATAATAATAATAATAATAATATTATTATTATTAGATGTACGTGGCGCTTTTGATTCAGCCTGGTGGCCACGTATTTTGCTCAACCTCAAAGAACTTCAATGCCCAAAATGCAAAAATTTATACAGGTTGACAGGCAGCTACTTCAGTAACAGAACAGCGACCTTACAAACAAATGAATGCAAGATCACAAAGGAGGTAACCAGGGGATGTCCACAGGGTTCAAGCTGCGGTCCTGGTCTGTGGAACATAATGTACAATTCAGTTCTCAACTTGAAACTAACAAACCAATCAAAAGTAGTGGCTTTTGCAGATGATCTACTTCTACTTACAAGAGGTAACAGCAACAAAGAAGCAGAAAACTATGCAAACTCAGACTTAAAGAAAGTAGAGAACTGGGCAAAGCAAAACAAACTGAAATTTAACGACTCAAAATCAATGGTTCTATTAATATCAAGGAGAAGGAAAGCTGGTAATGAACCAATCAAGGTATACTTGAATTACAAACCACTTGAGCAGGTTAGAGAACTTAGATACCTAGGGATAACCCTAGATGAAAAATTCAACTTCAGTAGACACATTAACAACATAACGGACAAGGCACTCCTACTAACAAACATGCTAACCAAAGTTGCAAGACTACAGTGGGGACTCGGCCACCAGTCTCTTAGAACTATATACAGAGGAGCAATAGCACCTATACTAACGTACGGTTCACCAGTCTGGGAACAGGCACTAGAGAGGAAGAAAAATATAAAGATACTTCAGAGAACACAGAGAATAATTAATATCAAAATTGCCAAAGCATACAGAACCATATCTTTTGATGCGTCATGTGTAGTAGCTGGAGTGAAGCCTATCTATATTAAAATAGCAGAAGCAGCAAAACTATACAAGATAACACATGGAATGACACCAGAATCGTCATATTATGATGCACCCTTACATATAGCAAAATGGCCCCATCCAGCGGAGTGTATTCCTATGGAAGAAGTCATTGAAGGAAAATATTATGAAATAGAAATCTTCACAGACGGTAGTAAAATCCATGGAAAAGTTGGAGCTGCAGCAGTAATATTTAAACACGGAGAAATTATACATAAAATCAAGGCTAAATTACATGACAGATGCTCCAATAACCAGGCAGAGCAAGTGGCAATCATTAGAGGATTAGCAACACTTCAGGATATGAACATAAGTGTACAAGAAAGAATAACTGCAGTGTATACAGATAGCAAAATTACCCTAGATCTAATCAGAAATAATTCAAAACATAATAAATTAATAGAAGAAATTCAAAAGAATCTCAAAAGCCTTAAAGAACAGAAGTGGATCATACATTTTGCCTGGATCAAAGCACATGCTGGATATCTTGGCAATGAATTAGCTGATAAACTAGCTAAGGAGGCTGCGATTGATAATGCTACGGACTATGTGTACAACAAAAAACCAAAAACAACATATGTCAGTGAAATCCAAGAACAAGGGATGCAGAAGTGGCAAGAAGAGTGGACTAATACAACGAAAGGAGCAGCCTGCAAGGAGTTCATCCCATCAGTTGTTCGAAGAATGAGCACACAAATTAACTTGAATTTCACACTGACAGCAATGATTACGGGACACGGACTAACTAAATCCTACTTACACCGGCTGGGAATAATACAGGACTCTAGATGCATCTGTCTACAAGAAGAGCAAACAGTAGAACATCTGATATATCGATGTGGCAAACTAAATCAGCAAAGGGAAGTAATGAAGAAAGCCATTGAATCTAATAACAACAAATGGCCAGTGACTAAAGAGCAGCTAATCACAAACAACATAAGGGCTTTCAAAACATTTATTCAAAGCATTAATTTTGGTGAATTAAAATAGTATATTCCAACTGCTAATAGGAAGATAGTGGAAGTGATATGGTGTAGTGATATAAAATAAACAAAGGACCAGATATAAATACAGCAAGTTCAATTTAAAGGACAACTGGAAGATAGTAGAAGTGATAGTGACAGTGAATATAGAAATAAATGTAATAGGTATCAATGTAATAGCATGTAGTATCGCTTACTGCGATGGGGCATGCTTGTTATAGCTAATAAATAAAAAAAATAATAATAATAATAATAATAATAATAATAATAATAATAATGTCAATAACTGCAGGATAATTTTCTTTAAAAGAAAATTGCACAATCGGGCTCGGGTCGGGCCCGGGCCATGGCCTATACACTATTCTCGGGCTCAGGCCGGGCCCGGGCCATGGCCTATAGACTATTCTCGGGCTCGGGCCGGGCCCGGGCTTGATTGGTACCGGGCCGGGCCGGGCCTAAGAAAGTCGGCCCGTGCAGACCTCTAGTAGGGAGTAGCATTACTTAGCTGCAAAAGAACTCTGCTTTTACTTAAATTGTTTGGCCGTAGAATACCTAAAATAGAAGAAGCATTTTCTCAAAAAATAATTTATAAAAATCTTATGTGTTCCACAGACATGACTTTCTCTACTCTCGTACTATTCTTACTAACACTTGGTCCTCTGTTCTTCTTAATGTTCATTTTCCTACAATTAGGTTAGCAACATAGTACTTCATAGGATAAGTTGTTTTATCTACAAATGTCCGTATGTTTGGAGCTCCCATGTCTGTACGAATGTTATGGTTTGTAACTATTCACCTGAGTACGGATCTAGCAGTGGAACTGAGCGGACATATAATTGGTGCTGTTTTTATAATGATTCTTTACTTAACAGCAGGAATAATGTTCTTACTGAAAGATGAAATACTTTGATAGCAGACACAGGGTTGTGGTAACAGAATGGAATGCATAAATCAATGTTCCTTTATCACAACTTATTTATTCATTAACATTTCATTATTTTACACTCTCAGCACCATATTAATTAATCAACAACTTTCACAATTAAATTTAGTAGAATCTACACTGGATAAAAGTTTGGTGAAAGTTCCATGTTCACACGCTACCAAAAAACACGTCCTTTCATCTTGAGCACACAGACGCTAATGAATCTAGTTCCTGGCGTCTCTCTGACGCAACACCGCTATTTTTGTATTCATCCGCGCAAATAGTTTTTATTGGTTGAACACAAAGTGACAAGAAAACATTGGCTATCCTGAATATTAAAAATAAGTCCCTGATACACCCAAACAAGAACTAGAAATTTATACACTTTCAAAAAAAAACATTTACATGAACGACCTTCTATTGGTCAATATTCTGTCTCATAATGAAGGAACCTCTCATGGCTGAGGTGAAAAAGGAGTTAAGGGACATGACAGCTCAAGGACTGGCAGAGAGATTTAGACAAGAGTGGATGAAACACGATAGGGGAAACAAAGAAATGGGTACATTAAAATGGGAAATTCAAAATTTAAAAAGAACACTTGAAAGAATGGAAGATAAAAGCAGAAAATACAATGTAGTGATTTCAGGAGTAGAAGAAAAACGTGGAGTGGGAGTATATCAGGATTTAGATCTACTAGTGAACAAATTGGAAATACATCTGAGAGGATACGAGATTTGTGACACATTTAGAATCGGCAAAATACCAGGGAAAAGAAATATTCTTGTGAATTAAGGAAAATGAAGCTATTAACAGTGAAGCAACAAGATTCTAAAGTAAGAACAAATTAGAAACTAAAAACTTCACTTATCTTAGTAATGTTTGCAAGTTATTTTTTCAAACACTGACTCGAGTTTCGAGTTGACTCCAACTCATTCTCAAAGCTATACAAACAAATTCCAAACATTACTAAGGTAAGTGAAGTTTTTAGTTTCTAATTTGTTCTTACTTTAGAATTCTTGTGAAGTTTACAAACACACAAACGGCTAAAGAAGTACTAAAACAGGCAAGAAAATTGAGAGGATCAACTATTTACATCAACAAGGATTTGACGTATGCACAAAGGGTGCAAATGAAGGAGCTAATTAATTAGAGAAGACAAGCAAGAAATGAAGGCAAGCGAGTTTACATTAAAAACTTTGAGCTGTATGCAGTTGTCCAGGCAGCAGAGAGGAAGAATGGACCAAGCGACGGGCAGAGGCAGGACCAACAGGCATTGCACCAAGAAAATGACCAAACATCAAGAAATATCATAGAACAGATGACTGCTCAGCAAATTGCAACACGTGTGGCTTCAGTGACAAGTGCTTCAAAGTCAAGGTCAGGGGTGAGCAAAATGCAAGGTGATAAAATGGTAAGATGTGGCACATGAAAAAACTGGTGAAAGAGCCAATTTGGGGGATGACATCATTAGGCTTTAGAGAGCACAGAGAGGAAGCGATACCAGTGAGGGTGAGGGGAAAAGGGAGAACTAGGCAGGAGAAAAAGAAAGAAAGGGGTACTTCGAGAGCAACAAGGTTTAAAAAATGGTTGGGTAATCCATAAATGAGGAAGCAGAGGGTTTTTATACACGGTGAAAGTGAGGTTATATGTTTATGGGTAGTGAAGTATTGAAATGAAAACTAATGAAGTGTACAATGTAAACTGACGAAAAGAAGTTATGACTGCAAGTTGATCAGAAAAGGTTGAGAAAGAGGGAAAGGAATAGGGGTAGGAGATGACAGAAAAACAGAAATAAAAATTTAAGGGTGGGAGCAGGATAAGATTAGTGAAAAGGTAAACATGTGTAATGTGTACGTAGAAGGCAGTTTTATTGAAGGGCTACCCTAATAGCAAAGGGACCAGGGTCCAACTCAGGGGCAGCCCAAGGTGTATCAGATTTAGTACTCAATAAATATTCATTCATTCAACTATTCACCTCTCCTTTTTTTAAATTGCAACTCTCCATGGGATAAGTGAACAAGCACAAATATTTCCCACATATGCTAGTCACGATCCAGGATTTGAGAAGCAGCACATTCTAATAAATGCAGGATAGCCAGGAATGAACTACCAAAACATAACCACAAAAATTTAACTCTTTCTATATTCTGAACTTTTCTTGTTACATTGACATCACTCCAACATAACACCACAAATAATCTTCCTTTCATAGAAATTTGAAAACAGTGTTGTAATTGATTTAATTTAAAAGGTGAGTTAATTAATAACACTGAACAACACTTACAAAATATTTTTCCGGGATGCGTTTCTAACTCACCTTTTAAATTAAACCACAAATAATAATTACTATCAGAAAAAAAAGCAAGAAATTGACATTAACCTTAAAAGAAAATCCATAATCTACTACCTTTTCACCTTGTAACTTATTCCGATAAAACACACCAGATTGGCTTAATTTACATGCGTCTGTTATTCCTCATTCAAGGTTATGCACTGTTCTCAGCAATATTCTCACTACTCGACTCATGCGAGGTAAAATGTTACTTTACTACAACTGTAGTCTGTGTTCGTGTTTTCCATCGGAATAGTACAATAACGATAAATTAACCTAAATTTCTCCACAATAACCTGACCGGGCTACTGTTTGTTCACGAGCTTATGGTCCCTGGGAGGAAATCAGTGAGACAGTACATCAGTAAACAATTCTGATATATCAAGCAGCAGTCCTGCTTCTAATCACGTTTGTGATAATGTTGCCAACCTTGGAATGTGTATTCAGACTAAATTAAAGCAAAGAAGTCACTCAAATTAGCGGAACTTATTTTTAGTTCATGCAGTGCATTTAGCTTATAAAATATAAATGATATTTTCAACTACTTTATCTTTCTCCCACTGATCATTTTCTACCTTTTCTATATGTTTACAAAAACCGTGCCAGCTGCTTTCGGTTACAAGTGATATACCCTCAAGTGTTACATCGTGCAATTCCTGTAAGGAAAAGTCACTGTTACATTTATTTAACTATTCGTTTTACCCTGGTCCAAGCTAATTCTATGGAATTGAGATCACACATGTATGGGGAGAAGCTGAAATGACAGTGTGGCCCAATGAAACCAAAAATGCGTCTCCTTTAGAAACCTGTTTAGGTTTGGTTCTATCCTGTAAAAATCCTTTTACACATGGAACTGTCATTCTACAACCACAATATCATAGCAGATTTCACAGCACTCCTAGGTGGAGGCTTATCTACTTCTGCACGTGTCTTTTCTTTACTTCCGAGATAACGCTAGTGACTCATCCAATTTTTAACTGAAATTAAGAGAGATATTAGCATATTAGTGATGAAATATAGCGGGAATAATATTGGAGGTAAGTTGGCAATCTAGCCAGCAGCAGCATCATCTACAGTGTTTACAAAACTCGGGTTACACTACTGTGGAATGCCTCTCCTGTCCCTATCAGTCTCCTAAGACCACGAGGTGGTGAGTAGACAGATGTACAGCTTTAACATCTATTATCATCGTGAAACACGATTTTAGGAAGCACACTAAAAGATTTAGCACTACTACAATTTAAATGCAATTAAATACATTCTTTTCGTCTTTACTGATCATAAAAAGAATGCTTTACAATGTACAAGCATTTTATACATATGTAGACATCTGGAGCTTCTGTAGCCTGTCTCAGCCTTAGATGACAGTACATGTTAAATGGGGCGTAATGTTGCAACATGTACTATATGTTCCGCGACTTTCATCGCTCAGCTGCGACAACTTGATTGGCATAAGTGAAACTGAAGATAGCACTCTATTGTTTATTCCTCTTGCTCTTACATTTTACACCCTGCTTCAAATGTGATTTTGTTCCCGGGACAATAAATAATATTATGCTAAAGTAACATTAGCAATACATTAACAGTATTAACGCATTAAACAAAGTAATTATGGCCATCGTTTCAATAAGTAAACATGTTAAAACTCTTTACATTATGCTAACTCATCAAACAGAGTAACAATGATCATACTTTCAATAAGTAAATCTGTTTAACCGCAATATATTATATTAACAAATCAAACAGAGCAATAATGATCATAGTTTCAATAAGTAAACCTGCTATGTCTCTATATATTATGTATATTAACGCATCAGAGCAATTACAGTTTGTTCACTAGCTGAAGGTCTCTGACAGGAATGCAGCCAACCACTATATCAGTAAACAATTCCCGATAAACAATGATATCGCGAGCAGCAGTTCTGCTTCTAATCATGTTTATGATAAATGTTGCCAAACTAGGAATGCGTATTCATGCCAGATTAAAGCAAAGAAATCGCTCAAAATAACACAATTTAAATGTTACTTTCAGTTCATGCAGTATATTTAGTTTATAAAGAGTAACCAATGTTTTCAACTACTCCGTTTTTTCCCACTGATAATTTTCTGCCTTTTCTATATTTTTAAAAAATACTGCCAGTATGTTTCGGTCTTGTGATATATCCATGAGTGTTATACAATGCAATTCCTGTAAGAATAACTCAGCTGTTGCATTTCTTTAAGTATTCATTTTACCTTGGCCCAAACTAGAATGAGATTGGGATCACACATGTACGGGGACAAGTAAACGACAGTGTGGCCCAATAAAACCAAAATAACCAATAATAACGTTATAACAATTGAGGAAGAATTCAGTCTAACAACCTTTCATTCCCTTCTGCAGGTTCAAAAATGAAGTACATATTAAAATTTCGCTCAGTTAATAGTATAGTAATTGTTCCTGCAAGTACAGGTAATGAAAGTAATAGAAGAAAGACAGCAATACCTTTAAGAGCCTCTTTAGGTTTGTTTGATTCAGGCATCCTATAAAGATCTGCTTTACGCATAGAACTTTCATTCTGAATCTCTTAGTTCTACAACTACAATCATAGCAAATTTCACAGAACTCCTAGGTGGAGGATTATCTACTTCTACATACATTACTTTTACCATTGCTTCCGACACAAAGATTTTACAACTGAAATTAAGGGAAACTAGCAGTGAGTAAACATAGCACGAATGATATTGGAGGTAAGTTGGCAACATGACCAGCAGAACAACAATTACATGGATGTTTATGAAACTAAGGTTACAGTGCTTGGAATGTCACTCCCCTGCCCCTCATTCCCCTTAGACCAAGAGGTGGTGAACAGACAGTATGATCATACGTTCAATAAGTAAACCTGTTAAATCTCTATATATTATAAGCCTGATGAAGTTACGTTACATACAACACCTTACACAACAGTATCTAAAGAATGAACAATTCGCTGCACTCTGCTTTGCACTATTCCATCATATTGCATTAACCTAACATGTATTTGTTTTCCCTTCCTTTTTGATTTCTTTTTTGATGGCGTTTAGGTCCTTTAATTAGTTCTTTTTTAATCCTATACACTACTGCTTCTGAACACCCAATAGCCTTAGCTGTTTCTTTTACTGCCTTACTAACACTCATTTTACTTGAAAAATAATCTAACACATTCATAATTATTTGGCATTCCTTACTTCTTAATTTACCAATATATCGTCTCTTCCCAGCTTCCCCTTCCATAACAACAAATATTTATGGAAAATGTTAAATAATACAATTAACACTTCACAGGTTCCACACAGTATACACATACATGACTTCTTTCAAACTGTTACTGCTGCTCCTTATACTGTCTTCTGTGTCACACCTGGTGCGTTTTAGCAGAATAGAAGAATACCTTTTGTTTGCCTTACACGATAAAAGAAAGAGGTTACAGGCTTCTGGTTTATTTTAAAAACTGTCCCTAACCCTCCTCAACATTTACTCTCGCTTGGTCTCCGATGTAAACTCAATAACAAAAAAGTTTTCCACTGTGTAACTTTTGTAGTGCACGGATATAACATTTTCTGAAAACATTTAATTTAACAAAATTGTAGCATTTAACTGAGTAAACATAGGGAGTTTAAAGCATACAGGTAGCAGCACTATAGTTTGCTCTAGCTAAGAAAAAAATATAGATGTATTCTAGCTGTTAGTTTGTTAGTTTATTATTATTATTATTATTATTATTATTATTATTATTATTATTATTATTATTATTATTATTATTATTATTATTATTATTATTATTATTATTTTTGTTGTTGTTGTTGTTATTGTTGTTATGTATTTATTTACTTTAAATTAATACATACTTGAATAAGACAGACATTCAGCCCAGGCTCTTAGCCTGTCACATCCACCGAACATAATTTCTTATACATACATTTTGCTTCTCTATAACCAACATAAAATTTTTAATTCTGTTCTCTTTGTACAGACCAATTCCATTTTTTCCTAACTCTACTTAAAAACTGACCTAAGTTCCTGACCTCCTTTCTAAAAATCCTCTTAAATGGTGTTATCCTATCTCCCTTCTCACATTTGTGCCCCAGAAATTCTTTCCTCCATACGTCCGTTCTTTGGCACTCAAAGATTATGTGCTCCAGATCTTCCTTCCCCCCGCAAATAGGACACTGACTCTGAGGGATACCCTTTCTTAGTGCTCTCAACCTCCAAACACCAGTTCTTAGCCGTGCTATTGCCTCCCTTTGTTCATTGTTTACCTTATCAACATATGTTTCCCTTTCCCATGTTTCCTTCTTTGATTTGTATTCTACCAGGGACCTTTTTTCCATTTTACCACCAAAAAGTTTTTGGATTTCTATGTCTTCAAACCTCTTTCTTATTATTTTCCAGAATTTGTTATGATTATTCTCCCCTCTCCTCCAGTAATCCCCCCATCCCATTTACTTCTAGGTTCTTTCAAATACTACTCATCCATCCAGATTCCCTAAGACTTTTCCTGGTATTCTACATACTGCCTTAAATTATTTTTATCCAAATTCAAAATCCTGAACCAAAATTTCATAGCTCTTTCTATAATCATACCCTTCCTCGACACCTTTCCCATCTCCATCTGCACTCTTCTCTTGCCACCGCACTTGGAAGACCCAACACTTCCCTGCAAAACATCCTATGAACTGTATCTAAGTTTGTTAGTGCGTGATGAGTAGAGCCCGGATTTTTATGTAATTACATATTTTAAATCGTGCATAATATTTCAATGAGAAGTAAAAATGTTGGCGAATTACGTCATTTGGGACTCCCTTATAAATTTTTATTTTACATATTTTTACATATTTTGCACGTTTATACATATTTTAACGATGTTACATAAAACGTACATATTTTCTGGGTTTCGTTACAATTTTGTTATTTTTTAAAAAATATTGTACTCACATTGTAAACTACTGTTTTTGCAAGTTTTGCTGAAAGCAACAAAAATCAATCTGCGAAATAGGATGCAAGTTAAATTGAGAATGCGATAATAACCGCCTCGCCTCGTTCTGATTGTTGTCCGTTTATATCAAAGCAGGTGCCGCTCGACAATGTTGACCTCCAATGTCACGCTTCTCATAGCGTTTTGGGCATTTATAAGGACTGGAGATATTGATTGTTACCATTGTCTCGGTAGTTGGCATCTTGTACTATAATAGCTGCGAGGAAACAAAGTGAGCTGCTGGACAACCATCAATATAGCGAGGCGATAATACTGCAGTTAGTTTCTTGCAAGTCTTAGTAAAATGGCACCAGTTACGTCCTCGCTATCCTGCAAGTTCTATTCATGGGTGAAATTAGATAGCCTTTACAACAAACGGAAAAGTAATAGTCTTTCAAGCATGAGGCAAAATAATTGATTTAGTGGCATTAACTTCAAATTCCTCAATTTCGCTCCTTTCTAAAAAAAATATTGCAAGAAAGTTATTCCAGACAAATCTACTCTGAGGAAAAAGTACTTTCATGTGTGTTATAGAGAAGCAGTTGCTCATATACGGAATGAAATTGTAGACTGCTGTATTTGGTTTGCCGTCGATGAAACTACAGATGACATGGGTCGGTACATAGCAAATTTAGCAGTAGGAAAACTAGATTCCGAAAGTCCTTCTAATCTCCTGCAAGGTGTTGGAACAAACAAATCATTCTATAATTGCAAGATTCGTAAATGATGGGATGAAGATTCTGTAGCCAGAGGGTGTCTGTGAGGAAAAGGTTCAGATGCCGCAGCGTACATGATTTAAAGCTGCTACTGCCCTTAAGGTTTTCTACCCGAATGTACCTGCTTGGCCCATGCATTGCAACATGTTGCTGAAGTAGCAAGAAGTAATTTTCCCTGTGTGAATAAGTTGATATCAGCAACAAAAAAGCTCTTCGTGAAAGCAGCGCACAGAATTCAGTGCTATAAAAATCATCTCCAACCTGTCCCTTTGTACTTACAAGATGGGGTACGTGGTTAGAAGCTGTGAACTTTTATTATAAACTTTTTGAAGGAGTCCAGTCAGTGGTGAACATGTTCTCTTCAGAAGTAGCTGTTTCCATACGTGAATCTCAGTAAATCTTTAAAGATCCGAAAGTGGCAAGCTCCTGTGCTTACATCAAAAGTAACTTCGGCTGGTTGCCTAGGACAATCAAGACATCGGGTTCCCTTCTTCACGAATATATGGATTTAATGGAACGTGCATCACAGAAGCTTAGTGTAGTTGCAGGAAGGAAGGTAGGTGAAAAATTCAAAGCTGTGCTAAACAGGAATCCAGGGTACTCTACGCTTGTGTCCGTATCAAAACTGCTAAATGGTGACAATGTCGATTTATCAAAACATTTCTGTGCAAATCAGATTCCTATACTAAAATATGCTCGTATTATTACTTGGGGAGAAGCTTCTCTGCTTAAAAGAACATTTTATCTGATAGGAGACAAACAATGACCCCTGAAAATATGCAGAAGTTGAACTGTACGTTGAAAGAAGCAAAAGACTCAAAATGAAAATCCATGGTTGTTCATTGTATGTCAAGAGATATAAAACTGAAAATGCATCTTCATTATAAAATTTAATTATTTTGAATTCATTGTTTCACTCATTGATAAATTGGTTCAGTATTTCAACATTGGTTCAACATTATTTAAGTAAAATAATTATGTGAAATGACGAAGTTTAATAAGAGTAATCCAAAACACATATTTTTATTTCGTGATTACCTACTTGAAAATAAATGTTAGGTAAATTCTGCATACAACAAAACATTTTCCCTATAATTAATTCTATATTTAGTACATTTTAACTCATTGTAATTAACTTATGTACTTACAGACCCATCAAATTTCAAAATTCTGAGTAATTTGCAGTCTGCATTTAGATTTGAGGTTGTAATCTTAGGATTTAGATTATTACATAATTTTACATATTTTATTGATATTACATATTTCATTACATATTTTGATGATTTTTGTTACATAAATATGTACATATTTCGCACCTTGATATTACATAAAATTCCAGGCTCTAGTGATGAGTATAGAAACAACAAATATCAGACTTTCACTGAAAAAAATGCTTTCTGTGTAAATATGGGCCTATAGAGATGTATAAGGACTCTAAAAAGAATATAGCCTGATAAGAGAAAAAAAAAATTCTGCAGAGGATGTGTTCAAAATTAATAACAACTGAATATTTACACCATGCTATTAGGAACCTGGCAACAGCACGAGAGTCGAAAAGGACGAAGCTAATGGCAACTTGTATGCGCTAGATAGAGACAGATATATCCCATTTAACTCCATACTGTCGTCTAAGGGTGATACAGGCTTTAGCTATAAATGTTCCAAACAAATGTAAATAAATGTTCCACTGATTTGTGCTTCTGACAGTTTCTAGGATAATGATGTACTTAACTAATTTCTGATGCATGTTCATTCTTGCACACAATGTGTGCACAAGTAAAATATATCACAGGAAATGTTCCCTGCACTTCTGTGACTAACAAATAGTTTGCCATTCCTCCCCTTAAAATAGTACATATATGTAATTTTTATACATTAAACATAGACTGGGCTGGAAATACCAATATATCAGAAATATAAGTTTCCTACCTTCTTGCAGATCTCGAGGCAAAATGCTCATAACTCACTCAAATTTCCTGGTTGTTCAGTCCACCAACTGCTGCCTTGTTTAGATGAAAGGTTCCCCGACATTCTTCCCTTAGCCAGAACTCACACATCAGGAAATGTAAGACACATGCTCGTTGTAATATGCCATTCCTAAGGCAGCGGACCTCAGAATCCCATTGGACGATCCACATCTCTTCCTGCATCGACAGTCCAGTGAATTTGTGATGAAATTCACAATTAAAGAATTCAGACATTCCTAGACCGTGTTCCCTTTCAAGCAATTAACTCTGCTTGGTGACAGGATTCTGTCACATCATAGTCCCATTAGACTAGAATAGCCATGTATGTATCTTTTTCTTGGCGTCACCTTGATTTTTACCTTTTTAGCAACCAAAGCTTTTTGTGTTTCAACTTTTATGTTGCTACTTTGTTCACCTTTTTGTTTTCTCCCTCTGTATCAGCTCTGAAGTAATCCAACGAGCACATAGGTTTTCAGGTGTACTAATATTGTTTTTACTGCCTGTAATTACCCTTGAGTCATTCTGAGAAGAAATCTTCCTTCAGCTCAGTTTTAATCATTTATTTTGAAGGAGAACTCAAGTACAGCATGTGTTAGGGAAAAAATCTTATAACATGTTTTATGGTATTAATTTTCATCCAGTTTTCGTTACACCATTGTTCTAATGATTGTATGGTATTATTCATTTGTTAATGGAGTTTATGCTGAGTATTTTGAGGAGCAGGTGTCCATATGTTAGATAGTCTGCATAAAGTCCACAATTAATATCACTTTTGAGTAGTTCTATTGGTAAATCATTAATCGTAATGTTAAAAAGTGTGGTGCTAATTACTGAGCCTTGAGGAAGTCCTGTTTTCACTTATTTGTATTTAGATGTTACGTTACTATATTTTGTTGCACAAAATCTTTGATTGATGAAACTATAGATCCAACGTAACATATTGCCATTAATATTCAATTTCATGATTTTTTTCATAAGTTTTAATTTCCAAACTAACCTGAAGACATCTTCAAAGTGTATAAATATTGCTGCTACAGGTTTTTGTGTGTCAAGAGAATCTTTAGTTTCTGGACTAAACTTCAGAGTCTGTTCTGTAGTGGAGTGGTGAGTTTGAAATCCTGCTTGAGCTAATGATATTAGATTTTTTTTTTTTTTTTAAGTACCATTAAGTCTGGACTGAACCATCGTTCCACTTTCTTAGTATACTTGTCAGTGAAATCGGACGATAGAAAGGTTTTCTGCAGTTTTCTTAGCTTTCAAAATTGGAATTATAATGGCTTTTTTCCACAAGGAGGGATACCGGTGTTCCATGTTTGATTAATAAGCTTCACTTATCTTCTCTGCTGAAAATTCTTGAAATTAAATGCAGACTATATAGTTTCACAGTACAGTAACTTTATCCTCAGTACAACTCTTGTTTATACTGGTCATCATTGTAACAACCTAAATTGCGGCCACGCCGTAGCTGAGTGATTGGACCATGCGTCTCTGACCAAAGTGGCCTGGGTTCGATCCCAGGCAACTGCATGTGGGATTTGTGGTAGACGAAGTGGCGCTGGGGCGGGTTTCCTCCGGGTCCTCCAGTTTCCCCACCATCTCATTCCACCGGTGCTCCATCTTTATTCCATGTATCATCAGGGTGTTTGCCTGCAGTGCAGTATGTAGTAAAAGCGGGCGTTAAACACTTCCAAAAAAAAAAAAAAAAAAAAAAAAAAAAAAATGAAATAACATTTCTGTGTTATCAACCTATGAAAACAAAAACTTATTAATAGAATCAGTCAATGGCGTTTCAAGATTAATTATGCAATCCTTGGGCTAATAAAAAATTTACAAAAATGTTTAAAGAACATGGTATAACTTTGGTTCCACAAAATAAATGTAACAAAAAAATTTGTTGAATTTTTCTAAAAAAGATCCAAATTTTAAAAATAATCTGCCATTAATCAATTTAACTGTTTGGATTGTGACAGGCTTTATATTGGTAAAACCAAATGTCATTGGGAAACTAGAATAAGAGAACATTTTAGAAATATTAAATATAAACAGATTGATAAATCAGCTCAGGCAGATCATTTTTGGTCATTTAATCATGAAATAAATCCAGAGGTTAAATTATTCAAACAATTAAATGGACCCAATATATTTAATGGTTTGGAAAAAGACATTCATTTTGAAAAATAAGGATCGCGTTATGAATTTTAACATACATCGACTGTTATGTTAATAAGTTTGTTTTGTTTTCATAGGTTGGTAACAGAAATGTAAGTGATTTGGGTTGTTACAATGGTAACCAATATAAACATGAGTTGCACTGAGGATAATATTCTGTGAAACTACGTAGTCTGCATTTAATTTCAAAAACTTTCAGCCGTTATTAAGATAAGTGAAGCTAATCTTTAGAATTGAATTGCTTCACTGTTAATAGCTGCAGTTTTTCATAATATAATTATGCAGAGGTTTCAACTAAGAGTGATTGCATTCACGTAACAGAATGGTAATTGAGCTGTAGAAAGAGTTTTCAGTAAGTTAAAACTTGTAAGAGATTGGCGCAAAATGAAAGTGCAACTAGAATCTACAAGCTATTCAAGGCACTTTTTGTGGCCTTAGAAACTGGAAGTTCCTATAAATTAACATCAAGACGCTAACATAGATTGAAGAGCTGTGCAGTAATGGATGTTGAATCTTCACCTAGAAGACTAAGACCACGCCACTGATGATGTCTACCACAGGTGTGGACGAAACACCTATACCTCTAAACTCCAGCAGACCACGGCTTTTAAGCCCGGAAGAAATCTCTAGCTATAATTCTGCTTCCAACTACTAATGGATGTTGTGTTTCATAGACAGCAATCCGTTAATATTGACTTAGCTAAAAAGTACATCAAATTCAACAGTACAGCTTTATTATTTAGACCTGACCCTGCAGAAATGCAGAGGAGGAGAAGGTAGTCTAGGGCGGGGAAAAAGGCTGGCAGTATTCTCCTTACCTGCTTTTGTTACCCACATTGTGCACACACTCGCTACACAGTTACTACCGACCCAAAACCCCTCTCAGAAGATAGTGGACTAGTCCGACCAATGCACATACTGCTAAGCAGGGTCAGGTCTAAAATAATCAAGCCTGTACTATGAATGCTTGTGTAAATAAAATTTGATTTTTAGTTAAATAGTTCAATAATTTTAGTTAAAGTCACTATTTTTTTTTTTTTTTTTTTTTTTTTTTTTGGGGGGGGGGGGGTAGGTGTTTGCATTGTGGTTTCACCTTCAAGTGGTACTTTTGCTTCCCTTGTTAACTCACAAATGCACGCACACACACACGCACAGAGGCATGTGCACAGGCTGATTTGAGAGTAAATAGGGTTTTATTAGAGTGGATTGTTGCCAATATGCAACTTAATCTGGAAGTTAGTGTGTTTAGTTCCAAACACCTTAGTTCAAATTTTGAAATCTTTCTGTGATGAAACATAATGAAGTTATTTTAACATTTATATGTAAAAAACTGAATTTTTACCTATAAACCTTAATTCAATTT
Organism: Tenodera sinensis; assembly: GCA_030765045.1. Lineage (NCBI taxonomy): Eukaryota > Metazoa > Arthropoda > Insecta > Mantodea > Mantidae > Tenodera > Tenodera sinensis. The sequence continues at coordinate 196,891,902 of CM060961.1, forward strand.
TTCTCAAGTTTGCAAAAGATATTCAGTCTCTAAAGAATTGCATTACTTCATCTGTAGTGTTATTCAAATGGGTCTTTAGAATAGTGATGTGTTTGTGACAAACAGTGTAAAAGAATTGAAATTGAGTTTTTATTTGTGGATGCTGTTTAGGTGCTGGGTGTTCTCAGCGTCCCGTTCTAGACCTCTTAATTTTGTTCAAGAGGCCTCTTTGTCAGGCTTGAGGTTCTTTTGCATGCCATAAATCTATGACACAGGGCTACCTGCTTTATTCCCTACCAAAGGAAGCCATGCTAAGGTATTTTACAAATGGAAAAATCCATCCCCCTCTGCTGGGTTTGAACCCATAATCTCTAAAATCAGAGGCTTGGAAGAGGACGTGACAAACAGTGCATGATGAGTCATCAGCATACTGAAATAATTTGCCATCTTTAGGTATGACATTAATATTGTCGCGTGTAAAGAATGAATAATTGAGGTCCTAAAATACAAGGGCCGTCTCAAAAGTAACTTGCACTATTTTTTTAAATCCTCGCGGTAGGCGGAAAAAGTCTGAAAGTCCCAGGATATATAGGTATGGGTGTAGTAGCAGCACCGTAAAATTCCTAGGCCCCTAAGTTTATTGCTTGGACATTAAAACGGCAGTAACAATGGAGACTCCACTCGTTCCTACCGCCGATTGCGAAGTTCGCGCTGTAATCCGTTTTCTGATGGGGAAAAAATAAATGTCCGACTGAAATTCATTGCGAGTTGTGCAGTGTTTATGGAAAAGACGTTTTGTCAAGACAAATGGTTTCTCATTGGCCCCAATCGTTCATTGAAGGGAGAACAACATAACACAATGAGCAATGAAGCGGCCAACCCTCCACTTCCCTCGCTCCGGATATTGTTGACGAGGTTCGAGCAGTCGTGAACACCGATCAGCGCCTTACACTTGATGCAGTTTTGTTTCAACTTCCTCCGTATATTGAAATAAGCCGTGCATCGCTTCACATGATTATTTCTAAGGATCTGTGTCTATGGAAAGTGTGTGCAAGTTGTGGAAACGAATGGATGAGGCAACTCCAAAAAAAGGCAAAAGTTGTTGCACCGGCTGTCAAGGTCATCACAACGATATTCTGGGATTCGAAGGGAGTACTGTTAATCGATTACCTGCTCTAGGAACCACAATGACAGCTGCTCGCTATTGTGAGGTGCTGAGAAAACTCAAAAGAGCCATACAAAACAAAAGGAAGAGAAAGTTGAGCAAAACAGTTTTTCTGGTCCACGATAACACACTCCCGCACGCTGCCCGTGAAACTCAAGCCATTTTGAACAGTTTCGATGGGATGTTTTCGGTCATCCATCTAGTGCACCTGACCTTGCACCAAGTGATTACCATCTTTTTCCGGAGCTGCAGCAACATCTTGGGGGAAGGCACTTCGTAAATGACGAGGAACTGAAACAAGAAGTGGAAAGATGGCTATCCAGTTTGGCGGGAGAGTGGTTTGACATTGGGTTAAAAAAACTGTTACCACGGTATCAAAAATGTATTTAGGCTCAAGGAAATTATGTGGAAAGATAGGTACTGAATGTAGCTTTCAAAATATACCCTTTTTAAAATATTTAAACGTTTTGTTATTTTTTAAAAAAATAGTGCAAGTTACTTTTGAGACGCCCCTCGTAGATCCTTGTGGTTCTCTGTGGGTTAGTATTTGCCTTTTAGATGTAAATTTGCTGTTCTGTTTATAAGAATACAGATTATTTTCGGTTAGTCCTATAGAATATATTCATTTTACAAGGCCTCTAATGCCAAGGTCATAAATTTTATCCATTAATTTAGTCCATTTACACAGCTGAAAGCTTTTGTAAGGTCTGAAAAGACGCCTGCAATATATACCCGAATCAATGTTGTTTATTATCTCTTCAGTGCAATCTGAAACATTTTATGGCAGAGCTACTTGTCACAAATCCATATTTATGTTTGAGTAATAACTCATGTTTTTCTAAATAATTTGTAATTCTTTTATAGAGAATGCGTTCAAGTATTTTATTGAAAGCCAGTAGATATAGGCCAGTAATTATTTATGTTCTCTTTATTTCCTTTTTAAAAAAAGGGCATAATTTTAGCAATTTTCCAAGTATCAGGAAAGATTCCAATTATAAGTTTATAATTGTAATGTAAGGATCTGCTGTTGCTGTCCTGTGTGCTTTAATGAGTGAAATTGCAAGTGGTTGCAGATGCTCTCCAAAAATTATTTGCTGCTCGTTTTGCATAGAAACAGGATGAATTTTCATAAAACCGACCAACTGCAGGGACTGATTCCTTACTGGAAATGGAGGAAAAAAGATCCTATGAATATGTGTCTGGAAATACATTGCTGCCACAGTAGATGGCACTGATGAATGACGTTTTCTCTGACCACTCACAGTGTGTTACTTGTGTGTTGCTGATTGTGTAATCGAAGCAGTGTACTGCAAGAAGCAGAATGGTCTGGTATTCATGCGGGGAACGAGCTGAGATGTGTTTGTGTATGGCCAAGCAGAGGGAAACTGTCAAGAAGCAGCATGGCTAAACCAAAACAGGTACCCTCAGAGACATCACATAGCACAACTCTTCAAGCCCTGTTTGGACATTTGTGTGATCATGGGTCCTTTCAGACAGACAAATATGCAGGGAGGTGGTGGACTGTGTGTACACCAGATTTGCAAGAACAGATTGTACAGGATATTGAGACAAATTCTAGTCGAGCTCCAGGCAAGTGGTCCACCAACATGATATAAGCCAAAGCACGTTGTCATCTGTGGGCTACAAAAAATCCTCGGGGAGTGGTGGAAGCATCTCATCAGCATTGGTTTAGCATCAATGTTTAGACAGTGTTTCTTGATGACCGTATACGTGGACCAGTTATTATTCCACAATGCCTCAACGGAGGAACAGAATATTTTGCCCGGTTTGCTTGAGAATGTGCCTTTGGCACATGGTTGAAACATTTGCTAATACAAATGGCTGTTTATTTGAACATGTGTTGCAGTAGAAATAAGTTTTTCCTCACCTTTCAATTGCTGCAGATACGGCGTTTTTTTCCCCCTCAAAATGATATGTGAAGTGTGGTGCATTGTATCTTTCAGCTGTACCACAGTGTGAGCTTGGGCTTGGGCTTGGGCTGTTGATGTCTTTCACCAGACTCTCGATAAGCAACCTTCTGTATTTAACAAGTGACTGACACTTGCCTGTGGATCCCAAACTTTGTATAAAATGTAAGAGTTCACTGTTGCATCTTCCAGGCAGCAGAAAAATAATTTGCACCCCACTTCAACAATTTTTCCATAAACACATGTTGCACAATCATGGTCACTACAATCCACATCGCCCATATTTTTGGTATAATCATGCATACACCGCAGCTTTTATACATATTTCTAGTACCCCCCTTCAAAATTGTTATAGTTTTTTGCATAGAGTTATCATGAAGTGTAGAGTTAATCAAGACTGTCCTTCTGTCTTTCTACCCCATAACCCTCCCATTGTCATTCTGGTGAGAACTGGTTTTGCTAGAAACCGCAAAAAAAACATATTCCTCATGGAAGAATTAACAATTTCAAACCCTTGTGGAACCCCCAGTTAGAAGAACTGAAAAAGCAAAGGGATATAGCTAGAAATACAGCTGAACAAACAAAAAACATATCGGATACACAAATAGGGCAGAAGAAATGTGCCTCACTAAAAAAAAGAAATTAATACAGCTAAAAAGAATCACTTTAATAATTTCTTAGAAAAAATGGATTATAGGACAGATGGTAACAAAGCCCATAAGTTCATAAAAAAGGTCAAGGACAGGAAAGAAAACAACAGCACACCTGCCATACACAACAATAAAACATTAGTAAATGATACAGTCATTGCCGAAACATTCAAGAAATATTATGCTAATTCACATAAAGTAACAAGAAATAATGAAAAGGAACGTAAAGAATTTAAGAAAGATTTGAAACAAGAAAAAGAATGTGATCCTAACACTCAATGCAATATCTTTTTTCAAAATTTTAAGATGCAAGAACTGAACATTGCAATAAATAATCTAAAAAACAAAAAGTCTCCTGGACCAGATCACATACATCCGGAGTTCATAAAAAACCTTGGAAAAACAGCAAAGCGGCGGTGCCGTGGCCGAGCGGTTAGCGCGCTCGCCTACCACCTAGGTGGCCCGGGTTCGATCCCAGGGACCCGCATGTGGTATTCGTGGTGGACGAAGCGGCGTCAGGGCGGGTTTTCTCCGGGTACTCCGGTTTCCCCCGCCATCTCATTCCACTGGTGCTCCATCTTCATGTATCATCAGTGTCACCGCTTGCGGTGCCGTAGTAGTAAAAGCAGGCGTTAAACACAACAACAACAACAAAAACAGCAAAACAATTACTAAAACTCTATAATCTATCCTGGAAAACCACTGTACCTGCTGAATGGTGAAAAGTAATAATTGTCCCACTCTTGAAGAAAGATAAAACAGCATCAGAAATAAAAAATTATAGACCAATAGCTCTTACTAGCACAATAGCAAAAGTGATGGAAAGAATGGTGTCAAACAGGTTAAATTGGTTTCTAGAATCACAAAATTTAATATCCCCATGTCAAGCTGGATTCAGAGAGTTCCACTCTACAAATGAACAAGTCTTACTTTTCAGTCAAGAAATCAAAGACTCCTTCAATAGAAAAGAAGATAATGTATCAGTTTTTATTGATTTCCAAAGTGCATATGATTCTATATGCAGAACAAAACTACTAAAGAAAGTAAAAAAAATAGGGATACAAGGTCCAATGTTTTTATGGCTATGTCATTTCCTAACACAACGCTTTATTGCTACCAGATATGGAAGAAATATATCTAAATACAAACAACTACATCGTGATATAAGTGCTGAGGCTTTCACGGCCGGCATTATCAACTATGTTAAGTAGATTTTCCGGGCTTGTGGGCCGTGGTCGAGTTGGATTACCTTCCTCCGACGTTTCGCTGAAAACTGCGTCCGGCATCTTCAGGGTCAACCTCTGTTATTTTGGTCTAAATTAGCGGCTGCACATAAACTAAAGTTCACTGCAAACTTTCATATTCATCTTTGTTTGTTATTAGTGTCCTTGGTAACATAAATTTTTTTCACGATCGCTCGTTCTCATGAATACCAACATGAGATTATCGATCTCAAATTATATTTTCAAATGCCGGCAAATGGGACGTCTCTGATCCTGGTATAAAAGAGAAAGCTTTCCGTGTCTCGGGTTTTCTTCTCCCTCTTATTAGAGCCGGCAGATAAGCAAAACTTGGCATGTGATTGCAAACACTTTGTTAAAAACCTAGAAGTAAGACATTCTCCATGTTGTAGTAAAGAACTTAAAAGAGCAGGAGGTCTTGAAGTGTTGGTTGAGGTCTAGGTGGTGATTAAACTTACGAAGAAGTATTTCCAAATTTTTGTAATGGCTATTGATAGCGTGGTAAATCTAAAATTCATAAGTTTGATAAATCAAAACATAAGATGGGCAGATGGACTTTACAGGCAGTATATGTAGATATGGATAAATATTTTAACTAAACATGTATGGGGAAAGATGATCTGCTCCTTAATAAAAGGGTGTCTCACACTTTAAAGTGCTGGAAAATGCAATAGGTATAATGAAGGCAAAAATGGAATACTACTTCCTGTAATGTAACAGAAGGTGGCATAAATAATAAAAAAGGCCATAAAAATGGCAATACAGAGGGGGGACAATGTTCTGTAGAATAACCTATGGACGCTACAGATAGTATTATAAGAATCCTATATCTGAATATACAGTGTTTAAGAACTTATGTGTTTTTATCAAAGGTATGAATTGTAACGTTTTATGTCTAAATGAGCACTGGCTTCAAGAAAACCAAATAGAATATATAGGGATTGAAAACTACTAAGCTCTTTCTGCAGAAAATGGTGGTAATGCAGTGTACATGGTAGTTCATTAGCAACAAAAAAGATAGAACTAAACAAATTTTGCATAGAAAAAGCATTCAATCTAATAGGGGGATAACCAGCAGTTAAAATACCATAATAATCACATTATATAAGTCCCAAAGGGGGATCCTAACCAGTTTCTTGAAAGTATGAAAAAAGTGCTGATCCATTTTAACTTCAACTATAAAGTAAAAATTTGTGGTAACTTACATGCTCACTTTAACATGAATAAAGCAATAATATGGTGGCTTGTTTTTAACTTTATTACAACAGATGAAGTACCATTGTACAAATACAAATCCTACTCAAACTGCATGCCGTCATGCATGCTGACCATAAAGTACTTGCATGCAAAATATGCGAGCAGTCAGTGAACTACGAAAAGAAGTATTTTATATCACAACATATCGGCACAATCAAACAGTAAAATGTAACTTCTCAAGGCCACTGGAAAGAAGATTTCTTTGCTTCCAACAGTAATTGCAACATCAAGTCGAAAATCCCAGTTTGCATTCAATTTATGTAAAGCTTTCCTCAGTGCCAGAATCTCTTTGTGAAAAATACAGAATCATACATTATTACAACTTTCATTATTCATGAAAGAAATATGTAGTTGCGTTTTGGAGGTATAAATTGTATAACCTGAAATAATTGTATAACCGTATCTCACTTTATTGTTGCTTTTGGTTATGTAAATTTTTTCCCAAATGTGCAGTTCTATTGATGAATTTAGAGATTTTAATAAATTTATATTGAGGCTAATGTTGTGGTTTTCATTCCAGAAGTGGTGTGCCACAGCAGACTTTTCTGTTTGTTTTAATTTTATGTTCCGTGATGTTCCTTTGGTCTGATATCCAAATTTCTTTTTGTTTTTCCTATATAGCTTTTTTCACAACTATTGCAGTTGATTTGGTAAATTCCAGATTTTAGATTGTAAAGGACTCAGGGGTCTCCGTCTAGGGGATATGTGAATAGCGACCACAAGGTACCCAAGCTGAGCTTGCTTCCACTTACTGGTGTTTTGCTCCTCACTGTAACTCTTCTATCTGACCTTACCTTGGTCATCTCTTGTTCTCTTCTGACCCCGATGCTATTAGGGTTCCTGAGGGCTAGGGAGTCTTTATTTTTCCAACCTCTCCATTTCTCTAATTTCTCTATAAAGTCTTAACCCCTAACATGCTGACTTGTCATGGCATGTAATACGTCCTTTGGTAATCAGAGGATATGGTCGGTGAATTTATTTTGATAATTCTCCCGGTCAGGTTGGTGAGACCCGTAAACCAACGACAGGTGTGGTCCTCCAGACATTCTTGGGGTTGTGAGAGAGCGATGTAACCGCCAAAACATAAAAATATGGTGCTCTCTGAAAAGCGGTTGCTATTTCTGCTATTGCTCTCTTTATATTGGAGAGCAAGAGGATTAATGACTTCATTGTCAGAAATCCAGCATTAGCTAACAACAACAACAACTTTTGGAGAAGTATACTAACTAATCGGTATCTAGTGAGTCAGGTTTGTGAAAATATTACTTAACTGAATGTTACGATGACAGAATGAAAATCATTAAAGATAAAATGAAAAATAAGATGATCTGGATATCTATCAACGAGTCAACTGATACCATGGGTCGTTTCATTGCCAATGTTGTTATTGGACTATTAGATCCTACAGAAGATGAATCAATGAAACCATTCCTGCTTACTATAGTGTCTTGAGAAAGTTAACAACGTAACTGTTGTGCAGTTATTCACCAGTTCATTAAAGTTGCTGTGACCTGAAGAGATTCAATACGTCTTACTTTTCATCTGTGACGCTGCACCCAATATAAAAAAGGCTGGAATAGTGTTAAAAGTGTTATTTCCATAACATGCTTCATGTGACCTGTGTAGCACATGGCTTTCACAGAGTGTCAGAAGAGATACAATGCTTGTTTCCGGATGTTGACAGAGTATGAATATCTTTGTGAAAGCCCCATGAAGAATCCTGACATTTAAATCCATTGCACCAGATGTACCTTGCCCCCCCCCCCTCCCCCAATCTGTCATAATGAGATGGGGACATGGATCTCAGCAGCACTTTACTATGCTTCAAATTTCCAGAGTATAACTTATGTGGTGAACACTCTGGAGGATGAAGCATCTTGATTTGTAGCAGTCAAGAAACTTCTCAACTCTTCAGAAGTGAAAAATAACAACTTTCATTGTGACTGAGTTTGGGTTCCTGCCACAAATGATCTGCCAGCTTCAAGAAAAAGGACAACCTTTAACAAAGTCAGCGAAAATTGTGGATGATGCAGTGCAAAGACTGGACAGTGTACCAGGGAAACAGGGTTCATTAGTTAGTGAAAATTGTTATCAAAAAATTGTGATCTGGATAAACTTAGAACATCTCAAAAATCTACAGCGTGACAATTCCGTTGCAATTGAAATGTATCCTACAATGATGCTATGTTTTGGATTTGCTCCAATAACCTCTGTCGATGTTGAGAGGTCATTTTGTCATATGAAAAATATGTTATCTGACAGGAGACTCAACATGACCCCAGAGAACTTAAAAAAGCATTTGGCTATCATGTGCAATGAATAAGGCATTGCAATACACAGGCCTTTTAAAACATATTTCATTTTTGTGACAATCACAACACTAGTTTTTTAAAATGTGACAATCAAGTTACGGAATAGTGTTATCTATTAAATAAATGGATTTTTCTAATTGGCTGTTTTAGTATTTGTTGTTGTTGTTAGCTAATGCTGGATTTCTGACAATGAAGTCATTAATCCTCTTGCTCTCCAATATTTTTCACTGATGGATGGGGCACTAGAAGTGGCTGGGCATATTTGAAGGTGGTCTCGATCCATTTCCTCTTGCAGATCACATAGAGGACAGAGTGGTGAAGAATATATCCCAATTCTGTTTAAATGTTTTGCCAGACAATCATGTCCTGTAATCAACCTGAAGGTTGTAACTGCTGTTTTTCGAGGATACTCAGGAATTACTGTTTGAATGTTTGGTAGTTCCCATCTTTTATTTTTTGATTTTTCATAGTAATATTTTGCAATAATTTTTTTGAATTCAGAGTTGACTGATCTTTTAGCTGCATAAAATGGTAGATTAACTATTGATTTCTGCACATTGCCGGTACCCTTTTTTTGCAAGAAAATCAGCTTTCTCATTACCACTCAGTCCACAGTGAGCTGGTATCCATTGGAAGACTAGGTGTTTTTGAAGTGCTGTTAGATGGGTAAGGATTTTCCAACATTCTATAATTGTTTGGTTTTTTGGTGACAACTTGGAAGTAATTGCTATAATTGCTGCCCTGGAATCTGAGAGAATAACTGCTTGCTGAAAATGTGAAATTCTGTACAAAAGATTTTGTAGGGCCATTCGAATTGCTTCAATTTCTCCATCAAAGTTTGTAGTTCCATAACTTAAAGATTTGTAATAGGAAAAGAGGTGACATGTGACTCCAGCACCTGCTCCATCTTGGTTTGATATTAATGATCCATCAGTATAAATATGGAGCCATTCGTGTTCTGGAAATGTAGTATGGATTGTCTCTAATGCCAATAATTTTAGAACACTAGTTGGAGTATCACTTTTCTTAACTTCTTCTGTCAGGTGTAAATAATATGTGATGTCTAATGTTTGTGTCGGATTGACTTTAGATATGAAGTTTTCCTTTGAATTAGGAAGGTATACATTCTTCTTGATGTCTTGAATTTTGGAAAGAAAGCTCTCCTGAGTCTTTAGTGTATGTGTAAAATTTCTCTTGTGCCATGTATTGAATGGGAGTCTGATCAACTTTTCGTGTTGAATAAGAGCCGCTTTTTCTATTTCATATTCATTGGGGCATTGGTTGGTTAGTATTTCCATAGCTGCTATTGGTGTGGTTTTGATAGCACCTGTAATTAATCTCAGACTTTGGTTTTGAAAGATTTGAATTTTTTTTGTGTTTCCTGTTACAAGAACTTCGCTGCAGTAAGTAAATAATGGCTTTATATGTTGTTTTAGTATTTATAATACCCTTTTTGCCTGCCTATTTTAATGATCTATAATGCCTAAACTTCCGGTCTCTGATTATAACAAATCTGAAACCAAAATGTGGTTAGCTGAAAGTCTTGGAGTCCAAGTAAATGGATTGTCAAGCACTATTCTTTAAAGTTATCTGTTAAAAAAAAATCTTAAAAATCAGAAATCTGAGTTTAGATAGTATAAATAAATTTAAAGATAGCCCAGCATTAGTGAACTGGGAGGCAATTCTTTATAATAATCAGGGATCAGCTGAAGGAATGTTCAAGCTTTTCTTTGCAAAATTTGATAATTTAATAATTCATGCAGAAAAAGTTGTTGTTAGCTAATGCTGGATTTCTGACAATGAAGTCATTAATCCTCTTGTTCTCCAATAGTAATGATATTGAAGAGAGCAATAGCAGTAATAGTAACCGCTTTTTAGAGAGCACCATATTTTTATGTTTTGGCGGTCACATCGCTCTCTCACAACCCCCAGAATGTCTGGAGGACCACACCTGTCGTTGGTTTACGGGTCTCACTGACCTGACCGGGAGAATTATCAAAATAAATTCACCGACCATGTCCTCTGATTACAAATCAGAGGACGTATTATATGCCATGACAGGTCAGCATGTTAGGGGTTAAGATTTTGTAGAGAAATTAGAGAAATGGAGAGGTTTAAATTTAAAATCATTGAAACATGCATACAGTGGGGCTAATAACTAAATTATTGAAAATGAATGGCAATTAAGCACTCGTGGTTTTAACAATTTTCTTGCCCAAGTTGAACCAATCTTTTTAATATTATGGATCTATACTTTGAGTTTTAAAAATACTTTGACTACCTTCTTCACTCTCAAAAAATCAGAGTTGAAGATAAAAGGATCAGATTCTATTCTCTTACTTTAAATTGATGTTGTATTTTATTTGGTAGTGTGTGCAATTCATCCTCACACCCTACCCCACATTCCAAGAAAATTTGTACTCTTATAATACAGTTGAACCTGGTTATGCATATAACAAGGAGAAGAGGGAAGACTACTTTTAAATCAGAAATACCTACAACTGAGATTTTGATAATGCATCATATTTTTTTAAAAAAAGGAATGCAGTGAACCTACATGCATAAAATTTTACAAAGATATGTATGAAGAAAACATTATTTTGAATGTGGTCCTTTAAGGAAGTCAGTTAATTTGGCTTGTTTCACTTTTCTTGCATGAAGTGCATACACCTCGTTTTGTTACTGATGACGGTACATAGCATGGTATAAGCAATTCCTAAGTCTGAAGCAATTTCGGTTTTGGTTTTGTTTGGACTAAGTCCCACCTCTTGTATGAATTTTACTTTCTGATCTACTGTGCACCATTTCCTTTTTCTGTTCTCCATGGCAGATTAAAAACAACTGAGTACTGAAAGACAAAACCGCTGTTCAACAATAATCATCAGATGCTGAAAATGTTTGTTTACTTCTCATTTGTTGCTACGACATCGTTGCGAAGAAAGTTGCCCACTCAGGTTGGGTCTTTGTCAACAAAGATAAGATAATTACATAAAACTTAGTTATATTTCACTGAAATTTAATACGTATAACTGTGAATTACTTACAAATAAGATTTTATTAACATGTCTCTCAATTACATTTCACCAAGACCTACAAAAATTTATGTATAAATGCAAATTATGTAGAACTGGGTTACGTGTAAAGCAGGTTCAACTGTATCTGTGAAGTACTTGCTTATGCAGTCAATGGAGAGACCCCACAATTATTTTACTGATGGTGTTGTTTGTGTGTTCTAAGATATCAGTGAAAAGAAAGTGTTGTGATAAACATTGAACATAAGCTTCCATACATAAGGCCAATCAATCATATTTGACTGTACTAACACACACCAACTGTGTTTAGGTACTTTATAAAGTATAATCAGAAATGCCATAGCCATTGCTATGAATTTTTCACTTCTGATGCCATCTTTTAATGTGTTAAACTTCTCATTTCCCTATCAAATTCCAAATTCTATTGTTACAACGCAATGATGAAATTTGGTAGAAAATACAATCTTCTTTTTTTTTTTTGGTCTTTTGCATTTTTATAGTACTTATAATTTTTATACTGTATAGCTGGTTTTTTAATAAAACAAGTCTAAATGCTATTTAATTGGTCCTATGAAGTCTAGGTAAGGCACTGCATTGAACATGAATTCCATTTTTCTTAGTTCCTTTTTTCTCCACATTTTTCAATTTCCAAAATGTTCTTGAGCCACAGTTTATAACTTATTACCTTGAAATTTTCAGGTAAGCTCCAGCAATAATAGATCTAAAAATTGTTGTGCACTAGTTAAAAGTATGAAATAGTTCAGCAGAAATTAAATTCTTTTGCATAACTCAAATGCAGAAAAAGTAAAATAATGGATTTGAAAGTTATAATAAAAGGAGGAAAGTAATTGACACATACAACTAGTACAACAAAAAGCTTGAAAGAATAAAAAATAAAATGCCAAAAGATTTGCTTTTAAACATACTAAAAGACCATAGGAAGCAATAGAGGAAAAATTTAGTTGATACTGTGACAAATAACAATTCCAGTTACTTCAAATGTCACATTATTTCTCTTCTCAAATTGGATCACAAAACACAGTTCTCTGTTTTATCATTAACACAATTTACAATTTGTTGTGATCTTGCAATTCACAGCTATTCTTCTCTATTGTAATCTTGACCCAAATACTGCTCTTTGTATATAACAAACAACTCCAACAATTAGCTGTCCAAAACTGACGATACACACACTCAAACTGCTTCAACATTCACTGTCTCAATACACACTTAAAAACACTCCATACCTCATGCCAACACACATTAAAAAACTGGCTTCTCTGCTCATGTGACTTGCTTGTATAAGTGAGAATTAGATATTGCCAATTTGGCTGGTAATACATGTTTTTCTCTAAACCTCACCTAACAAACTAGCAGTCGAAAGCTTCTCAAATCATCTACAGTGGGTCTTTGTTCTGGCCCAACTATTGTTCTTGTTTACCAGCCGAGCAATGTAATGGTGTGAGGTAGCTTGACCTTGAGCATCCTTTGAAGCATACGGCTGCCATCACACTACAAACAGAAATGCAAACCAAAGTTCATAGAAAATTATTTTGTAGCTGTATTTGAGTTGACCTATAGACACTTCTAGTTTCACTTACTTTTTATCTGGACACGTTTTGAAGACTATTGTCTTCATTATCAATGGCTTCTCGACTCAGTTGATAATGAAGACGATGATGTGTGTGGATAAAAAGTAAGTAAAGTGAAAATGAAAGTGTCTGTAGGTTGACTCAAATACTCCTACAAAATCATCTGAAAAGTTTCACTGATTATATAACTTTGTATATTAAGTGGAATAATTCATAGAAAAGTCGGACAGTAAATGTAAGGCAACATGGTCTTTCATTAACTCCATGACAGGTAGATACAGCAGAAGTGAAAGAAAAAGTTCTGATGATTTCAACAATTTCTTTTCAGTCGTTATATAACTTTACAGTTACATTCATGTTGAGACACTGCAATGAGTTTTATAAATGAAGTAATACTAGAGAAAGAAAATAAGAATTTTTTGCTTAAAGAAGTAGCATGGAATGAGGTTATAAAAGTTACTAAAAAAAATTAAAGAACTCAAACTATTGAAATATTTGACATTTCTAACAATGTTATTCGAGAAGTAGTACAGCACATTGAGCAGTTTTGATGTTTCAGTAAAGACAGTTTTCCAAAAGAGCTAAAATTTTTCATTACTAATATACAAAAACGGTAAGCAAGAAGGTATGACTAGCAGTGAACTTATTTCAATAATTCCTACTATGACAAGCATTATGGAATGTTTATTAAAAATCCATTTGCAGGATTCTTCTGAAAACAAACTTACTCTTTAGTAATCATTTCAGATATCATAGAATAAAATCAACAATACTATGAGGGTCAGTCAAATGAAAACAAGACATGATATAACAAGCATGGCGTGGAAGTTGGTAACACTGTAGGTGTGTGTGTATAAAAGTGCCCTCTATTGGAAATCAGGACGTAACAGTGCAAACATTCAATGCTGTGCCATTTGTCTATTAGATATGCTCAAATTGAGGTCAAGGAGTCTGTCTGCATCTGACATCACGACTGAGGCTGGGTAAGAGGAATGCAAGGAGTGGTACATTTCTTGACAACAAAGGAGCATTAGAAGGTGAAATTTATGCTCAAATGTCTGTTCTGCATGGTGGACACTGTTCACCACTGGTGGATATCATCATTATCATCATTATTTAAAAGGACTGGGTTGTTAGGTCTGTTCTAATATATTAAAGGTACTATTGCCATCCTGCTAAGGGTCTCCCTCTGTACCTATACCTTCTTGGCTAGTAGAAAAATAGATCCTTTGATATTATTATTATTATTATTATTATTATTATTATTATTATTATTATTATTATTATTATTATTATTATTATTATTATTATTATTATTATTATTATTATTATTATTATTATTATTATTATTATTGTATGGATTGTATAAGAAAAAGCCGTAGAAAATCAAGATTGGATAAGATTAGAAATGAAGACATCAAGAAGTCAATTGGATAGTACAGAGAAAATGGGGCGTAAAATGCTTAAATGGTTTGGATGCCCCAAAGGATGGGTGAAGAATGATGGCCTAGGAAAATATTAGAACGGATAACACAAGACAGAAGAGGATGAAGGTGGCCAAAAAGATGCTGGAAGGGTGAAGTAAATGAAGCAATGAGAGTGAGAGACCTAGAAGAAGTTATGTGTCTAGATAGGCAAGTGTCAACCATAGAAGTCTGCGAAATAATAATAATAATAATAATAATAATAATAATAATAATAATAATAATAATAATAATAATAATAATAATAATAATAACAGCAATAGTAACAATGACAACAATAAAACAACTAAGCAGTATAGAATATCATATAAGTTACTTAATTTCACATTTGGCTTTTGTTCAGAGTAAATACTGGCCCGTTTTCGTTTAGTTAGAGCCATGTTCAGAATTTTTGGTTTGATTTGTTATAGGAATTTACAAATTTGAGGTTATTGTTGTGTATTAGTTTTGGTATTTCTAGATCTTGCAAAATGATACATTAATCTGTATGGTCTGGTAGGCTCAGTGTAGAACACTTATATGTCATCGTTCTTGGCCCCTGACCTTGACTGGAAGGCCTGTAGGTGAACCCATAGGTTTTGTCTCTTTCATTAGCTCATATAATTCTGCAAATGAAACCTAGCACTAAAGGGGAGAGAGGGGGAAGGCAATGAAGTCTCTATGATCTGAGACCGAGTCCTTGCTAACTCACAGGTGCTTTTTAGTGCAGCGTGCAGTTGAAGACATAGTTAGATCTTTGCAATAAGGAGTGAATATAGTGAATTTGTGAGTCATTGATCATAGCGCAAATCAATTATGCCACCTGTACATTCTAAATTAGGGACCAAAACATTACACAGTCAGAGTAGAGAAATTGTTTCAAATGTATGGGCGTACATGAAGAAAGAAGCTAAAAGCAAAGGACTGCTTCCATCAGAAGATTTTTTCAAAAAAATTGAAATAATTCAAAAGCACGTATCAGATGCCACAGGAGTATCAGAAAGAAGGTGCATTGTGGAGACATTTTTCTGCATGGACTGTACTGCCTTAGTAACAAGAACGTTATCTGAGTAGCATATGAAGCTGACACACCAATTCACTTGCTGTCTGCAGTCATCTGGCTTGGTAAATAAACTCGCTTTCAAGCTTTACATTTACTTCCTCCAGGGGCCAAGAATGGTGAATCCAGCTGTACATAATAGTGCAGTTTGTTTTGAGGTTGCCAGTCTGGGTTGCTCACTTTGGTTAAGCACTGGCATACTGATCTCAAGGTCATGGTTCAAACCTGGCCCAGTCCAGTGGTTTTTAACATGCATAAAAATAGATTTACTGGCTTGTAAAAGAACTTCTGTTCCACAAAATTCCATTCAGCGGTGCTGAAATAATCCTGGCAATTGAGAGTCATTAACATACTATACATCTATGTATATTATGTTGGGGTCAGTAACAATGTTGTTAATGGCCGTACTCAAGTTAGCTGTAATTCGGGTTGGTTCATTAACCTTCGTATTCCGGTTGTACAAGTTTGTCTATTTGAACTTGAGTTTATCATTAGATTCCTGCAGAAATCAATGTTAATGTCACCCATAACCATCCCTGAACAGATAGTGTTGGTATTGAATTTTGCCTAAATATAATGGGGTTTGCAAAAATGCAAACTCTGTCCCATTTCTTAGCTTTGGAACAAAAGATAGAGGTTAGGTTTACTCTGGGATTAGATTTTGTGATGACTATTGGTCACACAAACAGACCATGCTGATATCATCATATGAGGTTTTTTTCTAAGAGGAAGGCATTCGGATGTCAATGCTGTATGAGATCATTTGGGAATTCTGATGGAGCATCTTTAATGAACATGTTCCCATCTGGCTGGAAAGAATGCATAGCTCTTTGGGTCTGATACAGTTTGTCACCGGTGCTTGTGATTATCATTTACTTTAAACTGTTCATGATCTGCTAACTGAGGTGCAGCATTACTCTCTTCTGTATCAACTGCATCTAGATATGCTTGACATAACCTTACCTATAGTTTGTGAGGAGCAAATTGAGACAGAATTTTAGACAAAGACAGAACATACACATACCCTCTCACTCGCACAGCCGTCATTAGGGGGTTGGTGGTATCGCTGCCACTCCTTCCAAAACGTCCACGGGACTGTCAGTGGCGGCCTGTTCCTCTCCGGAGTGCCTAGCACATACCTCATCCTCGGAGTCGGTGCCTTCCAGGCTGATTACAAATCAGTCTATGGCCTCATCAATTAATCCATCTTTCTCCCAATAAAAACGTTCCTCCTTTTTCACACTTTCACACGCTTTTTTCCAATTTTCTGAAGTCACCTTTGATAGTGCATTTTCAAGGAGAGTTATTATGTCACAGGATTTGAACGTTAATTATGTTTCGCAGCATCTTTCTTTACCTGGGCCCAGATTAATTTGATTGCATTGAAATTGCAATGGTAGGGAGGAAGACGAACTACTGTATGCCCCGCTAACTCCGCCATAGTGTCAACTTCATATTTTCTAAACCTGTCTTTCATCAGCTTAATAATGTCATATAATACTACTTTCGTTGATCTGGGATCATATTCTATATTCTTCTCTCGTAACCAGGCTTGCATTTCACTCTTTAAACTGGATGACATGGGGGCCTTATTTAGTTCCACTGACTGATATGGTGCATTATCCATAATGATAACACTGTTTTGAGGGATGTTAGGGAGGAGCTTTTCTGCAAACCAGTCCCTGAAAACAACACCGTCCATTTCTTCGTGATAGTCTTTGGTTGACTTAGACCGAAAGTGGAGCAAAGCATTTGGAATAAACCCTTCAAAAAACCCCGCATGTACTATAATAAATCTGTCCTTTACCTAGGGGGACAATCATACTACCCGTAGTATGGTTCACATTCAGCCAAGTTTCATCTAGATAAACGATTGGTCGACTACTTGCTCTCATTTCCTGCAATCGTCTTAAGTAATGAAACCGCTTTGCTACAATATCAGGCTTTTCCATTACAAATTTACGTCCTACACCGTTTTTCTCATACCGAAATTTAAGGGACTTCAATATTTGTTGCACTACCCATATGCTACCTTCAACTAAATTAGCCTCTGTTAAAGCTCTGTGGATATCAATTAAACTGGGAACAAAGCTTGTCTTATATAAAGAGTAAATTGTTCTTTTGATGGCCGATGCAGTAAACGAATCGATGGTTGTCTGTCGAGATACTATTGGGCCTTTTCTTACCCGGTGTTCGGATTTTGGTCCCTGAATTGTCTGCGTTTACCTTCTCTTTTAATATCCTATAAACACTTGCACAAGATACTACAGTTGCAGCAGCTGTTCGTCCAACAACATCTTCAACAGATACTGTAGCCTTACCATTTTTAAGTGCGTCAAATTCATCTTTAAAAAACCTATGAACATTGAGTACTATTTCCCTACCTTGCGACTCCAATGGCTTTCTTCTCTTTCCAATACCAGTTTGAACAACGGTTAATACGAAAACAAATATTGTTAAGTATAGAATAAAGTTAAACATTTCTGAGCTCAGCATTTTGCAACATAAACTAGAATGTACTACGCAATAATTTTTTCACTTACACTACCGTTATGCTAAATGCAGTCGTTATGTTGTAATAAAATGAAATAACACTACACTTCACAAGGAATGTTCAAATATTGTAAGGAAACAATTTCTAATAACATTAAACCAGAGCACTGAATTTACCGAAAAACTAAGCAATACGTGGCCGACACTGACACCTCAAGTGTTAAAACTGGCACGAGCGAGACCCTTCCTTGTGGCCATACCTATTGTTATTTGACGAGTGGTTGACAGCTGCTGCCGTTTCGTGGAGCAGGTAGCATTCTCAACTTATTCCTCACAGACTATAGGTTCTCTACCATATTGTAAAATGTAAAACATGTTTTGTATGAATTCTACGATTGGCAGTGGAAGTCTTTATTACATTAACATGATTAAAACTTTTACGTGTAAATTAAATGCCCTTGTTTATTGCCTTAATAACTTGATGAATTGGACAATTTTCTTTAAAGTCATACCTTATAGGAAGATCAACCAGCACTGCATTTGTGTGGGTTAGTTCTGGTAGCAAATTCTAAGCACTTCAGGTTTCCATGTGCGACATCATTTGATCCTCCCTCCCCCTTCCAATTCTCATTTCATAGTCCTTTTTTGAGAAATCCTTTGCATTAGCACCAATAGAGTTAGTAACACTGTTGTTACCAGCTCCTTCTTTTCCATAGTTTTCCACAGTGTCTCGTATCTAGGGCTAGGAAGTTCATGCATTTGCATGTTTTTTATGGCGTTAAAAATGTGTGCTATTACATTATGTGCATGAATTATGGAATTTTCAGTTATTTGGACATGATTTTACGGTGCATATAACTGCATATTTTCTTGATTTTTGATAAATGCGTAATATCTCAATATTATAGCCCCTATATTGCATATTTTAATAATTTTTATGGTTTTTTATTATTGTTTTCCATCTGGATAATATTTTTCATATTGGTAGTATTGCACATGATGCAACTCGCGAGGTGACGAGAACTAATGCTGAGTCATGTTGTCATGCAGTGAATCCCCTGTTTCCATCCTTTCATTATATGTATGTGCGTAGAGAAGAATCAGTGCGTTATCTGAGAGGTTTATATTAATAAAAATAAAGTGCAGGTCAATGTTTTGAGTAGTACGATTATAGCAATGCTTGCCTGCCCACCAGTAGTTGTGTCGTGGTCGTCAAACGTAACAGTGTTGTGAACTGGTTCCCACCAAATTAAATTAGGCGTATAAAATGTTAAAAAACTCATCAAATGCCAAAAATGAAACCAACTTTGAGTGTTAGATTAATTAATTTACAGAACGAGTTTTCAGGTGATTTAATATCTACAGACAATAGGGTACTGTTTTGTGGAGTGTGTGAGAAAAACGTAGGGAGTGAGAAAAGATTTCAAATAGTTCAGCACATAAACACAGCAAAACATAAGGAGAATTTAATCAGAAAACTCGCAAACAAAGAACCTGTTCGAAAACAGCTAGTCGAGTGTTTAGGAAGTAGGGTTATTGAATTTTCCTATGACTTGTGCCAAGCATTTTTAGCTGTTGATATTCCCTTGTTCAAAATTAATAATCTGACATTTAAAAACTTTCTTGCCAGGTACACTCGACAACATGTGCCTGAAGAAAGTACACTGCATAAGACTTACATAGGTCATTGTTACAATAACTTATTGGCAAATATACAAAATGCATTAGCGGATCAGTTTGTGTGGTTGTGAACTGCAATTTAGGAGTTAATACTAGCGCGGGACCACTTCTGCTTCAACCTCTAAGGAATAAGGTAACTTTATTTATTATTTATATTAACTCGTCTACTGCAAAGGAACTTTAATTGTTTTAATTAAGTAGTGCATATTTCTTGGCATATTTTCAAGTTTTTAAGAGCATATTTGCATGCACATTTCAGTGTTTTTTAGGGCATGAACTTCTGAGCCCTACTCATATCTATTCTTAGTCGATAGGGGACAGTCTGGTTTGCTTTTCTTTGTATACCTTTCCTTGAATGAAACACTGCTGTCCATGGAGTTTCCATCATTGTGAAGCTTTTCACTATAACTGTTACATTTGGTTGGTGTTTTTACAGACTTTACATCCTTTGTTATTGTTTGTTTTTGTTTCAGGAACTTATTTGCCTCTCTAAATGTTTTGTTCTGTGCTAGAGCCTTCCTTAAATTCCTGTTCAGAATATCAATCACCATTTGTAGCAGTAGTTCTGCCTTCTGTTATTTCCATTACCACTGCTTCACTTCTAAAATTCTATTTTTTCCTCATAGCATATGTTACCTGTATTGTATTTTCATTTCCAAAGTTTCCATTGATATATATTAACTGTTTTTATTGTCTATACCTATAATTTCTATTTACCATTATATACCAGATTTTGAAATTTGCTGTGGGTAAATTTGCCACACCCTGGCAGCATTTTATTCTGTTACACCTGATGTGTAGAGCCGGTGCTGTGGCTGAGTGGTTAGAGCATTCATCTGCCACCTAGGTAGCCCGGGTTTGATCCCAGGGACCCACATGTGGTATTTGTGGTGGACGAATTGGACCAGCTGCTCCATTATCACCTTTCTAATCATCAATTTCACCTGCATTTCATATCATCCTCTTCCTTAGTATCATATCTGGTGCTTGGCTGACTACCTGCTTCCAGATCTTCACTCCGTCAAGTCCAGAGGTTCCTGTGCTCTCCGACAGGCATCTAACCCTAGGCACTGGCTTGTAAGTCCTATATAAGGGGAGGGTAATCAGGTAAAGAAGAAGAAAAAATAGGAACACTTGATGTGTAACATCTGCATGACTTTCTGTAAACAAAATTGTGATAATTTTACTATTGCTAAAAGGGGATAGAGTAAACCAAATTGAATGTAAAATGTTTAAGCGGTTGTTATATCCTGGCCTTAAAATACATACACTTTCTATAATATAAGAGAAAGCTAAATGATGACAGCACTTTAAAACAAATTACAATAGTATTAACCATAATGGATATATTAAAAATGGCTGAGGCCTCAGAAGGTTATTTGACCTTTAACTTCAATCAGCGCTATGCTCTGTGCATTCAAAAACATCTACTGCACTTCACACACGACAGGAGCTGGAATATGAGTCACCATTTACATACAACTGTTACAAAGCTTCTTTGAGATCTTGGGAAATTCTGCTAGCGTATGCAACAATCTATGTTATTGTTCATATCATGTACATGCAGTTGCTTCATGTAGCATATGGTGTGTTAGCTGTGAGTCTAGTGGGAAACTTACTTTATGGATGTGTTGTATCTCTGAACATTGGTTCCAAGCATATGGTCACCCTGTATTCCTATTCACTGCCCATTTTCATTTATTGTTCACCTTGTACCAGAAGTGTCCTAATTTTATACTATTTATGCTAAAGATTTCTTTTATTGCTATTCCTCTGTTAATTTTAAACCATTTATTTGCAATGTATGCATTCATTCATTAGTACTGTCACATTGAAATATGAGATGTGATCAAAAAGTTCCCTAAATGGCTTCACAACAATTTTGTCATTGAGCAGTTGTTAATTCTTGCCAACACTACACATGCAGCGCTTCCTTCTGATAAAAATGAGAGGTTATGGCCTTTCATCAATCTTGCAGTGCAGCGGTAGAAACTCTGAAGTGAACCAGGCATAGAATTTTGCATCAAACTAGGTAAAACAGCAACAGAAGACTATAAGATGTTAATAACAACTTATGGGGGGAAGTAATAGGTGAAACAAAAGAATTTAAATGGTTTTCAGAATTTAAAAGTGGCGTGACATCAGTTGAAATCAGATCATTCGAGGCAACCATTGTCCAACAAAACTTACAGAATATCAGTCGGGTAAGGGAAATGGTACTAAATGGTATGCATATTACAATAAGAGAAATTTCTGATTCATTAGGAAGTGTTCAAAGGATTTTAGAAGTTGATGTGGACTGAGAAGAATTACTGCAAAGTTTTTGCCCCCACTTCCTTTCAAATGACAATACACCTGCCCACAAACCCTTTCTGTCTGCTAGTTTGTGGATAAAAATATGATTAATACTGTTCCCCATCCAGCCTATTCTCCAGATTTGGCTCCAGTAGACTTTTATCTTTACCTGTTATTTAGAATGCAGCTCCACAGCCTCCCATTTTGAGGACATTGATGGTATCCATTGTGAATTGCAGAAGATTCTGTTTAAAGATGATGCCCTCCATAGGTGCTTCTAGCAGTGGCAAAAGTGCTGGGACAAGTGTATCAACTTCCAAGGAGACTATTTCAAGGGTGACAATGCAGAACGGACAAGTCAAATTGCAGTGTTGTGTTTATGGCCTCATGATCACACTTGTATTTTGTTCTACATCTTCTCTTCCTCCACCCAATGGATAGGGACCTTGCATAAAAACTTTCTTTGTCCTTTCAACCTTCACATCCATGTTTTTATCTAGGCCAAATATGGTTTTCTTTATCCATACTACAGGACTATCAAGAAGTCGCTCCGCAGATTTTTAATCAAGATTTCCCTAGAGATGGGAATTCTGGTGGCAGCACTGTCTGCCGCGAGTATATGTTATAACATTCTGTGTAATAACAAATCAGATAGATTTACGTATCTGATTCATTAAAGGTAATGTAGAGTACCAACATTATCTCAAGCACGGTGTGGAGGAACTTTTTGATGACCCATTAATATTACCAAAAGAGAAAATTTATGTGGATTCGGATGTGTATATGTAAGGCAATCTCAAAAACCATTCAACCAATTTTGATATTTCTTTTTCCATTGAAAAGACCCATTCTTCCAGATGGTAACATGCTTTGTAATGTCTGCAAAATGTTGAAAACTTTGGGGTTAGGGGGTGTGTTTTGCATGGTCATGTTATCAAATTTCAATCCCATTTCATTGAATGTGGTATTCAGAAGCTACTTTTGACACTTTATTGTAAATATGGGAGATTTTTCAAAGTTGTCTAATGACTGAGTCTCAAGGGAGAAATGAAAGGCTTAAAATGTTTTAAAATTTAATTATTTTAGGAGGGTTGTTGTATATGTATATCAGACATTTCACCCAGGTTTTATCAAGTACCTAATATTTTTTATATAATTTTGGCAAAATCAGGTACATTTGTATTCTAGAAACTGACAAAAATAAGCCACCCTTACATTCAATCCCTGTTTTCAAACACTAACACACAAATTAACATTCTTTGAACTATCCAGATGAAACTTTGCTGGCTTATACTATAGGAGCCAGCAAAAATTATAAGCTACCCCTACCATCTTTTCAACTGCTTATGTAAAAATTGGACTGTTTAAATCATATAATCAAAATATTGTACAAATACACAGTAGAAGTTGGCAAAAATAATAGATTACATTATAATTTCCAGAGACCAGCTAATCCTTATTTTGAATTTTGTCATACTTGAAATGTTTGAAAGCTATCCTTACTTTATTTTAACCCCTTATAGATAAAACTACTACGACTTGGTCAACCAAATTTATGCACTTGGACTGTAGAACTTGGTGAAAATTAAAGAACACCATACAACTTTAGAATGCTACCATACTCACATTGAGACCTCTGAGCATATGCAGTCTCTCATGTGCAAATTAAAATGGTGCACTGAGAATCATGGCAGTTAAAGGTCATCCAGAAATGAATTGGGGAAAAAAAGCAGCTTTCAACACCTTTAAGTACAAATTTCACTATTTAACCAATCTAGACAAAACTTTAGGCACTTACTCTTTAGGTACTTTAGGTACAGCATGGTGGACTTGAAGGGTATTATGCAAATTGTGGAACTAACACATTTTTGTGAATTGAAGTTAAAATTGATCTTTTTAATTTTGTCAATGGGTAGATTTTAGAATGTAATATATTTAAGTATCTTTGTAACAACAGTTAAATAATTTTCCTGGCTTAATGGTCATCACAGATTTTTTCACCAACAATTTACTATCTGACTGATTTCCTGAGATTTCTCTCCCAGCAGCATTTCAGTATTATCACTTCTTCTTCTAATTTTGTAAGATCTTTAGGGGTTTATATTATTTTACTTCACTTTGTTACGTGTTACTTTACTTTTCTGCGAGGGGACAACACATTTAAGTCCAGTCAGTACCAGTCTTCATCAACAGAGTAACTCTGATCCACACTAAGCCTCTCACAAAGGATAGTTCATTTGATTTTCTAGTGCATCTCTTGCACTATCGGTCCTAGCACGTTTTCACTTGTTGGTGGTCAACTCACAACCTCAGGTGTCTTAGAGTTCGTGTTGCTGTTCTTTAATTTACATTGCTCATTTGTCTAGTTGCTAGGTTACATTGTTTTTACCTATTATGAATTTTCTTTCCTTCCCTATAAATTATTGCCTAATCACTGTAACTTCTATTCCACCTTTTAAACCTAATTTTTACTTTCTTTACCACATAAGTTAGTAGAGGAAGTATTGTATTTCACCCAAAACTAATATGTTGAGATTTCACCAGAAATATATGTTTTAAGGCCCCCTGAATAAAGAAAAAGCATTTTTAGAAAAAGATCTGCAGGTCTGTGCGAGTGCACGCGCACGTGCGGACGGACGAACGGACGGGCGTGCACGCACGTATCCGACTGAACTAAACAGCTGGACTGATGTTCATGGCATTTTGTGTGTGTGATCAAGGTGATTCAAGAATGGTTTAGATTCACAATTTGACCCACTAGAACATGTTCTTTATAATTAATTAATTTGTGTTGTTGATCTTTGGATGGTTTAGGTTCACAATTGAATCTGTTAAGCAGTGCTGCGATTGCATTTTAGACTTTGCCGTATTTTGTTTCCCGTTAGGATTCTATGGATGTTTTTGTCGCAGCTTAGCATTAATATTACATTAAAAGTGTGCGCTTATTGAACAGAAGTAATTAAACATGTGCTTAAACATTATACTTTGTGCAAATTTGTAAGATGCAGTATTGAAGTGAGTATTTTACATGATTTGTCATGAATTCCAATGATGTATAGACATGCCTTCTATAACAATCATCTTAACTTAAAAATTTTATATATATTTTTCTGTGACTGTGTTTTATAACTTCCAGTAGTTAATACTGTGATCAGATTATAGGACGTTTTTGTTGCAGCTTAGCGTTAATAGTACATTAAAAGTGTGAGCTTATTGAGAAAAAGTACTTAAAGGTGTAATTAATAAATATACATTGTGCAAATGTGTAAGGTGCAGTATTGAAGTATTTTACATGATTTGTCACGAATTCTATAACAATCACGTCATTCTATAACAATCCACTTAACCACAAATTATTATTATTATTATTATTATTATTATTATTATTATTATTATTATTATTATTATTATTATTATTATTATTATTATTATTTATTGAAGTATACTTTTAAAGTTTAATTAAACACTATACATTGTGCAAATTTTGCTAGAGAGTCAACAACCATTGGAACATTATACAACAAATGACACGTGCATTGTTCTGATGAAAGAGAATGAAGCTATTACTTAGAGGTGTTGTGATGTTGTCCATTGTAGATACAGTCTGGGACCCATCCACCCACCCTGTTGAGTACGTTTTCTTATACAGTAATATAATCATGTAATTACAACAAACATGGCCATCTTCCTGCTACAGAGAATGTGCAATGGCGACTTCTAACCCACAGGAGAAGCGAAATTCACAGTATTAGCAATCTTTTGATTTTTGTTTCTTTCACAGTGACATGTTAGTTTATTCCCACAATTGTATAATTTTTTTATATACAATGTCTGTCGGTCCGCCATATATATGCATGCAGTGATACTAATTGTCTCTGTCGTCTGAATGTAGCAAGCTAGCTTCCAAATAGAGAGGTTCAATTTCCGGCTGGAGGATGGGAAGTTTTGTTTAACCAGCATTATTCCCCATCCTCCATAGAGTGTGCAAGTATGGATGAGAGTGTAAATATGTGTGTATGGTGTGAAGAAAAGTACAATTTAAACAACCCCAAAGATTAACAGGGAAGTAAACATGTAAACATCATTGCCAATGAACAATTGTTTGAAAGGTAAAGTCAACAAGATTTAGATGTTAAAGTTGACTTATAAAAGAATATTGTATAGAAATTTGATCAATTGAGGAATAGTGTAACATGAAGTTTAAAGATTTCTAAGCTAAGTGTTTATTGTTACAGAACCAAGACAACAATGTGGAGCTGATCCTAGATTGCTGTTATTGGTAAGTAGGTCTTCGCCATCCCATTGAGAAGAGTTTCATACCTTTTTATCTTTCATCTGTTCATCAAGTTATTGAACTCCAAGTGGTTATGTGTCTACAGAAGAGTTTCTTGACACAATTTGTATATAAAACTGAGTAATACTTGTGCTTAATTTTTTCTTCGACTGTATTCAGAAATAGGAACTTTAAATGGTAACGTGTCGGTATTTGATTTATCGTGTTTATAGGATTTGCAGAGCTGTACATAAGAAAATGAATTACTTATTATTTAACATAATTTTCTTCATCATACTTGTGTAGAGTTTGGGATTATTTTGTACCAAGTTGAACTGTTTGAAGACAAAATCTGTTGAATTGAGGTCTTCAGCTAATCATTTGTGAATTTTGCTTATTTAATATTTATATATGAATGTATACTGGAAGCACATATATGGCTAACTAGATATGCCAGTTGCTGTTGGTGGAAATGGGGCAAAAAATATTGACAACTTAAGCAACTGTGTCAACGTTTCAGTGCAGTTTCATGTGGCTTATTTTTCTATGGTTAGAAGATGTGTTCTTTCTTTTTGTTTCTTCACTGTGTCATCGGATGGGGAAGCACAGGCAATCTTCACAGACTGAAAAAGAACGCGACAGTGAGGAAGAGTTCCAGCTGCATGAATGATATGTGTTTGTTTTATATTTTTCACTCTAAACTTGAAATTTGTGTAAAATATATACAGAGCGGCTTAACTGAGGTATAAAAACACAGCAGGGATTAGTGTGGTGGTACTTTTTATTTCCAAAAAGAATGAACTATTACCAACCTGTTGGAAAGGGACTCATGGATTGTAGATATTACATCAAGACAATGTGTTAAGTGTATGTAATTTCATTAAAAACAAAGTTTAGTGAAAAATATTTGGTTTTCATTTCACGTAATCCTTGCATCACATCCTTAATATAAGATTTACTGTGAGAATGTTACTCAAATTGTGAAATTGTTTTGCTTGCAGTAAATCTATTCCTTCTTTCCCAGCTTTCCAAAAGCCTACTTTTGAAAAACTTGCTAACATTCATTGGTCCTTTCACACAGGAAAAATAATTAGCCTTTTATAGAGGGTAAGCATAACATCAATAATGCATTCTTTTGCAAATTACAAAACATAAAATACCTATTTTACAATTGTAGCAACAAAAATTGTTGTAAATGGAGGTTCTGATATGAATGTAAAAAGGACAAAATACCCTATTTGTGTGAAGGACAGTTGTAATACACATTTGTCAATTAAACTTCAATGTTTCCAAAAATAGCCATTTCTGGTATTACTCAAAGTTTACAACTTATGTTGGAATGAGCCTATAACATTTTAAACACTTGTTTGGTCTCTTACGTCTATTTATAAGGCTAGTTTCTGGGAACATCCTTACTATTGTCAGTTTTGTGGTTGACTGGTGTTACTGTGGTTCTACTTGGTGTCATGCTGCCCTCCGTTCTTTTCACTCAGTTGTCATCAGCGGCAAGGATTTCAAAATTCATAACCTTTTGTTAATTCTTGATGAATAGATGTTCCCCTAAGTGCTAAGTTCTAGTGACTTCATTACATGCTTCTCTAATACTATCATCTGTTAAATGTGATTTAAGGACCAAAAGTGAAGTGCTACAACACATTTGTCCGTGTACTTGATTGGATTTGATATATATCAAATAATTCGGTTTTTGCCATGCTATTTATGAATGCATGATTAATAGCTATGTTTATTTTGTGACACTAATTTTATATTCAATTCCTTGAAAATGAAGAAATCAATCAAAAGAATTTGTATGGAAGGAGAATTCACTGCAAAAATTCTGCTGTAGCATATCACTTTTGGTCATTAGATCACAACATAAAATGTGAAACATGTTTAGAAATCCACACTGTTGATGACATCTTCTGACTAACCAGAATTACATGGGCAGTAAAAACCAAGTAGGGCCAAACCATCCACAGGAATGCCAGTCACAAAGTTGTCAATGAGGAAGATGTTCCCCGAAATTAATCTTAATAAATAGATGTAAAAGGAAGGGGGGAAAAAAGGAGCATATAAAAGGTTGACTCATTCCAACGTAAGTTGTAATGACTTTCCACTGTGTACAGTACTTCTTGTTAGTTTATATACTGAGAGGTTAATTAAATTTTTTTTCCTGCTTTCTCACTTTGTACTTATTTCTTAAATTCGTTCACCTAACTGCAAGTCCACTCATCCCATCCATGGAAGACAGAGACAGTTTTACATGCAGTAAATCAAAACTTCATGTACCTTTTCACTCATTATTGTTTTATCAGAACTTCCAAAGCATGCGCTGTCAGAAACCACTGCAGGATTTTTAATATTTAATACAAGCCTTTTTCTTAGAGTTCTTGTCTTAGTTTGATGTACTTTTACAAAAATAATTTTGTTAACATTTGTGCATCATTTGTATTAACCCTTTCAGTCCCAAATTATTTTGCTGCTTATGCCGTTCTTCCTCAAATTCGAAACCGGTTTAGATTAGGCGGTCTAGGACACCTCCAGCCTACTGACTTGAATAACCATGATCGTTAAGGTGATACATAGTGCACTGGCCTTGCACTCAAAGCCTGAGGTCGTGAGTTTGAGTCTCAGCAACTGCAGTCAAATGTGCCTGTGGTAAAGGATGGGGAGGGCCCACATAAAATAATCGGTGTGATGGCAGCATAGATGGTGACGGGGTATCATTTGACTGCAGTTGCATGGATTTTGCTTCTTTTCTTATAAAAAAACACTACAATGTAAATTGTAAAAACAATAATTTTGTACAATTCAAAACATCTCAAATACATATGTTTAATTGACGACAAACAGTATAACAAGAATATAGCAGAAAAAACCGTTAAAAGTATTACAAGTAGGCAAAAAATGCCTATGTTCATTATAAAGGACACCGGGACTGAAAGGGTTAAGAGTAGCCATAAAAGTTTATTGAATTACCAAGACATTACTGTATTGGACTGTCCACTGAAATTTTCCCTGCCATTGTTTAGGTGGACAGCTCATTTTATGTTACAGTTTACATTATACATTAATTTATATACTCATAAATTGTTCCTCTTTCTCTTTTAACAGACCATTTCCATTTCTTCGTTTTCTTTTTCTAAATATTGCTTTATTTTCTTACAGTTTTTTACTAAAATTGATTGCCAGTTTTCCTGCTTGCTGTTAATCTTATACTTCCTTTTCTTTAAATCTTAGTTTTCCTGCATCCAATTACTATATATTGTGCATCTTCTCTCATAATGAGCACTCACATTGTGATTAGGCATTTCCTTATCTCTTGACCTCCACACTCCTGCTCTTAGCCATGCTATCTGCTTTATTCATGTTGTGTGCATACTATTTTTCATTGAAACATAATGCTATCACCTTTTCTGAGTGAACAATTTTTGTATCTTCATTTTTTCTTCTTGCATCTTTCCAAAAACCTGTATTATTTGTTTCTGTTTTTCCCCAAATATCCCTCAAACCATTATATTAAAGTCGGAGATCCAGAGTCCTACTTGCTTTGCAACAGCTATACAAATACCAGCAATATTCATAGAGAAGCTCTAATCATGAAACCAATCCTGAAGATTAACTATGGTAGGCACAAAATTTGATGGTGGCTGATAGACTGTTACTATTCTTTTTCCTGTTGTGCGAATAACTTTTGTGGGTGCAAATGATATATTATTGGCTTTACAGTGTGATTTCACAATGTGTTGAACTATACAACACAGCAAGACATTTCAAGCATATGATAGAATTTAGTATCAAGTCACCTGCCATCAAATTTTGCAAGTCATAATGTGTATTGTGAATAGTTGGTCAGCTATGAGGCTCTGGGGACCGAATCACAGCGGTATAACTGTTTCATCTAAAATGGAGGAAATGTCATTTACATATGTGCTGGCCTATCACAGCACAACAGCGTCCCTCAGAGCCACATGAGGGGAAGGTCGGTGGATCTAGATACCACCTATTTAGTCCTCCCGGCTAGGTCCGATGGACCCGTTGACCAATGATAGGTGTGGTCCTCCTTGCAAAATGGGGGTTTAAGTCGGGTGATGTAACTGCCACATTGTAAAACTGGTGCCCGTTAAGAAAACAGTTACATGAAAGCCACATACATGAATATGAGTCCTAAAGATAAATATTCTGGAGGTAAAACTGTCCCCCAATCGGATCTCCGGGTGGGGACATCTTTAGGCAAATTTCATCACAATTCCAATACTTTAAGAATTCTACAATGGAATGCAGGAGGCATGTCCCAGCCTAAAAAACAAGAGCTAATGAAAATATTAAAAGACCAAGATATAGATGTCTTCACAGTACAAGAAGCCAATATATCAGAAGAACAGGAAATATACTTTGAAATGGATCAGTACACTACACATATACTTCCAAAAGCTCGTCAAATAGCAAGTGGTATTCTTACAGGAATTAAAAGAAATATGAAAGCTACTATCCAAATCCAAAAAACAATGGAAGAACAAGATAAATCAGAAATAGTTAAAATTGAAGTATGGAAAAGTAACTACCACTATAGAATTTACAGTATCTACAATCCTCCAGACAATACACTAGATCTAAATTCTATTCCCATAGAACCCAAAAGTATTTTAATAGGTGATTTTAATGCACACTCCCCTAGGTGGGGCTACAGAGATATAAATTCAGCAGGTAGAGTCATAGAAGACCTATTAAACTCATCAACAATGGAATTAATATTTAATCCAACTGATCCACCCACTTACCTTCATTATAATGGTTCAGGTACAAATCCTGATCTTCTGATGGTGTCATCTGACATAATTGACAATACAAAAAGAGAAATAATAGAAGACCCAGGTTCAGGCCACAGAATCACCATAAACTCCATAAGAGGTCTAATAAATAAAAGTAACAAACCAAAAATTAAAACTTCTTGGAATTTTTAAAAAAGCAGATTGGTCCAGTTTCCAAAATGAGATAGAAGGGAAGTGTAATATACTGTTAGAATCAGAGTTCAAGTCAACAGATGAAATGAATAAAAAAATTTGTGAAATATTATTGACAGCAGCCAAAACACATATCCCCAAAGGAAAGTTAAAGAAATATAGCTACTTTTGGTCTCCATCTTTATCTAAGTTAAAACACGAAAGAAATATAGCAAGAGTCAAAGCCAAAAGAACCAAGTGTCCAGAAGATGTACAAAACTGGAGAAGAAAAGCAGCCATTTTTAAGAAAGAATTAATTACAGCAAAGAGGGCCAGTTTCACAAATTTTGTAGAACATATGGACTATAGGAAAGATGGAAATAAAATATACAAATTCCTTAATAAAACAAAATTATCAAAAAATACAACTGAACCATTAAAACATAATAACAAAAGCTTAACTACAGATAGGGAAATAGCAGAATCACTTAACAAGTTTTATGCTCAGTCACAAAGAATACCCCAAGCATATAAAAAACAAGATCAGGCTATCCAAAAAACTATCAGAGAAACTAATAAGCCAAAAGGTATACAAAATGATATTTTTATTCAGGATTTTAACGAAACAGAACTGGATTTAGCAATAGAACAATTACAGAACAAAAAATCTCCAGGACCTGACAAGATCCACCCAGAGTTTATTAAACACCTTGGCAGGAAAGGAAAAGAAATCCTACTTAAACTGTATAACACGTGTTGGAGAATGACTGTACCTTCCGACTGGAAAAAAGCCATTATCATCCCGATTTTAAAGAAAAACAAACCTTCAAACAATATTAATAGTTTCAGACCAATATCTTTGACCAGTGTTATTGCAAAAGTGATGGAAAGAATGGTGGCATCTAGACTTAACTGGTTCCTAGAATATTACAACTTAATAGTTCACAGACCGGCTTCAGACAGAATCATAGTACAAGTGAAAATGTACTCCTACTAAGCCAAGACATCAAGGAAGCTTTCAATAGAAAGGAGGATACCTTAGCAGTATTCATTGATTTCAAATCAGCATATGACTCAGTCTGGAGAAACAAATTAATTGAGAAGTTGCAATCAATAGGTGTGAAAAGTAACATGCTTAAATGGATAACTCAGTTTATTTCACAAAGATTTTGTGCCACAAAATATAATACATACATTTCCAAATATAAACAAACACACCGAAAACTTCCACAAGGTGCTGTTCTGAGCACAACACTCTTTAACATATATATAAATGACCTTCCATCAATAATAAAAACTTTAGAAACCAAAATTGCTTTATTTGCTGACGATGTAGTCATTTGGACTTCAGGCTCTCCAAAAAAACCTGAATTAATTAAAGACAGAATAGAAACAGCCCTAAACAAAGTACATGAATGGAGCTCCAAAAACCTCATGACTATCAATGTGGAAAAAACAAATGAATTATTTACACTAAAATACAAACCAGTTAATATTAACATAAATTATAATAGTAAACCACTCAAAGCAGTTGATGATGCCAAATACTTAGGCATCACTTTCGACAGAAAGCTAACTTGGAAAAAACATATAACAAACATCTCAGAAAAGGTTGAAAAGAAACTGCAAATCCTGAAAAGGTTAGCTGGTGCTAAATGGGGCTGCCCAAGGAGAGTCCTTAACACAACATACAAAATGTATGTTAAACCAAACCTCTTGTACTGTTCTGAAGCTTTAATAACAGCAGCAAATGCTAACATCAATAAACTTGAACAAATACAAAATCAGGCTCTTCGCCTAATCACAGGAGCAGTTAAATCCACACCTATTGATGCCATGCTTGCCTTAACACGGACCCCATCAATAACAACAAAAATAGAAGAACAAGCATTGCTCCAACACGAGAAAATGTTACGACTGCCAAACTCTAAATGGACAGAAGAGAACTGCCCCCCTTCAATCCTTAAAACTCATAGTAGTTTCCTAGAAAAGGTAACACAGATTAAATCCAAATTGAACATTCCTAACACCAGAGAAAATATACTTATAAGAGAAAATCCATTGGAATTATTACAACCTACCTTCAGTTTGGAATTAATAGAGGAAATAAGTAAATCAGACACACCAAAAGAAATACAAAAACTTCTAGCTCTGGAAACAATCAATACTAGGTATCCCACAGAAGAATGGCTGCACATATATAGTGATGGATCCTCCAAGGAAAACCTTACTGGAGCTGGAGTTACGTGTTCACATTTTTCCTTTTATCATTCTGTTGGCAGAGACACAACAAATTATGATGGAGAAATAGAGGCTATACACATTGCTCTCCGACAATTATTAAATCTTCCCTTAAATAAATTTAACAAGGCAGTAATTCTTTCAGATTCTAAAGCTGCAATTCAGAGAATATGTTCAAATACTACAAAGAAGTCAACAAAAATTAGAGAATGCTACAAAATGTTAACACAACTCCAAAAAGTTAATAAGACTGTTCATCTCCAATGGATTCCAGCACACTGTGGAGTCATGGGGAATGAAGCTGCAGACTCACTTGCAAAGAAAGGCACAACAATAAAACAAAAATCTAATTTCAATTTCTCATATTCCTCAATAAAACGCTTGATCATTAAAAAATTTTCTCATTTATACCTACAAGAAATAGAAACAAATGCCAAAGATAAAAAATGGATTACACTACTTTCCAACCCAGATATAATCCCCCAGAGACCAAGGAAAACAGCGGTTGCAGCCTTCCGACTATTGACAAATCACGACTGCTTAGCAAGTCATCTCTACAGAATAGGTATCTCATCCTCACCAATATGTGTCCTGTGTAACGATCCAGCAGAAATGAATGAAGACCACTTGAAGACCTGTGAAGCATTAAGATCAGAAGAAACTATAGTTCAAAAGTATTGGAAAGCACGAATGCTAATGGCTTCATTGCCAGATGCAAGGCACTAGAAAACAACAACATAGTTGGTCAGCTTATAGTGGTAGCTTTAAGGACATCATATCAAAAGTTATAAAACAAAAGTGTAAGTAGCTCAAGATGCTGTTGAGTAATTATGAAGCTTATACTGCTTTTGAATTTATTTAAAAATATAAACATAAATATGATGACGCCGACGACGATGATAATGGTTTGTCATTGAGATTATTCTCTCCCCAAAGAAGTTAAAGAGACTGGTTTATATGTGTTGTTGCATTGATTTGTTGAAAGAAATGCTTAATTTTGTTTTCATTCAGCTGAGGACTAAAAGTATAGATGTGATAAAAAAAAAAAGCAAAGTATCTTTATATTGTCATCAATATCAGCTTTGTGCCCTCCTTCAAAGTAATCCCCTACTTGTGCCAGTAATTTTTCCAAACTTGGAAGCATTTCCGGAACTCACTTTTCGATATGACCTTCAGGTCTTTCAACGATTCTGTTTTTATCTCATCAGTGGCAGCAAAAAGTGTTGTCTTTTTGTGGTTCTATTCAGCCTCAGGAATAGAAAGAAGCTGCAGGTGGTTATATCCAGCAAATATAGTGGCTGAAACAACACAAAGCTGATGTTTTTTTTTGGCAAAAAATCATGTACAAGCCCTGAGGTATAAAGGGAGCACCATCATAATACAATTTCCACAAGCGGTTTTTCTACAGTTCTGGTCATTTTCATTGGATTGCTTCATGCAAATGGTGCATAACTTCCAGACAGTATTCTTTATTGACCATATAGCTGGTCTTTTGAGGTAATTTGTGTTTTTGTAAGATTACACAGCATGATATCCAGATTGATCAAGTATTTTGTCTTTCAGTGTCTCATGAACTGAGCCAGTGATATGAAATTTATTTATCAAATCTCGTACATTATTTTGGTCTGAATACTTAGAATCAGGAAAATTCACATCAAATTTTTGCTCTAAATTTATCTTAAACAATAAAATATTCTGGCTAAAAGGATTTGCACTGCAATCTGCTAGCACCTCAAGACAAAGTGTGCATGCTACACTTAACACTACTCACCAAAGAATGTGCCAGTGACCTCAGTCAGTTTGACTTCTGCTACCAACTGAAATAAGAGATTCAGCAGTAGGCAGGAGCTGGGTAGAGAAAGTTCCTGCCACACTATGATTTAAGAAGGTTTGGGACACTGCATTTTAATCCATAATAATGTAACCTGGGAAAGCCTGAGTTTTGTTAATTTTGAACATTCAAAATTAATACCAATTATGAATTATAATGATGCTTAGATATCAGCAATACAAGAATTTTAAATGTCATGATCGTTGGTTATAAATTATTACTTGGCACCATAGGGTACCACAAGTTTTCATGGGAGTAAAATTATATTTTTAATTTTTATGTATTATCATTTAGGCATGGGAATAATCAGGATAAGTAACTACTTATAAGTCATTTTAATATTTTATTTGATTAATTACATTAGGAGCACAGTTACAATGTATGGAATGGTGTGAAATTTCATAAAATTGGTAATGCAAATCCCAACGTAACACTTCACACATTCTGTGTGAATGCAAGATCTATAAGATCCCTCAGCAAAATGGTCCCATCAATAAGTCAAGTCAACCAGATGATAAGTCCATCCGATATTATCTGATCAGGTACCCTAATCCCTGTGCTCCATCAAGAAGTGGGTGGCTGTCTTCTAGTCTTAGATGCATTCATGTACCTGGGGAGGTATGCGATGATATCCCTGCTGCCTGTACCACCCATGAAGAAGTTGAACTGGCCTATTACATTTGGAAGGGGAATACATATCTTCTTTTCTTGGCCCGAGTGTATCTGCTTATAATTATGTAGTTCACAGGGTTTACCCCATAACAACGTGACAATAATACAAGGACAACTCCATTATCAACCCAGTGAGTGATAAGGAATTCTTCCTTGCTCTATGTATATTCATAGGTCCCTTTTTACATTTTCTTCATTTGCTGTGACAGGGACAAAGGGCACTCTTTTGGTACCCAATTTTCACAAATTGTGCCTGCACAACCATATCTACATCTACGAGGGTGATTCATCAAGTTGAGACCAGTAAACATGTTATCAAAATAAAACTTGAGGGGCAACTTCTTCACTGTATCTGGTAGCATTTTATCATAATTATTAATGGTGCTGCAGCTTTTCCAGGATCTGTCATCCTCTGTGGTCTAGGGGTAACATGCTAGCCTCTGGTTTCCGAGGTGCTGGTTTTCAAACCCAGTGGAGTTCAGTGGATTTTTTTTTTAAATCCTTAGCGTGGATTCCTTATGAAGGGAAGTAAAACCAGTGGTCCAGTGTTGTAAATTTATACTATGTAAAAGAACCTCAAGGCCGGTAAAGAGGCCTCTGAGCAAACTTAAACCGTTTTTCATGCCCAGTATAGAATGGGACGCTGAGAATCATAGCAGTGAAAGTGCCCATAAATAAACTTAATTAACAATTAATTTTCCAAAATCTGCCTCATACTGGCTTTTCGTATTAGTACTTTCGGTTGATAGACATCAGACACAGTCAGGTACCAAACTTTATAGCCAAATCTAGTTCTCCCTAGTAAATTTGTTTGCAGATATGCCAGCCATAATATCCGATACATACTTATCATATGCTGGATTTTGTTCAGCGCTAGATATTTAGCTTCAGTTATGTTTTTAAAGAGTCTCTAGCTTTTATTACACTTATTTTCTTTCATGGGGGTATGAAAGCCTGTCCATCATTTGAATTCCTACTTAATTCACTTTCCAGTTTGTCATTTTCCTTCATGTTGTTGTCCACATAATGAATATACAGTAAAACCTGTCTTCAGCAGAATCGAACAGGACACTCAACCATTTCTGTTAGACCAAAGGTAGGCCTAGGCTATTAACAAAATTAAACCATGAACATACATAAATGGACAGAATGAGATAAAAAACTGTACATACTGTATTCAATTTTGTGTATTTAGATATTTCTGCTGAAGTACATATATGTAATACACATCAAAACATTTAATGAACAAAAAATAGCTGTATACACAATTTATTTTTTATTTGTATTATTATTTTTTTTGTAGTAGTCAAGGTGAATTTTCTGGACACATTGCTGCTTAGCTGCTTTACTTTCCACAAACACTGGTCTGAGTGCAAATTGTTGTAGTTCCTTAAAACTTTTGATAGAATTATGCATTTTGCTCAACTCTGCTTTTGGGTGCCTAGAGTCATGCTCTCATCTAATTAGCTTATTGTCTGAACCGAAAGTTGAATTTTTTTGTTATTTAGCATATTATTCTTATTGGGCACACTTTACTGTCCAACATTTGTACTTTCCTTGTACTTTTCCAGTCTAGTAATAAATATTGTATAAAGGTATAGGGTTAGATGAGGCTGTTAAAAATTGGCAAATACAAAATTGTAGTAGGGAAATACAATATCTTGGTCAGTGAAGTTAAGTTCACATTCTTGCTGGGAATCCTGCTTCTAGCAGTGCCAGTATTTTGTAAAGATGAAATTATAGCCTTCATGTACAGTTTAAATAGAGAAAGAGGGATCTAATAATCACACTTGAAGGTATTCAACTTGTGCATAAGAATCACTTTATAGTTTTAGTGATCATTTTCCAGTACAGTAAACTCTTGATTATTCAGGATAATTGAGGGGAGAAAGTTCACAAAAAACTGAAAAGCAGTTAATCAGAAAATCTACAATTTAATTTTTAAAGGTACAATATACATTAATATGAAATCTCTTTTTAGATTTATTTTCAAGTATGTATTTTTGATTCAAAGTTTATCCTAGTTCTACACTGCTAAGTGAAATTGCATTAGCATAGGTACTGTAGGTCTATTTATTTTTTAAAATATGTAGTCTGTGAGGTCGATATCCGTTGAAGAGGATTTTACACCTTTTTGCATGGCACTTTGAATTAGAATCACAGTTTGAGAGGTAGAGCTCTCTCCCACTAAAACTGCTAATATATTGATTAAGCCCCATTTACAAAGAAAATTAAGCATAAACTAAACTTAAAACCTAAACTATACATATTGTAAATCAGAATGAATCAGTTAACATAAAGATAAACATTGAATTAAATGCAAACTTAAAAGGTTACACATTCCAAGCTTTCATGTTGATGCCTATGTCAAACATAAAAAAGTAGCATAAGTCCTATAAGGCACGGTACTTGTTTACAGCATATGCAATACAATTGTGTACTGCTGCAAGCAAGTTATTGTATGACACATGCTATCTTCCGTGTGTTTTTTCTTTGTGCTGTGGCATAACATGGGATACTTCTGTCCTTTAGACCACAGGTGTGCTTCTTGAATGTAGCAGTTTTTCTTTTTTTTCTGTTAATGTTTAAGGAGAAAGACTGTTAGAAATGTTTAGTTCTTCCAGGCTTGTAGGCCATGGTCTAGAAGGCATGGTAGATACCAATGCCAAAGACAAACGCCACCCACACACATCTGCAGGTGTATATAAAGTTCTGTGCAGTTGTGGCAAAGTATATGTAGGCACTACCATACGCAGTGTGGCCACCAGATTAAAAGAACATGAGCGTCACACCAGATTGAGACAAATGGATAAATCGTCTGTGGCAGAGCACACCTTATTATTCGGCCATGATGTCAACCTTAAAGAAACCCGAGTCCTGTCTTCCACAGTTAACTACTATACCCGACTACAAAGGGAAGCCATAGAAACCTTAAAGAAACCTGAGTCCTGTCTTCTACAGTTAACTACTATGCCTGACTACAAAGGGAAGCCATAGAAATCTACAAACACAAAGACAACTTTAATCACAAGGAAGAAATACTTCGTGTACATAAAGCATGGATACCAGTCTTAGATAAACTTTCTGAAAC
The DNA here is from genome assembly GCA_030765045.1 of Tenodera sinensis. Lineage (NCBI taxonomy): Eukaryota > Metazoa > Arthropoda > Insecta > Mantodea > Mantidae > Tenodera > Tenodera sinensis. Next base: position 196,931,100 of record CM060961.1, read on the forward strand.
ACACAACAGTTGTAATAAAACCCCGCCTACAACTAGCCAATCACTACCGTAGCCAGCGCAACAATGCCCCGCCCACCCTCACCCATATAAATAAATGTAACGGACGTTAACAGTCTTTAGTTCCACTGCTTCTCTGCGTCCATATTCAAACTCTGACCAGTGCAGACAGCGGACCATGTTACCCTGATGATGCCAAGCGCAGTACCTGGCAAAACATTGGTATCTACCATGCCTTCTAGACCACGGCCTACAAGCCCGGAAGAACTAAACATTTCTAATAGTCAAGACACCGGCCATGAAAGCCTAAGTACATATATTTTAAGGGGAAAGATCTGTGAAAATGACTAAAATCCACACTTTTTGTCACAATGATGTGAAAATTGGTATACATGTGTGTCAAAGTATATCTAGTAGGTCTACTAAATTTCACTTTTGTATGTAAGAATATTTATTGGGTTTTTTATTGCAATTTTAGTGTAGCATAAAAAAAGTTTAATCTAAAATGTTATTTGGTATGAATAAAGTAAACTCTGGGTATATGGTTTTTTAATTATGCCAACAAAACCTGATATTTTTATTTAAACTTATAAATTGTACACAATTTTGCTGCAGTGGGGTAATGAATGCATTTCAGGTGTCACCCGCCCACCCGCACATGGACATTTAAATCATGGTGTAGCAGCCTGTTAAATGTCAGTGCAGTGTAAGTGAAGGTAGATCCTGAAAGTACAAGATACAGACATAATTTTAAGACAAAAATGAAAAACTGGATTTTTCATCATTATTGCCCAAATTTCACTGAAACTTCCCCTTAATCAACACATATTTTCAATATACTGCATTTCATTCATAGCACTTAGTAAAAGTAATAATAGAATGGTTATTATAATGCTTCTTTAAGGGTTTATTCTACCTGTTATATGCTGCACACCAAACCATGTGATGTACAGAAAGGTGCACATATGCATTAAAGCTGAATAAATAGATCCTCTTTTGGTGAATCATGTTGTGTTTGATAATCACAGAAAACTTCTGTATGCAGGAAGTTCCACATTGTAAAGTCCAAGAAGAGAGCAAAAACAATAACTGATTATAGTAAAGACTAATCTATATATTTTAAAGCTCACTTTTAGTGCACATTTCATCAATAAAATAATGGCAGAACACATACAAAGAGATAGATACAAGGAAGTCCCTCCTTGCACTAGCCAATGTAACAGGCTTTTCTGTGAATGAAGCTGCACCTTATATTGGAATCTCTGCATTTACAACCTAGAAGTGGGTGAGATTATCCAGGGAAGGGTTTGAATGCCATTGATCTGGATCAAGATGAAAATGTGTCCCACTCCCAAAATGGATACAGGTTTTAATTGCAGTAGCAGAGAGGATCCTTTTCCAAACTGCTTCTGAAATGAAGGCAATTCCCTGAATTCAATCAGCTCAAAGAGCTTTGCACTGTGTAAATGACGCAGAACTTCTTGCATGAATGGCAGAAAACCAACATCTGACAGACGATAAATTGCTTCACCTCATGCTTGCAGAGGAGAGTGCCAACCATCAGTGGAATAACATATTGTAGAGGAGGTGAAATTTTCTTCCACATGTAAGGGAAATTACGGTAATACGTGCTGTGCTGTATTGTACTATACTGTAAAATGCTACCTGTTGAGTTTAACAAAGATTAGCAGTGTGTCACACGGTGCTGACGCGGTATGCCTGACCAGCTATAAATAGTGCTGTATGTCTGACCAGCTATAAATAGTGCTGGAAGAAAGTATTGACTTGGATCCCTGCCTGTCACTACACCTCCCTCAATCTCCTCAGTTTTCCTACTGTTTTCAAACGGCACAGGTCATTAAGTTTATCGTGTGTGTTTCAACCACATTGTTTTTGTGTCTTATCAAAGTGTTTGGGAGTGTACAAGTTTAAAATGACATCAAAGCAAAAGAAGGTCATGGTTTCAATGGATAAAAATTTGGATGCTATTAATCAAATTGATAAAGGAGAAACATTGAAGAAAATAGCTGCTGAATTGGGAGTTGCTGCACAGCAGCTGACAAACATTATGAGGTACTTTGAGCATCAGCCCAACACCACTCCAGCTGAACTATTAATGATAAAGTGTTTGCGTGACTGTACATATTTCGTTCAAACACCACATGTACTTAAAGCAGAAAACTGTGGACCAATTGTTTGATAAGACGTGATGTGATTTTATGTGATTAAGATTGTTATATTTTTTAATGTCTTGTAATACATGCTATTTACTGTACATCATTTTACTACAAGATATAGGTTTTTATCATCATGAATAGCAAGTCTGCTTATTTAACGATTTAATAATCTTGTTTTGCTCATTACCCATATAACCCGGATTATCAAGATATTTTATTTTCCGGATTGCCTTGGTCCCAGTTATTCTGGATAAACAAGGTTTTAGTGTAAATATTTAGTGACCAAAGTTCACTAATCTTTGGTAATTGTGAACTAAATCACAACCCAAACATGTTTTGCAAGTCAATTTCTTGCATCAGTGGTTTTTAATGTTTTGTCATCATCAACAAAATTCACAATTACCAAAGTTAGGTGAAGTTTAGTCACTAAATATTTATTAATATTCGTTGATTTATATTGCTTCACTGCTAACAACTTCAGTTTTTTGTTGTATGACACATTAATTTATTCTGAAGTTAACATTGTTAAAGCGCTTCATTTTCGTTATGAATAGCTCCTTTCTCTCCTTACATACGGTCCCTGGGTGCTTTTAATCTCTTTAAACACTTCCAAATTCCATTGCTGGTGCTGTTTATTCTCTAGCTGGTGAAGGAAGTATTGTGTTCTACCCAAAAATTGGAAATTGAAATTCCACCAATGTTATTTAAAGGTATCAAAAGATACTGGAAACTAACATAAAGGGAGAACATTAAACCTAAAAAATGATCATATGTTTAACTTCAAATTACCACCATGCAACAACCTCAGCAAGAATTTACTAGAGAAGCCACCTGAGGACAACAGGAGCAAGTAACCTCCAACTGCAAGACATCAAGTCCCAGAAGTCAGCAAGTGGTTGATAAAGGAAGCAAAGCTGCTCTCGAAGTATATTTTGTATAAAGCTTACATAAGCTACATGTTGAAAACTGACTCACAAGTCCTTAAAGGGACATGCTTTGTAAATGTTTACTTGTCCCATCTGCATAGGACACTTCTGAGATGTTCCCTTTTAAATTTATTGAAGCCTCTGGTGGTTTGTGGATGAACTTGAAAATAGTGTTCATTTCAGTTAATTGCATACTTGCTAACTTTTATAGTTTAGCTGTAAAAAGTATGGGAGTAGAGGTCTTTTTATGACTTTATGGCAAAGGAAGTATTGTTAAGACTGTGTGGGCAGATTCAAAGTGTTACAGATATTCACATGTCATGGCAAAGTATTAAATTCAATTGCATTACGTTGTAACTTAGGACTGAATGGTATACAGTGCTACGATGGGTCAGAACTTATCTGTGTGTCTATCCTTCATCACGATCATGGTCCCCTTCACTGGGCTTCAACAAAATGCATAGTGTGCAGAGTTAAAATTTGATTGCACCACTAACGACCAGCATTTTAAATTTCATGTCAATGCAAAATTATTATGCTTTGCTAGATTAGGGAATGAATTATGGACTTTGATATCAGGAAATTGGCAAGTATGCCTTGAAATTCATAAGCGGGTGTTCTAATTCTGTATGTATATTTTCTCCATGATGCTGAATTCTTTGGGTTTTTGGGCTGGTTTCACTTATCTGATGTTGCATTGTATTTCATGGTTTTCAGTCCAAGACTAATTTTTACTTTTTCTAATATATATAATAAGTAGGGAAAGTATTGTATTTAACCCAAAATTTTGGTGTAGAGATTTCACTGAAAATATATGTTTTGTGCATTTTTAGAAAAAGGTCTGTGTGTGAGCGTGCGCGTGTGTGCATGTCTGTCTGTGAACAGCATAACTCAAAAATGAAAGGTCGGTTAAAAACCAAATTTGGTATTTAAGTTTAACATCTTTAATGGATGTGACATGAAGATTTTGTGGAAAGTTCCTCCACCCTAAACTACCCTTTACACGGAACATTTTTCGAAAATGTTGATTTTCTCAGAAATGGCTCTAACGATTTTTATTAAAATGCCATATGTTTAAGATATGTTTATGGCAAATGAAATGTATATTTTGAATTTTCTCACTATAGCCTGTGTAGTCCTGTTTACTCTTGATGACTGGTAAACCATAAGAGATAGACCAAATCTTACTATACAAAAAATGTTGTTAGCTAATGCTGGATTTCTGACAATGAAGTCATTAATCCTCTTGCTCTCACATTTGATATTGAAGAGAGCAATAGCAGTAATGGTAACCGTTTTTTAGAGAGCACCATATTTTTATGTTTGGCAGTCACATCGCTCTCTCACAACCCCCAGAATGTCTGGAGGACCACACCTGTCGTTGGTTTACGGGTCTCACCGACCTGATCAGGAGAATCATCAAAATAAATTCACTGACCATATCCTCTGATCACCAATCAGAGGACGTATTACATGCCATGACAGGTCAGCATGATAGGAGTTAAGATTTTATAGAGAAATGGAGAGGTTGGAAAAATAAAGACTCCCTAGCCCTCGGGAACCCTAATAGCTTCGGGGTCAGAAGAGAACAAGAGATGACCAAGGTAAGGTCAGATAGGAAAGTTACAGTTAGGGGCAAAACACCAGTAAGTGGAAGTAATGTTCTGCTCAGCTTGGGTACCTTGTGGTCGCTATTCACATATCCCCTAGACGGAGACCCCTGAGTCTATACAGTTATCTAAACCTTAGGGTTTTTGATGATGCATTGTGGCAAGTTAATAGTGTTTTTAGCAGAACTAAACATATCACAATTTTTGCAGATTATGCTAGTACACTTGGGTTAGCAGTTTCTTCTGCACATGCACACTAACAAAATGGAGTTCTCTGTTTACATTTAGCGAAGTGGCTTAAAAGGGTCTACAAAAAATGTAGATCTCGTTAAAACACAAATTATGCCCAAAAGCATTTTTTGTAGAGTGAACCATTTCGGAAATATTGCTTGTTATTTGTGTGAGTTTTACAATACTTAAACTTTTCTCAAATGCAAGATCATTATTCACTTTTTTATCTCTCGGCTGGGGAAAGAACGAATTTCAAAGCCTTCAAATAGCAACCAGCTTTAAAAGATTTGACTGTCATTCAAAGCCTACTGTATTCCCTTATTTCTCTTGCACCTACAAGCAAATATGTAATTAGATAATTTCTGCAAATGTTTATCTTGACTAACATGAAGAAGATAGAGGAATAAAAAAGTTAGTGCAAGGATAGAGAAAGTCATGTGAGTGCAACATATCAGATTTTTCTATTTGAACAGGGTAATTTAAAATGATTAGCATAGAGAGAGAAGATGACTGTGACCATTGAAAAGAATTTATTTCACAAATATAGATACGATGAAAGATTAACTCTAAGTTCCAGTTGAAAATATGAAAACTTGTTGATGCTCATTACAGGTGCTATTAATAAAAATGATGGTATCAGCAATGGAAGAAGCATAGATGTTATGTCCTAGAATACACAGGGATTACCTATTTGAATGTGCTGTCTCAATCGTTGTTGAACCAGTTGGAAGAAGTACCTGACTTCATTTTGCAGCAAGATGGTGCCCCTATAACCTCATGTACACTCCCCTCTACAAACATCCTCCACAACACTCTATTGGCCATGCTGAGTTTAATGATGTGCTATTAATGTTGTAACTACTGGTAACCTGACCTTTCACCATGTAATTTTCTCTTTTGAGAGCATGAGGAGGAATAGTGTACCTACAGAGGTAGAGCATAGTGGGTCTGGTTAACGCTTGAACAGGTTTTGTTGGAATGGTCTGCCAAGAAATGAAATCACATCAACATCTGTGAACGTCCATGGGAATTTGGAGACCCAATGTTTCACATTATATTTGAATTTGTGGAATAGTTTAATTACAATAGTCACAACAATATTCTATTTCTGTACCAATCATTATGAGTTATTCTACTTGATGTTTTCTTTGTGTTGTTACAATCACATCTAAAAACCACAAAGCTGATTGTTTTTGATGTACTAGGATATGTTCACAATTAGATATTGTATATTAATTTGAATGTAAGGTTAGTGAGTGATCCCTAAAGGTCTTTGGGAGAAAAAGGTTAATGAGAGGTCATGAAAGTCTAGCAGGTATTACATAAAATATGGACCATTAACAGGATGTTCATCTTTATCCATTAAAAATTAGGAATTTTAAGAGCTGTGTTAAATGCCATTATGTTTCATTATTTGATGTGTTATACAATATATTTAAATTACATTTTACTCAGACATAAAAGATTACTTCATGCAACATTTGCAAAGCCTATTTGATTGTTTTCCATATCAAAGATGGTGTAATAATGTCGCAGGAAAACACCTCCAAGGATCCACAAACCACTGCTGTTCTGGAAAACACTCTGGCAAACTCTCTCACCATCGTGTCTCGTTTTCTGCACAGTAAAGAAGATGTTACATTGTAAACAGTGAGGCAATCTGCTCCAAAGAATGGGAAAATTATAAGAACATACACTTACCCGTACAATGTAATCTTGTGGTGTTAAAGTGAACTTCTTACCAACAATGGTAAAGTCAATATTTGGAAGCTGATCAACCCTGTCACAGTCTACCTGTTAACATTATAAACACATTAAAACATAAGTTTATATATCTCCGCTCCCACCATTTGTTTCAGAAGACCCCTGACCATTCCACTTGTATTGGTAACGTATTATTATACTTGTACTTTCATGCTACACAATTGACTTTTTAATATAAGAAAGTTCAAAGTTACAAACAGTTGTAGGATTTGAAGCTTTCATGGTGATGATTATTAATAAGAGCTTCTCGGGATACCAGCTGTGCGATGTTGATAAAGTTGCTCGAGCTTTCGGCCATGTTCACTATATGGCCTTCTTCAGGAAGCGATGCGTTTTTCTCTGTCTGGGCAATCCATATATTCTCCAGGCGTGGGCCTACTTGACACCGTCCAATGGAGAACCGGTGCTCTCTAATTGGGCCAGCGGAGAGGTGCTGGCAGTATATAGAGAAATGCATCACTTCCTGAAGAAGGCTATAGAGTGAACATGGCTGAAAGCTCGAGCAACTTTATCATCACATAGCTGGTAACCTGAGAAGCTCCTACAAACAGTTATTTATTTGGGCCTGTACCATTTAGGTAAAGTACCATGTTGCATTTAAACTCCATTTCTCACACTTCCTTTTCTGGTTCAGCATTTTTTGCTTTTTAAAATGCCCTTTGGGCCACAATTTATACCTTATTATCTTAAATTTCAGGAGACCTTCAGGAATTATGTATTTAAAAATGTTTGTGCATTAGGTAAGAATTATTCAATACTTCAGCTGAAATTATTTCCCATAATTCACATTGAAAAAGTTCAAAAATTCAGTAACATAGGAACAAACTCAAGTTTTTTTTTTAATTAATGCACTTGACCAACAATTTCCTTGTATTTGTATGTTAATTCCAAATTAAAATTTTGGGAGCAATACAATAAACTGTGGAGCACCACTCATGGAACATAGTATAATTGAGGAGATTCAATGCTATCAGCAGGAATGGAAAGACCATGTTTTAAGGACACCCCCTACAAGTTTTTTTTATCAACCCTCTGGGCAAAGAAATATTGGACAGCAATTGAAAAGATGGATTGACTAATTTATTTAGCCTCAAAACAGGTTTTTGGCCTAAACCTTATTAGCTGGAAGAAGAAGAAGACAATAAACCATTGGATCCAGAACCATTTTGTATTACCATACTTATCAAAGTGATTAATTATGAATAAAAGAATTAATATCGTAACAAAAGTTTGACATAGCTCATTAAAAATCTGTGTGCATTTTATTTTTCATGTTCTGAGTATGTGGTTACAAAGCAATCAAAAGAAAACTGCATTTTTGGATTTTCACAAATGCATTGCCTTAATATCTATTTAATATAAATTATTTATTATCATATTTAATATAAATAAATCAAGCTGTTGTAATGCAATTCATGTTTAAGTTTGAGAATAATTTTTCCTATCATCCACAAAGAAATTTGTTGCATGTTCATTAACTGATAAGGTAAATATTGTAGTAAGAGAAAATAAATTAAATTGAAGCTGTTAAGAGGAGGACCATATTTAGGGTCTGTAGACCTGTAGGCTGAATCTGTTGTTTGGGGCCTACTAGAGCAGTGCTATTCAACCTTTTTTCTCCGCATACCCCCAAAGACAATTTTTCATTTCAGCCTGTAGCCCTAGGCCTAGAGTTACACTTAATTCAAATTATACATAACCATATTTAAAGTAGATTATAATATTTATAACTTATTTAATACTACTCAAAGAAGGATTAAATTAAATTTTATGTACCCCCTTTACATAAGAAGTCTTCGCGTACCTCCTACCCCAGGTCGAATATTGCTCTACTAGAGGGTCTGGGGTCTGTGTGTAGAATACCTCCCCAGGGGGAAAGTTTTCAAAAACTAAATGGTAGAAAATGTTACTATACAATATTTAGAAGTTAAATTGATGAGATAAAAATGAAAAGAACTGAAAACCATTAAGGTATTTAACACAATGAACAGCTGATTATATTAAGAAAAGAGTACAAAAAATTGAGATTCCTATGTTCATGAATATGCAAAAATCAGTATTTCAGTTTTAAAATTAGTGTACTTTAAGTAAACATGCCAAATATAAGATAAAAAAAAGAATGTAACAAACAAGCATATTTTACATACATTTAATTCAAATATAGTACTTTTCCAAACAAGAAGAGTTAAAATGAAAGCATCAAATATTCTCCATGGCTAATAGATTTGTTCCTACATTTCATTCTAATGAAGCTACTTATAAACGTCTTGAAATATCACTTTGAGGCAAAGCCAATACATTGAACTAGAGATTCAAACACTGTTTTTGATCAGTTTCAATTTTGAAAATGATCTTTTTCCATTGCTGTTTGTGACCATAAGTGACATATATTTCTTGAGTCTTTGTCTTGTTTCCTTCCAACATCAATTCTATCATGCCAAGCAATCAATATTCCCTGACTTGGCATGACTCTACTTTTGAGCTTAGATGTTACCAAAACTAAGTATAATTAAGTATAACATGCTTTGCTTTAAGAAATCTGGACAGTGTTCTCAATCAGCATGCCATGAGAGCACATACTTTGCCTCTTTTTCACTCTCTCTTTTGCAATGTAGAATAATCTTTATTTTTAAACAACTTTTTTCTGTGATGCAGGCCCAAAGACTAAGTTAATGCAGCCCTAATTGAGAGATCAGTTTTATTAAACTTTCAGGTGTTTATCTTTTAATTTCTTGTACAGTCACTTAGAGTGTAAGCAACCATCTCATTTTACTAATTAGAGATATTGTTCGAACTACCTTCCAATTATGCACAATCAATTTCCATTTATTACTGACCAGTGGACACCATAAAAATGCTAGGAGTTTGTTGAATTATCTTTGCACTTATATCATAATCTGTAAACATGTGTTCAAATTCCACATGTATTCAAGTAATGGGAGTCCAAAAACAAATTTGTGACAACACTTATAAACATAAAACATACATTAAAGGAAATGGTTGTTTTTCATTGTATTGCTGATGATGCACTTTACTCAGCGGCAGAAGGTCTCCTTTGCTTTCAGATTTTGGGCAGCCCTTCGTTCTTAAGTTTTTCTGCATGTTGGACTTAGGGTGCTTAAAACTAATTTCTAATTCATAAAAGGTATTCTACTTGGTAAAAATACACAATCCCATGCTTGACAATAAATATTTTGCATTCAGGGAGGTTTGTGGTCGGATACAAAACTGTTTAGTTACTCAACTGAAAAGCAAAACTGACACTTATTACAGCTTATTTTTGGCAACATCTTTGATTTCAGCTATTGCCAAGTGTAGTGCTTAGGTAATACCACTTTTTCACCCCTGAAATATTGTAAGTGAACTTTATAACACCACACAAGTCAAGTGATCCATCCTTTGGGGTCATATAATGGAAAAGTGGTGCATCTGCAGAAGTTTTGTCACATTTGAAGTGTTTGATTTTGCCTCTTTCATCCCTAAAATGCTTGATGCCTGATAGGATCACCCGAGTCCCTAGAAGTTATTTTCAAATTAGAAGTCAAAGATCATTGATATAATATACTACAGTGATATGGCTTATATTTGTAACTGTTTCAACATCTTAAGTATAGCTGTTCAGATGGCCCAGAATGTCGCACAATAGTAATGCAATAGATAACAACTATGCATCTCCTTGGAAATGGAAGTGTAAGTACAATATAAAGTTTACAGATGTAAATAATGCTACTCCACAATGAAGGGAAGCAAATTTATCTGTTCATGTTAACCGCTTACTACTGAATGCTATGTTACCAACTGTTGTGTCAGATAGATTCAAGATAAATGTATATATTTTTATTGGCAATTGCTTTACTACTGTTTCCTGAAGTTCTAACTTACTTGATTGACAACCCTGCCTGTTTGTTTGCAGGAAGAAATCTGTACATAGATCTGTTATCCTTCTAGTCAACTGCATACCGTACATTAGTTCTGGGATTGCCCTCATATTTTAAAGCTGTGAGACATATAGGCATTATGTACATATAATCTAAAATAAGCTTTGCATTTCTATTTCTGGAGATATTAGAACTTCTTAGCCAACGTACTTGACTATAGGCTAGGGCTGCTGCAACAGCAGATCATAAACTTCTCATCCTGATATACAGATGCCCAAATTAGCGGGATAGTTGTTAGATAACAGCCTTTAGATAATGTGTTGTAAAATATCAGCTGCTTAGCTAGTAATTTGATCATGATGATTGTGTGAACACACTAGTGTCAGCATTTTATCAAATTGGATGAAACTGAAATATAAACTGTGATAAAGTACTTTGTTTTGAAGTGTGTAGTCCCAACATAGATACAAAATGCGTTAGATTGGTTAAACATTAAAGGATTCTTCTCCTTTATGTTTGACTGTTAAAAAGTGAGCTGAATTTAAACTTGGTTGTACATTCACTCAAAATAATGTGCACTCAGGGTTTCCCAAGCCTTTACGAATGATGAGATTGTGATGAACCTTCATAATGCTGTACTCAGTGATCACCGACTGAAGGTACTTGAGTTGCCCGACATTGCTAAGACCTTAATAGGTTTACTTACTGTATTTGGACATACTTTCCACTTAATGGGTGCCATGTTTAACAATAGACAAAAAGGCATTTCAATGAACATTCTCAAAATTGTTTAGAATTATTTAAAGGTAATCCCAGTGATTTTTTTTTTTTTTTTTTTTTACATTTCATAACAGTAAAGAAAACTTAGCTTCACCACTAAATGCTAGAGATGAATGAGCAGTTCATAAAGTGGATGACATATGGCGAAAGTACACCAAGGAAAGCAAAATAAAGATGCAGTCAATAGAATCAATGATGTAGCTTCTTCAAGGACTTCTTTCACCATTCTCCGCAGGAGCACCCTGGTTTGCTAATTTGTGGTCTCCCACACTCCCTTAAACACTCAGTTTCTGACTACCAGGGAATCCCATTGCATCCAATTTATTGGTTAGGGTCCAGGGAGCAATATCCTGGATGGTAGCCGGATTTTCTTTGTCTTGATCTGCCAACTGCTCCCTCCTCAAGGTGTCTTCATCCCAACCAACTGCAGTTTGCACCGTGAATGAGCATTGCACTGCAGCTTTTTCCATCATCTGCTGGTCTAGATGCTTGCCCATTTTGGCCTCTATCAACTTCTTGCTTTCTTCCGTCTGCTTATCCAACCATTCTTTTTGCTTATCTAGGTGCTCTTCCACCACATTTATTTTATCTTTCATATCAAGTTTAATCTCTTTCGACTTCTTGGCAAAGTCGTTTTTCACACATTGTGTTTAGCTCAGATTTAAGAGATTTGATGTTAAAACCTAATTTGGATATTATTTTCTCTATTTTGGTCTTCATTTTTTATTTTAATTGTTATCTCATCAATTCAGATTTAATTTCTGCCTCCGTGTTCTTCATTTTGTTCTCAGTGTCAGGCCCAAAGTCTTTCTGTTCTCCATTTTGTTCTTTTCATCTGTATCTTCTCTGTTACAAAATTTACACACTTTATTTCGCTCTTTTTAACCCCTCCATACTAGATTTCATAGCCTTCACTTCAATTTCTATCTCCTCCATTCTGGAATTAACTGTCGTAATTTCAGTTCCCATTTTATCCATTCTGTATTCCATTTTCACTTTCTCTACTGGTAAGTAGAGGAAGTGTTGTATTCCACCCAAAAATTTGATGTCAAGATTTCACCAGAAATATATATTTTGAGGCCCCCTGAATCCAAAAAAAAAGCATTTTTAGAAAAAGGTCCGTGTGTGTCTGTCTGTCAGTCTGTGGACACCATAACCCAAAAATGAAAAGTCGGCTAAAAGCCAAAGTTGGTATTTAAGTTTAATGTCTTTCAAGGATGCGACATGAAGATTTTGAAGAAAATAGCCCTGCCCTAAACTACCCTTTACATGGAGATTTTTTCGAAAATTTTGATTTTCTTGAAGATGGCTCTAACGATTTTGATTAAAATGCCATTTGTTTAAGATATTTGTATGATAAATGAAATTTATATTTTGAATTTTCTGGCTATAGCCTATGTAGTCCTGTTTACTCTGGATGACTTTTGAATAACTCGTACACCGTAAGAGATAGACAAAATCTTACTAAACAAAAAATGTAGATCTCGCTAAAACACACAATTTATGCCCAAATAATTTTTTTTGTAGAACGAGCCATTTCGGAGATATTCCTTGTTATTTCTGTCAGTTTTGGGGAACTAAAACTTTCGTGAAATGTAACATATTTGTTCATTTTTTATACATTAAGTGTGCAAAGAGAATGGGATCTCAAAGCTTTAAAAGATTTGACTATTGCTCAGAGCCTATTGTATCCTAATATTCCCCTTGCACCCACAAGGAAATAAGCAATAAGATAATTTCTACAAATGTTTGTCTCAACTAACACTAAGAAGATACAGGAATAATAGATTGTAAGAATGGTTAGTACAAGAGTGGAGAAAGTCATTGAGTGCAACACATCAGATTTGTTTTCTCATCTTCAATTCAGCAATTCAGCAATAGTTTCTCAGCATTTCCTCCATCGTGACATTTAGTTCACACTCCTAATGGCTTTGGCTCAATTTTCCCTGAGACTTTGCTTAGCTCACACTAGCATAAATATGAACTAGTCCCTCTATTACTTCACTTTGTTTTCACATTCACTTAATTTTTTTCCATGACATAGCAGCATAACGAAATTCACCCAACATAGCCTCTTCTTCCAGATGGTTCACTGGCTAGAGAGTCAAACACAAGATGTCTCCAGTCGCTTGCAGTGACAATACTCACTGTGTATTTCCACAGTCATGATAAACTCGCTCAGTTGTCACACCAGAATCATCCTCACTAACTTACTCACATGCTCACTGATTTACTTCAGCAGAATAAATAAACTTGCAAGAGCACTTGGTTATATAGCGCTGAATGTTTCCACACAGTTCCAGAACATTCAAGATAGCAAAACTTCTGGAAGATTCTGTTTATCTGGTAATAATGCTTCCAATGTTTACGCTGGGCAAGCATGCAGCTTATCTGCTTAAGACTCTGTCTACCCAGACCAACCATTGATAACCTTGGGCCATAGCTGTTGCATGACAGTATTGACCTAAAAAGTGATTGTGTTGAAACATAATAATTAAAAAACTAACTAAATAAAAATAACATCTTTGCTCTCAAATCTTGTGTTTCTTGGTGAAGCCAAGAACTTCAAGAGCTAGCTCTCTTCATATATAGTTCATGATCTCGCCAGTGACATCACTTATTAGCATAATAAAGCATAGAAAATTGAATTGCATTAAGGAAAACAGTTTATTTTTGTTAAGCAAATTGTTGTCCTAATAGCTGTAAAGTAATTTTGGAATTAGTAGATACTGTGTGAAATCTAAAGGCAAGTTTGGTTAGTAGTGTTATTATTCAATACTTACAACACGGACATTAAAACGACCTCGTGTGGCACCAATCAGCTCATGTATTATATAAATGTCCGTAGCAGGACCAGCAATGCGACCAGTTCCTGTATCAGCAATTGCCTCGCATCCGACAGAGCAGATTGATGTTCCATTTGCTTCAACTCTGTAGAGTAGCACCAACATCATTATATATATAAGTAAAGATTTAGGTACTTGCAAATATTGACTTCAATAATAATGCAGGAAAACAAGGTATGTATTCAAGCTAGAAAAGTCTTGATTCATTTTAAAATGTGTCTGGAATATAAATTGTCCATCACTAAGACATCAGTGGAAGTCATTCCCATGCAAAATTCAGTCTCTGTTTGGTAGAACCAAATTTTGTTTGTATATTTATTTATGGACTATTTATTTACCTGGGTAGGAACTTCCATTCTACCAGACCTTATGCAACATAATAAGAACATAAATAAACATGCAAAGGTCCAACAAATATACTAAAATGAAAAAAGGAAAAAATTGTAAACAAAATATTTTTAAGTGGGAGAGTATTCTTAGATAAAAACGATTTCTTTAAATGGTTTAGGATTTATATTTGAAATATTATTTTCTAGCACATAAAATAATACGAGGGTAATTCAAATATAAACGGTAATTGTTGCATATCACGGGGAAGCAGTTCAGAGCGGGGCAGTGGAGTGCGGGAGTTGAAGGTTGGTGTGTTAGGGAGGGGGAACTAGCTTTGTTAGCTGCTTTGCTAGGTTCTGGCATCAGTACAGCCATGAGTGAGCAAGAGGTTCCTTCGTCTGTTTCGCAATGCATTATTATCAAGTTTTTAACCAATGAAGGGGTTAAACCTTCAGAGATTTTAACTCGTTTAAGGGCACAGTTTGGGGACACTACACTGTCACAGAATCGAGAGTTTACTTGGGCCAGACAATTTAAGGGTGGTCGAGAATTTGTGGAAAACAAAAGTCATGCTCAACGCCCAAGGTCAAATCTCACAGATGACAACATTCGTGCCGTTCGAGAGCTTATTGAAGGTGATCACCACTCCACTGTTGAAGAAATCGCATCAGAAGTTGGTTGATTTTCTTCATGATCGACGTACAGTGACTGCAGCTTAGTATTACCAATTGTTAAGGTCTGTAAAAGCTGCCTACTGAAGCAAAAGACGTCGTATGCCCATCAGAGATGTCATCCTTCTCCAAAACAATGCAGTTTGACAATGGACAATTTGCTAATGGCTTCATTGCCAGATGCAAGGCACTAGAAAACAACAATGGACACAGGAAACCCTTGAACACCCTCCCTATAGTCCAGACTTGTCCCCCCTCAGACTATTTTTTGTTTGCACCCATGAAAGAATCGCTTGGAGGGAAACATTTCGAAAGCGACGACGACGTCGATGAGCATGTGCGGAATTGGTTGGTGACGCCCCCTCAAACTTTTTTTGAAGAAGGAATATTCAAGCTTCCAAAACGTTGGCAAAAATGTGTACCGTGTGAAGGAAGCTATATAGAGAAATGTTGATGTAGTCACTTGTGTATATATTTAATCAATAAATATTTTTAACAAAATTACCATTTATATTTGAATCACCCTCATAGTAATAAAAATGAATGTTGCAAGGTATTTATCATTACAATAAAGCACCAGATCAGGTTGAACTATAAATGTATTCCCTAACTTTCCTCTTCAAGTGTACAACATTCTGACAGTCCGTTATGTCTTCACAGTAGCTTATCTTCCAAAGATAAGTTATTGCAATAGTGAATGATAATGAATAGAAGGTTGTATGATGAGCAGTTGGAACACAAATGAAAGAATTTTGTGAGTGGGTTTCTCAATTATGATAGTCAAAGGCTATTTAAAGCAAATATTTAAATAGTTGAGGGTGCAAGAATGAAGGAGTTGGTAAAGAGACAGTAAAGAATACATTGTTTTTTGTTCCCTAAGTTGGAGCCAATGCATTAATTCGAAGAGTGGTGTAACATGATCACCATCATGTGCACTTCAATGCACAGAGTGTGAGCTCATTGAAGTCTTAGAGCAAAAAATTCAGTTAAGCTGGTAAAAAGGGTCACAGTAGTCAAAAATGGGGCATTATAAACTTTTGTACAAGGAGCTTTTGGAAATGATTTACAATTGCATTGTTTTAAAAATGCTGTTCAATTTATGAGCACGTCGTTTCACAGAACAATGATCTGATACTGGTATACCATGCAGATACTAGACGGCAGTTGTGGATAGAGTTTGTAGTGAAAGGACAGCACTTGTTTGTTAAGCAATCAGAGAAAGTCATTGACAAAATGGAAGGCAACTATCAAGAACAAAGATGGACTGTTTGGTTTTTGTGGAAGGAAATATATTACATAAACTAGTTACTATGAGAAGCAGTACAGTTCTTATCACACAATAAGCATAAGAAAGAGACGAATTTGTAAACATAAACCAGTCACCATGAGAAGCAGTATAGTTCCTACACATAACAAGCAAAAGAGACTCAAATTTGCGTACTGTTTTATAAAAGAGTTTTTAATTTTCATTTACATCCCAGAAAATGTAGCTTTATTACTTATTTTCAAAACATAACATGGCACGTAAATTGCACAGAGAGAGAGGGAGAGAAAAGAGTGGTTGCAGCAGAGGCAGATGAAACAGTACAAAGGTAAGGAAAGGGGTGAGACGAAAGAATCGATGCAGTTTAACACAATAATGCAAGCAGAGCAGAAAGTTAAGCTTCGCAATTCCCAGTTTCCCGTATGGTTACTGCAATATTTCCCCATCAGAAACACTTATATTTCAAAATAGTACAATATTGCAAAACAAATAGGTAGTTTCGAAATTTATAATAGGCAATAGTATAATAATCAAATTTGCAGAAAGAATAAAAATGTTCACTGATTCAAGCATATAAATTGAAATATATTAACATTATCATAGTTAGAAAATCTGTTGCTTCAGATCCAAAGTGATTTAAGCTTTTAAATCAGGCAATTAATAAGATTGCAGTCACCTTATTACTATACAATTTGAACTCAAATTTACAAAGCCACTCTTGTCACCATTGGCAACCATTTTTAATCATATTACCTTGTCAAAGTACAATAAAGATCCAAAATAAAAACTGAAAGGCCTCTTCTGAAGATAGGAGTAAACTTATTTTTCACTTTGAAAAACTTTATAGGGATCCTTATTGAAAGAACATACATTTAAAAATCTGGTGTGTTACACTCACACAACTTTCTCTACCCACTACAAATTTATTACTTTCTCTACTATGTATAGTAAGTAGTGAAAGTATTGCATTCCACTTAAAAATTTGATATTGACTTTTTATTTGAAATACATGTTTTGGGACATTCTGAATGTAAAAAAATAAAAATAAAAGTTCTGTGAGTCTATGGACAGCATAAATTGAAAACGAAAAGTCAGTTAAATACCAAACTTACATTTAAGTTCAGCATCTTCCAAGGATGCAACACAAAACTGTCAATAAACTCTCCCATCCTAGACTACCCTTTGCATGGAACATTTTTAAAAAATGTTGGTTTTTGTAAAAATGACTCAACAATTTTGATTAAAATACCATATGTTTAAGATATTTTCATGACGAAATGTATATCATGAGTTTTCTGGGAATATCCTCAGTTGTCCCCTCTATCCTGTATGTCATAACCAGTAAATCATAAAAGATATTCTTACTGCACAAAAAACATAGATCTTGTTTAAACCCACAATTTATGTTAAATACACTTTTTTTGTTGAGTGAACTATTTCTAAGAGATTCCTTGTATGTTTGAATTTTCCAATACTTATCTCAAATGGGAAATCATTATTCATTTATTTATGTCCCAGACATGTGAAGAGAATGGAATGTCAAAGCCATCATGTCGCGGCAAGTTCTTAAGAGAATTGACTTGCTTAAAGCCTACTGTACTCCCATATTCCCCTTGCATCTACCTGAAAACCAGCAGTAAGATAATTTCTGCAAATGTTTATCTTAATTAACACGGAGTAGAAGGAGGAAGAAGTGTTTGTAAGAATAGTTTGTACAAGAAAAGAGGAAGTAATGTGAGTGTAATACGTCAGTCTTTTATATAGCTTTTAAAAGGTATTGTTATAAAAAGTTCAGTTAGATTATATATACTGGTTTTGAAACTCCATACTGTTTCCAAGACACTGTGAAAAGCAACTGAATACCAACAGCACATAAAAATGACCAAAGCAGGGAAACTTCAAAGCAAATAACAGGTACCTCACATGGTTTATGCCACAAAGGTTATTTGACAAAAGATATATTTTAAAGAAATTATATTTTTTATATAGTACTTTTTTACATTTATCCATTAAACAAAATTCTTTCTGCATGAAGAGGTTCAAAGGCTGTTCTCAGGAAATCCAACACATATATTTTATTTGTGATATAAATATCTTCTGTGTATGGTATTTTAGTCCTTAATTGTTATAATCATTTTTGAAGGGGAAAAATTGGAAAATGTTCCACCTAAATGATAGTTTGGATATTCATGTATAAATTTTTATGTAATTATAATTAATATTTCTAATTTAATTTAAAGTAATTTGTTACTATGATTATTAGAGGAGAATGCCCAAATATGGGCTACTACTTTCATTATAGGGAACATTGACAAGATTGTTGAAGATTTCAAACAATATACCTTAAAGGAAATCTAAAACATATTTGCTTTCTAATTCTGAAGTTAAAATAAATGGGGGCAAAATAAAAGTAGTATAAAATAGCTTAATTAACAAGGACTGCAAAATTGTCATTTGGCAAAATAAGATCCAAATATGGGCTACTTTGGAAATGCCATAAAATAAGTATAAAAAGAACAATAATAAGTTGGGTATAGAGTTTACTTTTAAGCAAACCTTCACATTAGTGGTAAAGCTAAACAAAAATACACACTTAAGATATATAATGAATTTAAAAAATGCATGTGGTTATTTATGGTTCAAAATACTGAAAAACAAGAACATATTTTATAAAAAACATATCCTATTTGGAAAAGTCGCAAATGTACATATGCGTTTTGGTACCTGCACATTCACTGTGTGCCCACATATTTCACTCAAATAACTTTACCCAAAGTTCTCCCCTTTAGTCATCAGAAAAGAGACCCTTGCAAAAAATACATCTTGCATCCTCATCAGCTGGATATTTTCCTTGGGGTATTTCAAGGTCACTGTGACCATTCATAACACATGGAATTGCACCATCATCCTCTGATTGTGGTTTCAATTTTGAGTGCCTTTTCTTTGTGTGTTTTCTATTGGAAAGCTGGTTTTCTCTTTACAACCCTTAGTGTCACTCATTGAAACTAACTTCCTCTTACCCTTCTTAACTGTAGATTTTTCCAGAGTTATGGATGATTCTTGCTGGTATAGTGTTCCAGTAGCAACACAACTTGAAGGCTTAGACCTTGATTTGTTTCTACAGGGCTTTCGAATCGCTTCTTCACCGCTGCACAGCCTTTTGCCTGTGCGAGTTTGAAGCTGCCGCGCCCAGGTTTGTCGCTATTAACAATATAAGGTAAGATTTTTATACATGTTTTACGTGCGGCTTGTTAGTAGTGGCAAACCCAGCCGCGGCAGCTTCAAACTTGCACAGGCAAAAAGCTGTGCAGCGGTGAAGAACCAGTTTGAAAGCCCTGTACTTTCTTGATACAAGGAACTGGAGCATTCTCGAAAGGACTCGGTTGCTGAGTTGTGGGAGTGGAAATTGAACATAATGGTTCAAGGCAATAAATTTGGGGATGAACTTGACCGTCTTCAATGTTGTAGAACTTCATGTCTTCTGTGCTTCAGTTTCAGAAGCTATAAAATCAGAATCAAAAAAATGCTTTTGTTCAAAGGAAGTATTCCAGTTGCTTTGAATCCATTCACTACAATCTCTCCAGTCTGGAGTTCAAGATATGCATTTTGAAACAGCCTCATTATATCATATGGTGTGACAGGGGATTCCCTGTTCGTTTTCTCAAACAGCTATAATAGCTTTCTTCATATTCTTTCATTCCATTACTTTCTTTTATTCTTTCGAATATACTTTGGCATTTTTGTTGGCATCCTGGAACAAAAGGTATTATAATTCAGCCTTTTTGCTTAAGGTGTATCAGGTCCAAATATGGGCAAGCCCATATTTGGACCTGCATATATAGCCCGTTTTTAGACCAATTGGATAAGAATGCTTAGTGTGGTAGCATCTCATTGTATAAATGCATTACTGTGTAAATAATATATGTCAAAAGATCTGAAAAATCAGCAACAAGATGGTGTTAACAAAAATTCCATGCTTTAAAAGCTTGTAGTTATTGTAATAAAACAAACTCACTTAGAAAGTGTTTCAAGGTGCTGAAAATGGCAAAATGACATATCGTATAACACTGCACTCAAACACTTTGGCTGCCAGACATTAACTGCTCCCTTTTGCTTATGACCCCCTCTAATAGCTTAACGCTGCCATTACTAGGCTGCAGCACCTGTAAGGCCATAGGTAGCAAATAGCTCATATTTAGACCCTAGCCAATATTTGGACCTTTTCTTCTTCTGTGAATTTATCAAATCACATGTTTCTTATTCTGAGAATGTTGTGTGCGTCTGCCTTATGAATCTCCACTGCATAGGTATGTATACTATCCCCTGTTTTAATTTAATTTTAATGAAGCGTTATGTTTAGTGTTTTTACAATTCCTTATTACAAGTATCATGAATAATTTTACCTATTAAATAGTTCTAAGAAAGGGAGAGCGGAAAAATTTCTGTATTACAATATACAGAGGGTTGTTTCTCTTGTAACAAGTTTGACTTTGTCCCTACCTTACAAAAAGTGCCATGTCTCCATCACCGAACATGGTCTATTTGTTGTCCCTTCTTCCAAGCAATCGCTCTGCACCTCAGTTAACACTGGAGAAGGCTGTTGTGCAGTGCAGTCTGTCCAGAAGTTTCCACTCCTCTTTACAGACTTTCCAAAGACCATCACTTGTTCCAGGGTGCCATTGTCCCCAAAGCCCTTTTCAAGAGGCCAAAGGTGGAAAAATCCATTGAAGAGGCATCAGGAGATTTCATCGGGATATTGCTGAACTGAAAAGCATGCATTCTGTTTCCTGCTCCATTCTTTGTAAGAATGCGCGAGTCAAAACAGAAGTGTAACTGGATGCCTTATTTAAATCTTTGTTTGTAATGGTGTCAACAATTTTAAGGGATATTCCCCATTTGTTCACAATGGTCTGTTGCATGGTTGGATTATTGCCAGAGATGAGAGCCTTGACCTTCCTTATCACCTCTGAAGAGCATGTAGTAGCAGGTCATGGGTTTCCCTCTTTTCTTGGAATTAATCCCGTACTTTAACCCAACAAAATTTTGCTTCTTGCATGCTTCAGTAGTAGCAGAATAACTATACTATGCACCGGAAAGGGCCGAAATGTAGCCTTCCCAATATGGTTAAATTTACTTAGGCATAATGAGAGCCACACAGGATGAAGACAGCACAGTAACTGGTTTGTTTGTCTCACAAACTCTAGATCTTGCTGCGCACGCAGAAACACAACAATCACATTTGCAATTCATTATCGAGATCGGAAACAATCCTCAGTATTTAGCTTACAAACTTTTGAGATCACTTGGATGAATTCTTTCACCAAAGAACTGTGCATTAAATTCATAACCTACATAGCTTTTTCAAATTCATAATTGGCTCTGAATATATTTTCCCATTTTCGTCCAATTTCAATGAATATTGATATAAATGAATTTTGAGTACATTCTCTATGCGACGTCACTTTGTCCGTTTGACCCTAATTCTGATGATGATGATAATACTGATAATAATAATAATAATAATAATAATAATAATAATAATAATAATAATAATAATAATAATAATAATAATAATGATGATGATGATGATGATGATGATGATAACAACAATAATAATAATAATAATAATAATAATAATAATAATAATAATAATAATAATAATAATAATAATAATAATAATAATAATAATAATAATAATAATAATAATAATAATAATAATAATAATATTCTGTTTAACGACACTGTCAATTGCCAGGATCACATCAGCGTCGCCAGTGTGCCGGAATTTTGTCCCGCAGTTCTTTTACATGCCAGTAAATCTAATGACATGGAGCTATCGTTTTTAAGCACACTTCAAAACCATTAGTTCTGTGCTGAATTTGAACCCGTGACCTACGCCAGCATACAACCAACTTAGCCACCCAGACTGACACCCTAATTCTGAATGAAATGGTAAAACGCTGCATTTATGAATGTAATCTTGATGTAAAATGTGTTGAAAATGTTTCGACACATTCCAAATTTAGTTGAAATCGCCAAAGAATTAAGGACGGTTTATATAAAGAATCTGCTAAGAAGCATTTTTAGAATTATTTCGTGGAACCTCCATACTGAAAGTTATTATGCCTCATTTACTCTAACAAGTGAAGACTCCCAAAATATTAACATTTCCGATTATATTTGTGTATTATTGCGAATATGGGCAGTGTTGTAATCCATTTATATGGCACATTGAGATAAGGCATTTATTGAAACTACTGCTAAAACAAATCTGATATATTTCATGTGCTCCTGTATTGTATAGTTTTCGAAAGCTTTTAATCTGTTGTGGCACGGCTAAGCCCTCTAGTTACCTTGGGCTAAGCCGTAATTGTGGATGTTTGGAAGATGGTATTTTTGCAACTCGTTACATGCCGGTATGCCAGGAGTCTTTTTTATCGTAATATTGACTAATTTATATCATCATGTTATATTACAGATTCTGCATCTAACTTCGAGCGAAAATAACATTTCATTTGCCGACAGGTGGATTTTAAATTGTGTTCGTAGTAAGCATGAATATGTCGAATACGGCGACCGCGGCTACGCACATTGAAACAAATGCTGTACGATATGTTATTTGATTGTTTCTGTCATGTGAGAACAGGTTGTTGGTTTCATTTCCTTGTCTGCCATTCATCGTAAGGTAGTTCAAAAGGTGATGCTTAAATGTAATTCAGAGACAAATGATGCACTGCGAAACGGTATGCAAGAAACAATTGTCGAAATTACGGTAAATGGAGGTACTGCGAGTGCTAAAATGTGTTTTCATGCCGCATTGTCTACCTCGCAGCAAACGGAAGGCTTTCAGCATCGTCATGAGAAAGGTAAACATACTTTTTATTTGTTGCATAGAAGCGGAAAAACAGCTTACATCTGAGTATGCTAGCGCAACCACACTGTCAAATATCACATATACCATCAGTGAACAAAACTAAGCCAACATAACATAGCACTCGAATCGCACTTTATCTTTGTGGAAATTAAGGCCCCAAGTTTTAGGGATGTAGTGAACGAGTCAAGTTCGTAGTTTCATTTAAGGAGGACGAGATAGATTAATTACAGCGGCGACGCACCGAGCGATAGGCTCCACGGTAACGTGCAAAGCTCGCATTCGGGATGTCTTGGGTTCAATTTCTGGGGCGACCACTCTGACCATGGTTCTTTTTTTCGCGGTTTTCCCTAGTTGTCAATGCGAATGTTGCGGTGTTATCTTTTCTAAAGACTGAAAGCGCACCCTACCCACAACTAACGACTGTCATAAATCCATGTCCACGCCCCAGAAAAGGGAAACTTCTTACCCTGTCCTTGAAGACCAATGGCAATCTTGATTTTAAAGAAGTGAAAGTTACATGATAATTCCATGTGGAGTTTCAGTTGCCTAAATTGCAAATTTCCGTATTTCCCGCTTCATTAAGTACAAAATTTTGTGTTAAGATGTTGCAACTCTGCAGAAAGGACTGAGGAGAGAGGTGGTCGAACTGCACACACATTAACTAGATATACTCTATTACTTTCCCTCATTTTTTGTCATTCATTTTCCTCTTTCATATTGCCCAGGTAAGCTTAGGGACAGCCTTCTCCGAGCTGCCTCAGGAGGGTCTAGTTATCCCTATTCTGGCAGAGGGAAGCCTTCACTGAGCAGTTGTTCGATCATCAAGTTTGGAATCGTCAGGTGCTGTCTGTCCACTAGCTCATGGTCCCTGGCAGGAATGTAACAAGTTTTTGCATTGGTAAATAGTTCTAGATACACAGTGATATCTCAAGCTGGACTCAGGCTTGTGGTTGTACAAAATGTAAGTGCAATCAGAAACATGAGTCCAGCTTTAGATATCGCTATGTACCAGAATTATTTACTGACACACAAACTCGTACTCCTGCCAGGGACCTTGAGCTGATGAACAGACAGTATCTGCACATCTCTGTTGACCAGTTTGTCTGCAGCCTTTAGCCTACAGCCCCCTGTGGTTCCTTTGCCTCATCCATTATTTCTAGGGCTGGTTTCCTGTCTCAGCTGTGACTCCAAGTGTAACAGAGTTGAAGAGAAAGTGGAGTAACATTTGAATTGGAAAAGTATGATGTGAAACAAATCAGTCATTGGATGCTAAAAGTTAACATTTATCAAATGACTGAAGGTAGTTTCAGAGATTTTGCACTTATTTCTAGCAATGAATATTGTAGAATTTTATTTATGAGACTATTAAAATTTGGGCTAAGCTGGACGACAAGTGATGGTTTTGAAACTGTGATTAAAAGTGAAAGGAAAGTAATTAAATTAGGAGTGCTGCTTAAAGTCAGTGTGGTCACTTCTAGAGCTTTGAATTACGATGTTTACTTTTAAACCAAAATTATGACTTAAGGATAACTAACTTGGCCATCTTCTCTGTACTGCACATGTGCGATGGGAATTTCCAACTTAAACGAGAAGTGAAATAAGCTGGATGCAATGTTTCGATGTTGTTATTGTTCGTGTGGTTTGCGGACGGTGTGACTATTGGCTAATTAATCTAATAACCCCTAGCACAACAGCCCTTCATGGGCCAAGGCTTACCGAATTAATCTAAGATTATGTAAAAAGAACTAAACATAACCTAAGATCCAGTGGATCAGAAACCTAAGCTGATCTAAATAGTGATTACAAGCATTGTTAGGAACACATGCTGTGGTATAACCACAGGTTGCTAATGTAAGACAAAATCTAAACTTAACCTAACCTTCTATGTAACAGAAACTTAAGCTTATATAAGTAATGAATCACAAACATGGTAAAGGAATGCACACTTGTTTTCCTCGCGTGCTTTGGTGTACCTACTGTTTGCTAATTAAACTAAGCCTCATGTGCCTGGTATGACATTTGTTATTTGTCAGTGATTGGCAGTGTTTCTTATTCCTATGTTGGCAGCACTTTGTTAATGCATTTGGAAATTGCATGCAGCTGTACGAAAACTGAGAAATAATTTTTCTGACAAGTAAATGTTGAGGCAAGCATGCTGAAGATAGTTACATCAGCAAGCGCATGTGACACCACTTTAAATACCATTTACTAACAGTGTTGTTGTAGTGTTTAACGCCCGCTTTTACTACTACGGCACCGCAGGCGGTGACACTGATGACACATGGAATGAAGATGGAGCACCGGTGGAATGAGATGGCGGGGGAAACCAGAGCACCCGGAGAAAACCCGCCCTGGCGCCGCTTTGTCCACCACGAATACCACATGCGGGTCCCTGGGATCGAACCCGGGCCGCCTAGGTGGTAGGCGAGCGCGCTAACCGCTCCGCCACGGCGCCGCCCATTTACTAACAGGCAGATGTTGTAGTCTTAATAGATGGGGCTGTAAACAATAAGTAAGATCATTCTTAATGCCAGGATTTAATATCTGTATAGGCACAAATAGAAAGCACCTGTAGCTAAATGCTGCCATTAGAATAGCCATTCCTGTTCCATTTGATAATTTCTGTCTCCTTTTTGTATAGCAATGAGAAACAGCTCTCCTAAAAAGCCATTATTTCAGAAGCAGAAGTATTTCTGCAATCTCTATCATTCGGTAATTCACATGTAATCTTTTGTTATTTATGTATCTGTTAATGTTTCCAATAACAGAGTCAACTGTCTAAGAATAAAACCATTTGAGAAAATGTCACTTTACGTTTTACTTTCCATAGCATTGTGTTTTGGGCCAAGCAAGACCTTGATTATATTCTTACATTTTGTTTTCCTGGCATCATTAACAGATTCTTTATCCATAAATGTTCCTGGTCCTTATGAACATAAAAGTGGCAGTCATCATTTGGTATTTCGTTCACCTCATTCCCAACATCGCACACATGTTCAGAATCACTGCAATGATCTGCAACCTCAATTATTTCTGCTTCATCATAGCTGTCAAAGGAATTGGCATAATTCTCTTTGTCAGAAAGTGTTCAATTTCTTCTGGCATCAATCTCTTTCTTCGTGTGAATCTGGAAGACGACAGGAAAATTGTAACTGTAAAGTAGTCTGAATCACTTATCTCAAGTGCTTTTGCAAAATATAGCTTCTGATATTGAAAACATTCAATGATGACACTACATTTACTTACATGATTGGATGCATGCAGTATGAAGTGCAGTTGTGCAATTCACAGATCAGCCGCAGTTGTCATGATGAATATGATAATGTGACAATAGTGAAATTTGATGCCTGACAACCATCGAAGCATATCCAACACCAGTTTTGTGTGCTTGGTGCACTAACTTAATTATTGAAATATAACTAAATTTGCAGTATTGTATGCTGCCAAGCACCTGCTGCAGGGTTAAATTTATCAAATATTTAGTATTTTTATGATTACATTGAATCACACAATAAAGAATTTCAGTGTAAAACTAAGTTTAATCTTTGCAAAGCCTGTGAACATTTTGCTGTACAAGGAATATTACTATTGAAATAAAGCAAAAAATGCTTAAAATGTTTTAATTTGATTTTTTGCATAACTTTCTTTTTAACCTCTAAGAATTAGCATCATTTATTATTGTTTGTCCTTTCTGTATAGCAGCCATTTTTAGGTAACATGTTGAGATTCTGGACGTTTAACGCAATGGATTGGTATGCATTTAACAATGAGGTTTGCTAAGACTGCATTTTCACTTGCTCATAATTTCTTAGGTGTAGTAAATAGTACCCAATTTCCATAAGAATTATTATGCATATCCCTAAATGCTTCAGTTATATATTTACAAAGAAATGTTTGGGTTAGGATAGTAAATATTTTCTTTAAATAGCGAGATTTATTATAAGAATACAATATTCATTTACTTAAAATGAGCCAAATTAGCAATTTTCTCCAGGTACTGCTTATTTTAAAAATTTATCAGAGTTCTAATACATAATCTTACGTGCATGAGATTTAGTACACATAGGTTTAGTTTATTAATCACCCAAAAACTTCATTACTTCAAAATTGGGGTTTGATTCAGTCCAAATTTGGTGCATTTCTTTTTGAAAGTGCACTGGAGCATCACTTCCAAAGACAACATATGGTAAATGCATATTGAAAATTCCTGTTGCAATATTAACTAAATTATTAACAAGGGTCTTGCTTGGGTGCACAAAGGAATAGTATTATCTTTAAAACGAATAGGAAATAATTGCTTGGAAAGATGCATTATGTGTGAAAAATTGGGTAATATTTGCCATTGTTCAATAGAATATGAAAAGGCTAAAAGATGGAGATATATGTGGAATAAAAAATGTAATAACTTAAACAAAGAAATATGTACTTGGTGACAAACCCTGAGCTGTGTTAGAAACAATATGAAACTGCAGAGTTGTTTACATGAGCTTATCGCACGTACATAGAGAATCAGTGTACGTGTAGTCTGTTCAAATGCAATTGGTCTTCAGGAGAGCAAAGTGTCATATATCGGCAGGTGCAGAAGATCATCTATTTGTACTGCATTACTGACGGGCAAGTTACAAGTATTTTGCTGTTCTAGTAAACAAGATAACAATCAAAGTCAATGCACCTCGTCACTTTGCCAGGTAGTAATAATTAAAATGCTGGTGAGCCCAAGCATAGAAACAATTCATAGGAAATTTAAGAGAGAGGTAGACAAGGAGCCTAAGAAAAGTGTAACAAAATGGTTACAGTCTGGAAAGTGAAGAGACGGTATTGTAGCTTTGACTTATATCAGAGCTGAGCAACTAGTTCTCACTGAGCACAGCCTGCTCACACTCTTGCACTGATAACTGTATGTTTAGTAGGTAAAAAAATGAAGGTCGCTCAAGGTATCCCTGAGTCACCCAGGCCTGTCTTATTTGTATACAATGTAGAAGTTAAAGTTTGGGAGAACTAGTTTATAGACAGTACATTTTTACTTTTTTCTACTACTTGTAAATTAAACTAGTGAGTACTTGTTGAGGGATGTAAGAGATAAGTGGACAAGGAACCTAAGAAAGGGGGCAACAGAATGATTACAGCCTGGAAAATGAAGAGATGGTGTATTATCTTTATCCTTTATATACAACCTAGAAGTTAAAGTAAAGTGTCGGTCTGGGTGGCTCAGTTGGTTAGACGCTGGCCTACTGATCCCAAGGTCGCGGGTTCAAATCCGGCCCAGACCGATGGTTTTTAAGTGTGCTTAAAAACGACAGCTCCATGTCAGTAGATTTACTGGCATGTTAAAGAACTCCTGCGGGACAAAATTCCGGCACACCGGCGACGCTGATGTGATCCTGGCAATTGACAGCGTCGTTAAGGAACAAAATATATTTTTTTTTTAGAAGTTAAGGTATGGAAAAAGTAGTTTATAGACACACTAGATTTTTAAGTATGTTATATTTATATAATATATGAGCATGTTAATTGTGAGTCACACGATTATTCTTCCAAGTTTGAAGTGACTTTGGAAGAGCCTGTGGATACTTACTTGTCAATAGTGAACTGCCAATAACCTTGATTGCTAACTGGCACATATGTTATATCTCCAGTATAGAGTGTTGGGTCTGTACCACCAAGAATCATTTCTCCTCCTTCATCTGATCCAGGGACTCTGAGTAGCAAAAAATAAACACCATCAGTTGTTAGATATTTTACCATTAATTTCATAAACATGCGCATTTGCTTTTTTCTTTTTATAAATAGTTGGTCAAAGATCTATTAATATTTTCTCTAACACATACCTATTTGGTAGAAGTATAAAATTTCACATCCCTTACTTAAAAATTTGATGTGTTACATTTACATGATTTTATTTACTCATTCATTCTTACAAAACCATATTCTTCTACTTCGTATCAATGAAGAAGAAACATTTATAGAAATTATTTTATTACATATTTCCTTATAGGTACACCGAGAAATGGGGAACACAGAAGGCTTAAGTGATAGTTGAATTAGAGTTGCTCACTATGTAATGGCTTTGAGATTCTGCCCATTTTAGAATAATGCAGGTATTTGAAAATTCAAACAAATAACAAGAAAATTTTGTGAATGGTTAACTTCACAAAAAAATGTATTTCACATAAATTGGGATCCTTAATGAGATCTACATAGTTTATGTAATTAGATTTAGCAGCATGAAATAAACATTATCATCACAGACTATTGCCAGAAAATTCAAGATATACATACAGTACAACCTCATTTATCTGGACTAACTGGGACTAAAGGCAATCTGGAAAATAAAAATCTGGATAATCCAGATTATACGGGTAATAAGCAAAACAAAATTCTTAAATACATAAATAAGCACACTTGCCATTTATGACGTTAAAAACTATGTGTGGTAACAAAATTATGTACAGTACATAGTATGTATTGTTTACAAGACACTAAAAGGTATAAAAATCTTAATCGCATAAAATCACATTTCTTAACAAAGAATTAATCCACAGTCTTCTGTTTAAACACATGCATAGCATTATGCAGGAACCGTACATTGTCTGTCTGGGTGGCTCAGTTGGTTAGACGCTGGCCTACTGATCCCAAGGTCGCGGGTTCAAATCCGGCCCAGACTGATGATTTTTAAGTGTGCTTAAAAACGATAGCTCCATGTCAGTAGATTTACCGGCATGTAAAAGAACACCTGCAGGACGAAATTCCGGCACACCGGCGGCGCTGATGTGATCCTGGCAATTGACAGCGTCGTTAAACAACAAAATAATTTAATTTTAATGGAACCGTACATTGAATCAAACTAAGAATAGTTGGCATACTTATTGTTATACGTTCTTGCTATCATAGTTAAATTTATTATCTAATGTGAACATTAAATTTAAAAAGATAAATCTGCATATATGATCCAGGCAATTCAGAGATGCAGATAAACAAAGTTGGATAAATGAGGTTTTACTGTTTATATATATATATATGTATGTGTGTGTGTGTGTGTGTGTGTCATGCAATCATCTTGAACATACAGTATTTTAATCACAATTGTAAGAGCTATTATTGACAAAATAAAAAAATAAAACATTTTTCCAAGCAAAGGTTAGCTTGTGTCACATCTTGGAAGATGCTGAATTCAAGTACCAAGTTTGGTATTTAATTGACTTTCAGTTTTTGAGTTATGCTGTTCATAGATAGACACTAAGACCAATTTCTAAAATACTCTTTCTTTTTTTGAATTTGGGGGTCCCAAAACGTGTATTTTCAGTTAAATCTCCATATCAAATTTTTGGATGTAATGTGACACTTCCTCTTACTTACTAGGCAACTAGGAGAGAAAGTAAAAAAGTTACCGGTTGAGATAGAAGGAGAAAATAGGCTTGTCTACAAGACCCTGCTCATACATGTTGTAGAAGACAGGTTTGATTGTGTTTCCAGCTAGAGAAGAATAACTCAGTCCCATAACTCCATCAAACTGACTGTATGCAAAAAACAGTCCAGGAACATCAGTAGCTTCAGTGAAGGTCTGATCCTGGACGGATAAGTTGCCAACCTGCAATTTGTTATAGCCTTAAAACTACTGAGAAGTTGTAACATTCATGGGAATTTCCCTAGTACTTACAAGAGTTGTCCCAGAAGTACCTGGCCATAGATAGCAGTTGTTTCATGACTATGGTAGAAAGTACCAACTTTATAAAGCTTAAGTTTGAAGTTTGATGATGCTACGTTGTTTAGTATTTTGTGGTAGCCATCAATAGTGAATGTTCTTAGTGAATTTGTAAACATTGATAAAATTCATCATTATTTGATATAATACTTCAATTTGAAAGGCCCTAGTCTAACTAATATTAAAGCTGAGCGAGATTCTGCTCTGGTGAAGTTCACTCCTTTGTTTACAGAGTAAAATATTGGGTGGCAGAGTTTAAGCGAAGCTGTATGAGCTACCAAGATGAACACCGCAGTGGTCGACCAAATGATGTAACCATATTCAAGATGCTCTCGAAGCCCGAAAGGATCTTGAATATGTTCGTCGCCAGGAAAGCTTCAAATCATATTTGATGTAACCATGTTAGAAATTGTAAAGAAAATCCACACAATAGTGTTGGATGACCCTCAACTGAAAGTGTGCAAGCTAGCAGACAGTGCAGGCATTTCAAAAAGTGCTGTACATTGCATACTAACTGAAAATTTGGACATGTGAAGTCTGTACGCTAAATGGGCAATGCATATTCTCACAATGGAACAAAAATGGCATCATGAGGATGTTTCAGTTGAGTGTTTGGCAATGTTTCGCTGCAATAAAGCTGAGTTTTTGCACCGATTCATAACCATGGGTGAAACATGGGTCCATCACTTCACACCTGAGATGAAGGAACAGTTGAAACAGTGGACTGAAAGGGTAGAATTGGCTCCAAAGATGGCAAAGACAGTTTCATCTGCAGGCAGGGTTATGACATCAGCTTTTTGGGATGCACATGGGATAATCATCATTGATTATCTCCATAAAGGAAAAGCTATCAATGGCGTGTATTATGCAAATTGTTGCTTGATGGAATCAAGCAAAAACAGCCACATTTAGCGAAAAAGAATGTTTTGTTTTATCAAGACATCACCATGGCCAAAATCAGTGAGTTTAAATTGCTTCCTTGTGCACCCTATTAGCCAAATTTAGCCTTCTCTGATTATTTTTTGTTTCCAAACTTGAAGAAATGGCTTGGTGGTAAAAGATTTGGAGGTGGATCTGCAATTGATGGCTATTTTGCAGAGTCCAACGGTTCTCACTATAAACTGTTTATCAAAGCTATTGAGCTGAAAGGAGACTATGTGCAGAAATAAATATTTTTTTTCCACAAAACTTTTGTGCTTTCTTTGTTAGGTTGGATACTTCTGGGACAGCCCTTGTACCTCAAATGCTTTGTTTGAACAAAAAAAAAAAACATTTTTTCTTGTATCCACTTCATGTTAAGCATAGTAAACATCTGCTCAGAAAGGTCTTCAGGTTAGCTAATACAGATCTACAGTTGCCGCAATGGAAATCTTTACAAAATAATAAAAACAACAAATACCGACTTTACATGGTTTTATTTTTAACTTGTGCGTATAATTAGTACTTGGTCATATTTCCCTTAACTTTTACCACTTTCAGGAGTCTCCTAGGCATTGAGTCTGCTAGATATTCAAAATATTTTTTTTCCATTTCCACCCACAACTTCTTCAACACTTCCTGTAGCTCCTTAATACTTGATGGTTGCAGCTCTTCTATTTTATTTTTTATTTGATTCCAAGCATTTTCTATTGGATTTATGTCGGGAGAGTTACCAGGCCATTGAAGTACAGGTATATTATTATCTTTCAGGAACTTCTGAACCATCTTTGTCCTATGTGCAGTGGCATCATCATGCATGAAGTACTGACACTGGTGAATCGGCCAAAATGTGAACAAATGCTGTTGTAACACTTCTAAATAGTTACTTCCCTTCATTGTGATATTCTCTGGGAGAAAGTACAAGCCACCTCTACCATAATTGCCACTAAAAGCACCCCATACCATCACACTTTCTGGATGTTTAACAGTTTTGACAGTAAACTTTGGATCATATCATGACACATTTTTTGGCCTCCTCACCATTTTGGACTTTCCTCTGACCAGTTTGAAAGTGCTTTCATCAGAAAACATTACTTTACGCCAGTCCTCTGATGTCCAGTGCTGATATGTCTTGCAAAAATTTATCCTTTTCTTCTTCATAGCTTCAGTCAGAAGAGGCTTCTTGGCTGCACACCGACTTGGTAAACCTAAGTCTTTTTGAAGTCGATGCTGGATGGTCCTTATTGCAACATTGTTGAGAAGGTCTGGGTGTTTTTCTTTAACCCTGCCGCTGTAATCCATGGATCAACCATCACTTCACGTTTTAGCAGGCCATCAGTTCTTGTTGAAGTCTTTCTTTTACCACCTGAGCCGATTTTTCGTCTTGGTGTGTTGCCAGGTGGAAAAGATGCTGCTGCTGTTTTTAGGTCATAAATAGCTCATCTTGAAACCTTTACATCGGCAGCTACACGAATCACAGAGGTACCTACTTCCAATAGAGTTAAAGCACGAGTCTTCTCCTCAGAAGTGAGCTTCTTGCGACCCATTATTTGTATTATAATGAGAAATACACAACTTTAAAAATAGCACTCAGGTTAAAAATTTAATTACGATGACAAACTGGAAACAGAACACTCTGTACAAATACTAGAGACTGACTGAGACCTGGCCTGCCAATAGAAGCAAGCTGCTACTGTGCACTCAAGAATCACGTGATTTGCAGCTTCGCCTGCTCCTTTGTATAGTGGCGGGATAAGAACAAACTGAGCACATTGTCTACGTAAAGATTTTCCTTGCACTAACAATGTAAAAATTTCAATTGCAGTGACTGTAGTAATATGCAAGATACAGAGACAGTATTCAACTCTTTATGCTACAATTTAATTTTCTTGGTCATGAGTAAAGACTGTATTACATGCTCTCTGTTAACACACAATTTGAGTCACAAATCTTGCTTTCCGTGCTACTGTTCTAACCATGTTTTCCTCTACTCTTCTACAAACTATTCGTAAAAACACTTATTTCTCTATCTTTTTCATGTTAATTAAGATAAATATTTGCACAAATTGTCTAATTGCTATTTTTCTTGTAGTGCAAGGGTAATATGGGAATACAGTAGGCTTTAAGCAATAGTCAAATCTTTTAAAGGTGGTCACTATATGATGATTTTAAAATTCATTCTCTCTGCATGGCCAAAAAATAAAAAAAAAATGAATGACTTCCCATCTGAGAAAAGTATAAGTATTGGAAAGTTTTGATAAATAACAAAGAATATCTCCTAAATGGTTCACTCCACAAAAAATGTTTTTAACATAAATGGTATGTTTGAATGAAATCTTTTTTTTTTTTTTGTGTGTGTGTGTGTGTGGTATGATTTTGTCTCTTGTTAGATATGCAAAAGTCACCCAGACTGAAAAGGGCTTCTGAGGACACTTTGCTGAAAGGCAATACATCCCCTGCTTACTATATATACTAGAGAAAGTAGAAATATGAATCAGTTGGGGAATTAAATGTAGCAGCATGTTGTCATGATAGCTCAGTTGGTTAGAGCAGTGGCGCAGAAAGTCAAAGAACCAATATATTCCTGCTATGACGTTGAATTTTTCATTCTGATTCTACTTTTGCAGTTTTAGTTAAGTAATATAATCATGTTATACATTTTGGGAACACAATTGTTTAAAACACCAGTTTAATAATCATATTCCGGACTCCCTCTGTCATGAAGTATTCACCATTTTGCTTTTTCAACCCAAAGGTTCTCATTTCATTCCTTGTCAGGGTGAAGAAATCTTTCTTTTTTTAATTATCATTCCATATAATCTGTGCAAGTATGGAAGTGTAAATGTGAGAGTGAGTGAGTTTTACAAATAAGAACGATTAAATCATGTTAAATTTTATACAGTTAGCAATATCATCAGTTGTTTCTTAGAAGTCCAAATCCCTAATACAACCATGCAAGTTAAAGAGTTTTACAGGAAATAAATGAACCACCATCTAGCTTCTTAAAATGTAATAGGTAAACTAGGTTAATAACAGTGCAAATTTTGATGATGGTTAGTGCCATCAAACATTTTATATAGATTTAATATTTTAATGAGATCTATACTTTTGCTGAAATAACTCCTTGTCTTTCTTTTGTACTTTTCCAGTTAAATAAATACTATAAAAGTGAAAACGACTTCTCAGACTATTTACAGAGAGGATATACATTGTATGATACATATTTTAATAAAAATTATAGATCCAGTTTTTTGGAAAACAGTATGCACAAAACCTTTTCAATGTAAAGGCTAAATTACAGAGGAGCAGATCCTAGGGAAATGTTCATTGAGTGATAAAATTAGAAAAATGAAGTACCAAAACATTTCAACATACTGTGACAGTGTCCACTGAAAGAAAACCTGAGAGATTCCCTGCACCATACTGGATTGTGATTTCTTCTCCATTTGGTACATAGGTGCTTGAATTCCAGTGATCATAGGCATGATGTTGCTCTGAAATAAGGTTTTCATATTATAAATTTATATAATAAACCAAGAAACAGGAAAAAAGCCCTTAAATTTTCAACTGAACTATTAAATGATGGCATAGGAATAAAAAGTCCCCAACATATCACTGAGTGCTTCAGTACTTAACTTCTCAGAAATAGCAGAAAAGCTCATGAATGTAAATCATTCCTTTTGTACCCGCAGATGCAGCATAGACACAATAATAGCTTGCAGTAAGTCAATTTTTATAACACAGATCTCAGAAAATGAAATCCAAAAAGAATCTGGGAAATGAAAGGCAAGTATTCATCTCGAATAGACGAACTACTGGTTTACTTGATTAAACACTGCATAGAATATGTGAAAGCCGCTTTGGCTAATGAGATAATGCATGTTTTTCATCTGCATACCATACTGTTAGGTTTGGTGTACCGCAAGGTTCAGTTTTGGGTCCTCTATTGTTTTTATTGTATATAAATGACCTCCCACAGTTTGAGAATTGTAAAAATATTTCTTATGCTGATGATACCACACTTCTATACTGGAATAAATCCCTAAATGCTTTGGAATATTCAATGATGGACTCATTAAGTGAGATACAGAAATATTTCAAGGATAATAACTTAAACATGAATATAGGAAAGACAAAATTACTCCACTTTCAGTATTCTAATCAAAACACTAATAACTCTGTAACTATAAATGTACAAAACACAATTCTCGAACACCTACAGAAAATTAAATTTTTAGGACTAATGTTAGATAAAAATTTGTCATTTGCACCTCATATAGACTTAATCTGTGGTAGAGTAAGCTCAGGCTTATATCTACTAAGGAGGCTTTCCAAATACCTCGATACTGAGGTTCTAAAAATTGTATATTTTGGGTTAATATATCATAACTTTCAATATGGGATCGAGGTTTGGGGAAATGTTAGTAAACAAAATTTAAATAGGTTGTTAATATTGCAGAAGAATTGTATAAGAACAGTGTATAAACTTAATAACAGGACTTCGTGCCGCAGTATTTTTAAAAATAATAACTTGTTCACTATTATTTCATTATATGTATATAAAGTAATAATACATATTGTAAGTAAAAATATACATATTATTAGTAGTAATAATCAATATTATAGTTACAATACACGAGGTATGAATAATATACATAGAATTAATGTTAATAAAAGAACAAGTGAATCTGATCCATATATCAGTGGTGTCAAACTATATAACAAATTGCCACATACTATTAAAGCTAAGCAAGGAGAAAGTTTTAAAAAAGAACTAAGGAAATATCTTATAGGAAAATGTTTATACTGTATAGAGGAATTGTAAATATGCTGTATATGACTCTACTTAGTGGTATTTCATAGAATATGATTATGTTAAGTCTTATTTTGTAATTTTTGTTTTGTTGTATTTGTAGTTTGACGATGCTCGAAACAATTTGTATAATTGTCTATGGGCTAATAAACATACTAAACATATCTGGTATCTATCCTGATAAGCTAAAAATCTCAAAAGTTGTTCAATTTCACAAAGAGAGAAAACACAAGCAAAGAAAACTGCAGATCTATAAGTGTACTGTCAGTTTTCTCAAACATTTTTTTAAAACTCTGTGTATAATAGAGTGATATCCTTTTTAGAAAAAAGAACATTCACTCAGATACCCAATGTGGTTTCACAGAAAGCAAGTCCACAGAAACAGCTATAGGTAAATTATTAGAGTGGATTCAACAAACAATTGACATAAGCACACCATCAGTAGGATTATTCTTGGACCTCACAAAAGCCTATGACATCTTAGACCACAAAATCTTACTAGCCAAGCTGTACAAATATGGAGTCAGAAGAAACATCCAAAAATGAATTGAATCATATTTAAGTGATAGGAAACAAGTTGCTGAGCTGCAATATAAAGAACTATCAAAATTAAATAAGTACCAATCTAGCACAAAAGCAGTTGCTAGAGATGTTCTGCAAGGATCAGTACTTGGGCCCCTGTTGTTTCTAATATACTGGATGTTTAAAAAAGAAAGTGTCTGATATTACAACAGGAGTTGGGATTGGGCAAAACTATATAGCGTTCCACTCTTAGAAGACAGTATGGAGTTAAATGGGACATCTCTGTCTCTATCTAGCGCATACAAGTTGCCATTAGCCGCGTCCTTTTCTACCCTCGCGCTGTTGCCAGATTACTAATAGCATGGTATAAATATTCATTTGTTATAAATTTCAGGTTTGAACACATTATCCTATGCAGAATTTTTTTCTCTATCAGGTTATATCCTTTTCAGAGTCATTATACATTTCTATAGGTCCAAATTTCTTCAGAAAACGTTTTTTTCAATAGAAGTCCGATATTTGCTGTTTCTATACTCATCACGCACTAACTAACAAACTAACTGCTAGAATGCATCTATATTTTTTTCTTAGGTAGAGTAAACCATAGTGCTACTACCTGCTTACTTTGAATTCTCTATGTTTACCCAGTGTTATAATTTTTTAAATTAAATGTTTTCAGAAAATTTTATATCTGTGCACTGCAAAAGTTACGCAGTGTGAAACTTTTTTGTTATTGAGTTTACATCAGGGAACCAGCGAGAACAAATGTTGAGGAAGGTTGGAGAAAGTTTTTAAAATAAACCAAAAGCCAGTAACCTCTTTCTTTTATCCAGTAAGGCAAACAAAAGGTATTCATCTATTCAGCGTCAGGCCTGACACAGAAGATAGTATAAGGAGCAGCACTAACATTAGTTCGAAAGAAGCCGTGTGTGTAACTGTGAGCTGTTATTGCATTATTTGTTTAATATTTTTGTAAATATTTGTAGTTATGGAGGGGGAAGCTAGGAAGAGACGATATGTTGGTAAATTAAGAAGTAAGGAACGCCAAATAATTATGAATGTGTTAGATTATTTTTGAAGTAAAATGCATGTAAGTAAGGCGGTAAAAGAAACAGCTAAGGCTATCGGGTGTTCAGAAGCAGTAGTGTGTATGATTAAAAAGGAACTAATGAAAGGACCTCTAAGAACGCTATCGAAAAAGAAAGCAAAAAGGGCGGGACTACACAAAATGCTAGGTTAACGCAATATGATTGAATAGTGCAAGGTGGAGTGCGGCGAATTGTTCATTCTTTACAGTTTGCAAATATTCCACCCACGCTGAATATAATTTTGTCACAGTTCAACAGTGATGAGACCCTACCAAATTTTTCAAGGGCCACTCTGATTTGGGGTTCGAATATGAAAGAAAGGGTAACAAGTGCATATTAATAGAAAGAGACGATATCAATATCATCAGATGGCGACATAAATATCTAAAAAACATAAAAAGGTTTAGGGACCAGGGGAAATCAATTGTTTATACAGACGAGTCATTTGTAAATTTAGGTCTTACAGTAACAAAGGCGTGGAGGGATACCAAAGTTAAAAGTGCCCATCTCGTCAAGCAGCAATTGAAGGACTAAGTACAGGACTCAGGCCACCTCGAGTCGCTCGCGGAGAAAGATTCGCAACTAGTACATGTTGCAACACTGTGCTCCATTTAACGTGTACTGTCTTCTAAGGGTGGAACGCGCTTTAGAATAAATGTTCCTATAAACATATGTCCAGAGACAAATACTTGTTGAGGTATGAGCCATTTAATGGATGATGGATTGGTTGAGGAGGTCCAGTAGCTTGGCCTCCATGTTCATTGGACCTCAGTCCATTGGATTTCTGGCTATGGGGACATTTAAGCACATTGGTGTATGCCAAACTCATCAAAATGTGGATACGTTGCACATTTTTGTAAAGTGGCTTGCTTGTATATCAACACATATTTGTTTCCGGACATATGTTTATAGGAACAGTTATTCTAGTTTTGACCAATTCCAACTCCGTTAAAATATCAGACACTTTTTTTTAAACATTCTGTATATAAATGACCTACTAATTCACCAGCAGGTATAGTTCTTTTTGCAGATGATACAAATATCATAGTTATAGGGAAAATTAATTTACTTCATTGTGCTGCAATTTTTGCAGATATCTTGGCACTTTCTGGCCTGTGATCTTACACAGAAAAGTGATGAAGATCTGTTATGAGATTGCACAACAGGCAGGTGATGAAAACCTCTCTCCAATTGGTTAATTTCTGATGCTTTGACCTTGTAAGCTTCTAAGTTTATGTCTAATTCTATGTTTATTTTTATGCTATTCATTGTGAATGGTTCCATTACAATACATAGGATCTAGCTTTTCAGTTTACATTATTCTTACAGTTAATTTCCAATTTGAATGGGGCCTTTGAGCAAACATGATTCGCCTGCATTCATATGTTGCATTAATGCCTAAATGGAACACAGTTTTGGAGAATTTGAACAAGGAATATTTGAAAGGCAGCTAAAGCTGCTAAAAATTATGTTTTTAATGAAGTTCACATTTTTCTGGTAATAAGATTTTGGCTATCTGCTTTGACTTCCCTATTATAAATTTCAAACTGAAAGAATGGGACTTCACAGAACATTTTCAAAAATTCAAGATATACATAAATTTCTAATCAGTATATTAAACATGGGCTATTTTAATAAAAATCTTTGTGCTGGATTTTGAGAATGAACAATGACTTAGTTTGGAGTGGGGAGAATCTCTTTTTGAAAATTTTCCTGTCTCATCCTGGAAGATTTATCTTATGTACACACAAAGGAGTGTCAGAAAACCAAAATTGTTCTTTTACTGGAAAATACTGCTCACCTTTATTCAAGGGTCTTCACAGACCTTCATAGTATTCTCCCTCGAACACAATAAAAAAGTTCCAGAGTGCAGTCCACTGTTCAAAGTATTCCCTGAAGTCCTGTTTGGATCATCTGTTGAGTATACTAGCAATGTTACTGTTTCAACTCATCACTGTGTAAATCTACTACGAACCTCTTTTTTCACTTTACGAAATAAGTGGAAGTCGCACAATGCCGCATGGCACTGAATAAGATAGATGTGTGGTATCACCTCAGTCCTAATTCACTAATTATTTCCAGAGTCTTGATTGCACAATGAGGTGGCAGATTATCCTGATAAAAGCTGGATGTGTGGCATCATCCAATGCCTAATTCAGTAATTATTTCTTGAGTCTTGATGGCACGAGACAGCACATTGTCCTGATAAAAGATGGATGTGTGGCATCAGCCA
The DNA here is from genome assembly GCA_030765045.1 of Tenodera sinensis. NCBI lineage: Eukaryota > Metazoa > Arthropoda > Insecta > Mantodea > Mantidae > Tenodera > Tenodera sinensis. Next base: position 196,971,724 of record CM060961.1, read on the forward strand.
ATGCCTCATTCAGTAATTATTTCCAGAGTCTTGATGGCACAATGAGACAGCACATCAGGGTTGCAAACATTTAAAAGTAAAATTATCGTACCAGCCACTCAAAATTATAGATTTGGATGCAAAATTATCCTACATCATAAACCAAATGCTACAACAATAAAAATATCAGTATAACACTTATGAAAATGTAATAGTAATTATGTTTATTATATTCACTTACAAGGTTGATGACCTCAACTAATATTACAACTTAGCACTTATGTTTCTCGTACTATTCATCTAAAAGTTCATCTTCCTCAACTGTTGCAGCATTATACAAATTTGTTGTTGGAGTAAACCCTAACATCTTCTCGGCGACTTGCAGATTTTCGTATATACCACTTTCTGTCATAGGCTGAGACGACAGAATGAGTTCATTTACCATATCTAGCGCCAATCTGTTTCTAACTTTGGTTTTTACTAAACCCAGTTTAGGAAAAGCTTTCGCAAGAAGCTTCTGTGGGGCAACAGATTATATGAACGAAATCACTAATAATGTAAAGGCCGCTGGTTCTTTGAAATCAGTATTTCCAGCAAGGAGACACATGTGTTTAACAGCACTCCAGAAACTGTCAGGTTAAGGCATGTTCTTTATTTCACATGGAATATCACTTATTCCGAGTTTTCTCCATTGATCATCAATTTTCTGAACAGTGCCTTCTTCATTGAGATTGGGCACACTGGCAACAAGAGGATAAAGGGAAGAAGGATTAGTATGATATGAAATGGTTGCCTTAGAGGCATGGAGACAGGCCATGAGGGCAAAAGGTGTCAGGTGTCGCTATTTGTAATTTGTTTCATTTCGCTGGTGTGACAAATCAGTGAAAATGATATTTTGCCAGTATCGAACTATCATACATTCAAATTATCGTACACCCCCATAATTATCGTACGGGTTGGCAACGCTGCAGCACATTGTCCTGGTAAAAGAAGGATGTGTGGCATCAGCCAATGCCTAGTTCAGTAATTATTTCCGGAGTCTTAATGTCACAATCACGCGGCACATTATCCTGATGAAAGATGGATGTGTGGCATCACCTAATGCCTAGTTCAGTAATTATTTCCGGAGTCTTGATGTCACAATCAGGCGGCACATTGTCCTGATGAAAGATGGATGTGTGGCATCACCTAATGCCTAGTTCAGTAATTATTTCCGGAGTCTTGATGTCACAATCAGGCGGCACATTGTCCTGATGAAAGATGGATGTGTGGCATCACCTCAATGCCTAGTTCAGTAATTATTTCCAAAGTCTTGATGGCACATTAGGCAGCACATTGTCCTGATGAAAGATGGATGTGTGACATCACCTAATGCCTAGTTCAGTAATTATTTCCAGAGTCTTGATGGCACAATCAGGCGGCGCATTGTCCTGATGAAAGATGGATGTGTGGCATCACCTAATGCCTAGTTCAGTAATTATTTCCGGAGTCTTGGTGGCACAATGAGGTGGCATATTGTCCTGATGAAAGATGGATGTGTGGCATCAGCCAATGCCTAGTTCAGTAATTATTTCCGGAGTCTTAATGTCACAATCACGCGGCACATTATCCTGATGAAAGATGGATGTGTGGCATCACCTAATGCCTAGTTCAGTAATTATTTCCGGAGTCTTGATGTCACAATCAGGCGGCACATTGTCCTGATGAAAGATGGATGTGTGGCATCACCTCAATGCCTAGTTCAGTAATTATTTCCGGAGTCTTGATGTCACAATCAGGCGGCACATTGTCCTGATGAAAGATGGATGTGTGGCATCACCTAATGCCTAGTTCAGTAATTATTTCCGGAGTCTTGATGTCACAATCAGGCGGCACATTGTCCTGATGAAAGATGGATGTGTGGCATCACCTCAATGCCTAGTTCAGTAATTATTTCCAAAGTCTTGATGGCACATTAGGCAGCACATTGTCCTGATGAAAGATGGATGTGTGACATCACCTAATGCCTAGTTCAGTAATTATTTCCAGAGTCTTGATGGCACAATCAGGCGGCGCATTGTCCTGATGAAAGATGGATGTGTGGCATCACCTAATGCCTAGTTCAGTAATTATTTCCGGAGTCTTGGTGGCACAATGAGGTGGCATATTGTCCTGATGAAAGATGGATGTGTGACATCACCTAAGTGCTTAGTTCAGTAATTATTTCCGGAGTCTTGGTGGCACAATGAGGTGGCATATTGTCCTAATGGAAGATCCCTCCAATGTGAGCATGTTTTGGTCTTTTGAGGCAATTTTCCTATAGTAACCAGCAGCAGTACATTGCTTATTCACTTTGTGAGCATACACAAGCCTTGCTTATCAAAAAAAGGCTGCATGATTTTTCTTGCATTTGGGTCTTGGACTTGAAGGATGTTTCCATTGGGTACTTTTCCTACTTTGCTTCTTGTTCATAAAGACGAAACCAGGATTCATCACATGTGATAACTTTGTCCAAAAAAATATTTTATTCCTGACGAAGCCCTCCTTTCCATTGTTAATATGCCATCATGTGGTGATCAGTTCATCATGGATCACATGAGGCAGTTACTTTGTTCAACTTTTCTATCACCTAGTTGCTTAGAACATAGTACATCTTCTTGTCAGTAGGTTTTGCAATAATCCCTGCAATCTTTGCTGTTGTTAAACAACTGTCTTCCCACTCATGTTCAGTTGTATTGACATTGATGTCACTCTTTGAAGTTGAGGGTCTTCTAGGGTATGGAGAATCCTCAAGGTAAGTTTTACCCTCTCAAAATTAAAGGGCTGTGAACCGTAGTGGGCCACCTGCCATTTTAAAAAATGGAGAAAAATAAGACTAAAGTTTCATTAATTTTACCATGTATTGAATAATTAACTAACCTTTAGTCTTATTTTTCTCAATTTTTTAAAATGGCAGATGGCCAACTATGATTCTCAACCCTTCAATTGTTTATGCCATTTAAAAACCTGGTTTTACCCATGGCTTGCTCTTTGTATGCATGTTGCAACATTTCACTTATTTGTAATTGGTGTTTTGTCAAGAAGAATGCACAATCTAATTGATGTGCATTGCTGCACATTAAGCTTCATGTTGGGCACAGTAAATATCCCCTTCTACTTTAACTACCTTCCTCTAAATGAGGACCTCCAGGCAAATGATGTGAATAGAAATTTGTCACTGAGGGACAGACCTCTTCAATACTGCCAACACCAATCTCCAGGTATTTTTTGACACCCCTCATCTGCACGCTAGGTTTTCCTAAAACCCATTCTTTGGGCTCAGAAAACTTTAAAATGTGTATTTCCATTGAATTCTCAATACTGAAATTTTAGATGGAATACAGTACTTCCTCTGTCTATCGTAAGGAATAGGAATAAAAAGGAATAAAAAGATAGAATATAACTTTCTGCTGAGAACTTAATTTTTTCTCAGTAATATTAGCTCCTATAGCCTAGATGTTTCAGCCCTTAGGTACCCTTCAGTCCACCGAAACAGCTTATTGATATCAGTGAAAGAATTAAACATATAATTTTATATTGGAACTCCAATTACTTACTAATACTCACTTCCATTTTTTACTTTCAAGTAATAAAGGAAAAATGTTGTATTGATATTGGTAAAAACTTATTTTGTGGACAAAAACATAAATTAAATACAAATATAATAATAATAATAATAATAATAATAATAATAATAATAATAATAATAATAATAATAATAATAATAATAATAATAATAATAATAATAATAATAATAATAATAATAATAATAATAATAATAATAATAATAATAATAATAATGGTAATAATAAAACAACAAAAATGTAAGAGTTTTGAACTAAAGTGAGCATCGCTTACTTACCACAGGCAAAGGTGGAACATTGTGCAGAAGGAACCCAGAGTTTGGACGAGCCAGTATCAAACACCACATGGAAAGTTTTGCCAGGAGTTCCTATCTTTATAGGTCCATAGAATTGTGACTGAAAATGGTCAAAGTGCCTTTAAAAGTACATGGTGGTCCAGTGAGTTTTCCAAGTGTTTAAATTTCTAGAGCAAAATTTAAAATAGCTTTATTGCAGCTAGTGCAATTTTAATGGAAGCAAATGGAAACATTGTACAAAAATTCCACCTCGAGTTAATGTTTCCAAAGTTCATTAAATTCTCTCCATTTATTCAAGAGGAGACTAAATGAAGAAACTTGCCAATACATTACATATTTAATTTCCTCCTTAATTTGATATTTGTTTTACTCATACTTTATAAACAATTTAAAAATTGCTTATCTTCTACCATTTTGTACTGTGAATTCTACACCAGTTCGCAATAAAAATAACTTGGATTAGAAAGGTAAATTTTGACCCATCTTTTAAGGGAAGTTTTGTTCTTAAAGTTTTCTCTTTAAGTATGGTAGATTCTGTGTGTTTGCCAAGTGGTGGTTTTCTTTGTAAAAATTTGTGAGCTGTGTTCTCCATTTCTTGCTTTAAACAGGTTTTTCTATGAATGATAGTTTCTGGTATAAGTGACTTGTATTCTCAGAAACTATTGAAGACAGCTAAATTACATTTTAGGATGATAAAATCTACTTCTAAATGTTCTGGCTTCTCAAACCAGAGGTTCTGGGCCCGATTCCTGGCTGAAGTTGGACATTTTTCTTTAACCAAAATAATTCCTTATTCCCCAAATAGTATGGAAGTATGAATGTGGAGGTGAATGTGAGTGTGTTTAACATTAAAAATGTTAAAAATCAACGTTAAGAAAACTTATAATTCAGCAAGCAATAACCCTTTCAGTTGTTTCTCAAGTCAAATCCTCTTTATGACCAAGGAAGTTTAAGGGGGCTATACAAATGAAGCAGAAACTTTAAAAAAAAAGGAGATGGTTATGTTTTAAAAACTTATTGGATAAAAATAAATGAGTGAATTTGAGGGCGTTAGTCTGCAGCCTGCAAAGATTAAGTCACATATCTTAAATAGTGCCAAAATAATGGATCATGGATTTTTCAATTAAGTATTCCTTTATTATGGCCTTTACTTTTTTAGGAAACTTATTAAATACTTTTTTCCTAATTGTTCTTACATCATGGCTGTTTAATGTTCCCCTAAGGATTGAAGTATTTGTCATTCTTTTGCTCATCTTTATCTAGCACAAAATTTAAATGCTTTCATAGTGTATATTTCATATATAAATTGCTTTTTTATTTATGGACACTCTTTAACTGCTGTCATTCTCAGCTTTGCATTTTATTTTGGGTGTGAAAGACTGCTTAATTTTGCTTGGAGGGATATATCAGGCTTCAGCTTCTTTTATGTACCATAAATTTACGACATAGGACCATTGGTTTTACTTCCCTTCCAAAGAAGGGACTATGTTAAGGACTTTTACACCTGAAAAAATCATTGCCCTCTGCTGATTTTGAACCTGTGACCTCAGGAATCAGAGGCTAGCATGTTACCCCTAGATCACGGACACACACCTGCACATGGATACACATGCGCACCCCCACACACACACATACATGCAGGGAACAGTGAAAGTATTAACCTTTTTAATGCCTGTTACTGTGATATTTCTCCCTTGAGTAATTACTTTATACAATTACTTTAACTGCAACGACCACTTGAAGACCTGTGAAGCATTAAGATCAGAAGAAACTACAGTTCAAAAGTATTGGAAAGCACGAATGCTAATGGCTTCATTGCCAGATGCAAGGCACTAGAAAACAACAACAACAACAACAACAACTTTAACTGCAACACCATGAAAGAATTCCCCGTATGAATTCAAACTTGTTGGATGTGTAGAATAGTGTGTGAGTAATAAGTAGGGGCACTCTTTTTTTGCATTAACAATAAAGGCGACAAACATGTTAAAGTGATTTCCCATTATCTTTCTGAACTATGTGATGTTGATCAATAAATCAATATTATTCAAGATCTTCTCGGGCTTCTAGCCAGGTGTAGTGATGCAGAGACATCGACATTTCGGGAGTGTACATCTCTCCCGAAACGTCGATGTCTCTGCATCACTACACCTGGCTAGAAGCCCGAGAAGATCTTGAATATGTTCGTCACCAGGAAAGCTTCAAATCATATTTTAAATCAATATTATTTTAGCAAATTCTAGCGATGAGTGCAGATTGAAACAAAATTGTCTTATTTAGCAAACAAATGCAAAATTCCAGCGATTTTGAATGTAAAAATTAGTTCTCATTTTCTTTCAAGTTCATTCCTGTGAATTGTTAAACTACAAAAAAGAATAAAGTAAAACTCTCAGTTTCAAAAATATTAAGTAATGTCTGATGATTAAGAGCGGTTTAACATTCTTGGAAGTTGATCATTCTGTCATTAGTGAAGTGATGGTCTGGTTAGCCAAGGATAGATTAGCATTCTTCGCATTTGACTCTTGTTTATCTCACCATACTGAGTGTGAAGAAATGGCCCTGGTTTGGCAAGTAGAAAAAGCTAGGGACTTCTCTGAAAACTAAATGCTTTCCATTCAGCTTTTTATTGTTTCCTTTAAATATGACTTCTTAAGAGTACCATGGTACCAATAAGAAATAAAATTAAAGTAACATTACTGTTTTGTAGTTTCCATACTACAGAACATCTTCCATTCTAAACTGTAATATGTTAAAATGGATGTTAAATATGTTTAATAAAAAATGTACAACTACCAAAAAATAAATAGAGCAAGATATTATGCATATGTAACACACAAGCCATCTACATGAAAAAATTAAAACAAAACTATCTTCCAAAATTCGAAAAGAATGAATGTGCAAAACATTCCCCAAGTGTTACCCTGAATTAAAATAAATATATATAATGAAATTAAAGCAATAATGCAAGCTATATAGAGCAATAAAACACTAAAACTAGAACTCATTTTGCACAATTTGCAAAAAAGGAGTGCCTCTAACAATAAGTGATTAGGATTGTAGAAGGATTATACATGTAGGGTTAGATGATGTACTTGAAGACATTAAGCCTATGAAAATAAAAAATTGACCTGTTTGCACAAAATAGAAAAGTCTGGAAACAAATTGTTGAGAAGGCCAAAGCTTTTGTAAAGTATAGTGCTTTAGTAAGAAGAAGAAGAAGAAGAAGAAGAAGAAGGGTACATGTACGCTGAGCAGCCCTGTTGTGTTTGTCCAACAAGGTCAGTGTTGTGCCAAGTATAATCAGTGAAGAACTGTCAAACAAGTTGGAAACGTTAAAGTGCCAATATGCCTCGTCAATGTCAAAAGAGTGCAGTATCAGCATATGAGTTCAAAGATTGAAGAATGATTGGTCTCTGGGAAGCAGGTTTGTCATACTGTGACATTTCGGCTCATACAGGGCATGCTGCTATGATAGTGATGCATGTGTGAAAGCATTGGATAGAAGATGGTTGTATGCAGCGAATATCAGGTACTGGACCATCCAATATGACCACAGCATAGGATGACCACCATCTTATCCACATGGCCATAATGGACCACACTGTTTCATGTGCAATGTTACCTTGATGCTGGAGTACTGTAACAGGTATGAACCTGTATTCATTGACTATTTGTTGCCGTTTGCTGCAAATTGGACTAATTGCACAATTCATTAGTTGGCTTCCATTGTGCAGAAATCACAAGTGCCTCCAACTGCAATGGGCACATGAATGCCATCACTGGCATGCTGAGTGGCAAAGGGAGTCTCTTCAGACGAGTCCTGCTTCAACCTGTCCTGTAGTGATGGGTGCATAGGTGTTCAGCAGTACCATGGTGAGCACAATCTAGAGGACTGCATTGTTGAATGCCATAGCAGACAAACACCAGGTGTGATGGTTTGGGGTACCATTGTTTACAACACCCAATCTTGCCTCATATGAATTGAGGATAATTTGAGCAGCAACCAGTACATGAGGGAGGTTTTAGCACCCGAGGTACTCCTCCTGCTTCAGACATTTCACATGTTACATTTTAGCAGGAAAATGCCCGGCCATATGTCGTCGGAGAATGACAGGTACCATTGTTTCCCTGGCCTGCACGTTCACCTGACATATCGCTCATTGAACATGTCTGGGATATGGCTGGTTGGCAACTTATTCATCATGGTCCTCCAGTAACCAGTGTCAATGATTTGTGGGCTTGCACACCTACTGGGAAATCCCCCAGGAACATATTCCAAACTTTTTTGATTACATGCCAGGGCATTTAGCAGCTCTAATTGCAGTACATGGAGGCTATACCAAATACTGGATATTCAGGCTACAAGGTCATGTACAGATTTGTAAAATTAATCATTTGTTTGTCATGTATCTAATCTGCGGTATAACTTCATTTCAATCATGCATTTTCTTCTTGGTGTTGCAATTTTCACATATGAATGAATAGTAGACTTGTATTCCTTTCTTGCTTCATTACATAAATGCCTTTACTTTTTTGGTTATATGCATTTGATATAATTTCTGCTGTTTATCAATTATCAGTCGAAAGTTACTACACTTTGTTTCCAGGATAATTTCTCTTTCTATTTCAAGCTTAATACAGATACTGTCTCATAAGTAATGTCATTTTTTAAGAAAAACAATTATTTCAAATGTATTCTGACAAGCAATTAACTAATCTTCAAAGTACAGACCATTAGATTCTATGTCCTTGAGCCATCTTTCAGCGAGGTTTATTATTCCACGATTGTACCAGTCTCTGGTTTTTTATGCAAAGAATTTGGTGAGACCCACTTGCACTGCTTCAATGTTGTCAAACTGTCTTCCACTTAGAAAATGGGCCATGGATTGCAAAAGATGATAATCTGATGGTGCGAGATCAGGGCTGTATGCTGGGTGTGTTAGCAGTTTGATTCCTCTCAATTGCTGAATTTTTTCCATGGTTGTTCGTGCAGTATGGGGTCTTGCATTGTCCTGGTGCAATAGAACTCTATTTCGGTTAACTAACCGTCTCATTTCATGAACTCGTTCCAGTTGTTGAACATAAAGATCCGCATCAATCGCCCGCCCGTTTGGAACAAACTCCCAGTGTATCACACCTTCAAAATTCCACAAGACACACATTACTTTGGGACAGAACCAATTTATTTTAACAATGACTTTGGCAGGTTGGCGGGGATCAAGCCATTGTTTCCAGGCATCAGGGTTTTGGTAATATACCCATTGTTCATCACAAGTGACAATTCTCCTGAAAAATCTATCAACCATGGGATTACGGATAAGCTGACAACAGATATCCACTTTACTTTGACCCTTTTGAGGTATCAGTTCATGCGGTACAGATCTATAGCTTCTGTATGACTTTCCAAGTGTCTTAATGTGGCGATGTATGGTATCTTTTGATGTACCAAGTTCTTCTGAAAGCCTATGGGTACTTTTTTGCGGATTTTCTCACAAAACTTGGCATGTATCCTCAATATTCCATGCTTTAGGTCTTCCAGAACGTGGTAAATCTTTAGTGTTTACGTCTCCATTGTTGAAATGTTTCCTGGCGCGAGGGTACTGTCATCCCTATCCCTCGGCCCGGGAAGGACCGGACACTTCCCTCTAGCTACCGCCCTATCTGCCGGACGAGTGTCGTTTGTAAAACCTTGGAACGAATGATTAACACTCGCTTAGTGTGGTGGCTAGAGACGAATAACCTGCTGAGCAATGTTCAGTGCGGTTTTCGTCGTCATCGCTCGAGTGTCGACAACCTTACTCGCATGGAGGCTTACATCCAGAATACCTTTCTCATGAAGCAGTATGTCGTGGGGTTCTTCTTCGACCTGCAGAAGGCCTACGACACTACATGGTGCTATGGTATCCTCCGTAATTTACACGACTACGGTTTACGCGGCCATCTAGCTCTCTTTGTTTTTAATTTTTTACAACTTCGCCGATTTCGTGTCCGCATTGGCCATACGCTTTCACAAGAACGAATCCAGGAGAATGGTGTACCCCAGGGGTCGATTCTCAGTGTAACGCTTTTCGCCGTGGCCATCAACGGCATTGCCAGTGTTGTTCGTAGCGGAATCCCAATGTCACTGTACGTTGACGACTTTGCGATATACTATCGCTCTCATAGTTTAGAGCACATCGAGCGTTAACTGCAGCTGGCTATAACATCCATCGCCGAGTGGGCATTTCGCACCGGCTTTCAGTTCTCCCCTACGAAAACACAGTGTGTCCATTTCCATCGACTTCGTGGCGTACACCCGGCCCCTGATCTTTATTTGCGTGGCACGCGTCTTCCATTTGTTCCGCACCTGAAGTTCTTGGGCTTACACCTCGACACTAAACTTACATGGGAGCACCATAGTCGTTATCTGCGTGCTTCCTGCGATCGTTCGCTTCGGGTGCTCCGGGTTTTATCTGGAGCATCTTGGGGCGGCGATCGCACGGTCATGTTGAGGTTGTATCGCTCACTGGTCCGGTCCAAATTAGACTACGACTGTTTTATATATGGCTCCGCATCCGCCTCTAAACTCCGCCTTTTAGATACAATACATCACACTGGTATCCGTCTCGCTACTGGAGCTTTCCGTACAAGTAGAGTGGACTGTCTGTATGCTGATTCTGGCGAACCCCCACTGTCTGTCCGACGCTCGTTGTTACTATGTTCCTACGTGGCAAGGTTGGCGGCACATCAAGGTCATCCTTCATTTCCACCTGTATTGCGTCCAGACCTAGTGTACCGTTATACGCGGAATACAACTATCTCCTGTCCAAGTGGCATCAGGTTTCGAGAACTGCTGACCGCACACGATCTACGATTGCCAGCTGTAGAGCGGCATTCGCATGGCCGATGCCCTCCATGGCAGCTCCAGCGTGCTCGCTTTGACCTGGAGCTGTCGAGCTGTGCGAAGTTAGCTACCCCTCACTCGGTGTTTCACCAACTTTTCACCGCAGTTCTGGGCCGATACCGGATTTATACTCCGATATTTACTGATGGCTCACAGATGGGTAGTGCGACGGGTTCCGCTTTTGTATACCATGGCGACGTTCGCAAGTACCGCCTTCCAGACGCCAGTTCAGTATTTACCGCCGAGCTGTTTGCCATATTTTATTTCCTTCTTTTTATCTCCAGTTCAGGTCCTGGAAGTTTTATGATCTGTTCCGATTCTTTTAGCGCTCTCCAGGCCCTGCAACAGTTTATCGGCACCTCGGCATTGATTATTAAAATTCAGACGTTGATCTCGCAACTACTGTGACGCGGATACCAGTTTGTTTTTACGTGGATCCCAGGTCATGTGGGTATTCCGGGCAACGAGGCGGTGGTTGCGGCTGCAAAGTCTGCATGCCGCCTTCCGGAATATTCCACCCGTACGTTACCCTATGTAGATGTGCAGAAATATTTTCGTCGCCATCTATTTACTCACTGGCAGCAATCTTGGGAAGCGTTAGCTGGCACTCAGTTACAGACAATAAAGGACACTGTACAACCCTGGCAGACCAGCTGCAGGGATTCCAGGCGTGAGGAGGTGATTTTAACCCGCCTGAGGATAGGCCACACTCGAGCCACACATGGACATCTTTTGCGTGGTGATCCGGAGCCTGTCTGTGCGACGTGCAATGTTCCACTCTCCGTTGCACATGTCCTTGATTGTCCGCAATACGGTCGTGAGCATCAGTCCCTTGGCCTTTGCCTTACACTGTGCTCTGTTTTAGGCAACAACGCAGTAGCTGTCAATACAGCACTGCGGTTTGTTGCCAAGATTGATTTTTGCAAGCAAGTGTAAGGTGTTTTTATCTTGGTGGATATTGACTCTTAGTTGTTTTTACTTTGGATGTTATTTCGTTTTTTACCTTTTAAAGATTTTATCAGTTTTAGGTTTTAGAAAGTTATGTTTTTACCAGTTGTTTAACTTTTAACTGTTTTAGCTCTCGGTTTTAGATATTTTAACATTTTTTAGTTATTTTAACTTTCACCTTTTAGCTTTTTAGGGTGAGGTTTTATTGTTCGCTTGTTTTATTCTTTGGACTTAGGGCCCTAATGACCTAGCTGTCGATGGGCCCTTAAACAATACTCTTTCACTCACTGTTGAAATGTTGAAACCATTGTTGTGCGCATGCTCACTAATGACACCTTCTCCTTCTACTTCACATACTCTTCGAGCTGCAGCAGCAGCAGCTTTATAATGTTGTATCCAGTAGTGCTTTAGAAGGACTCTAAGTTCAAACTTTATTATCTCTGTTTTGTGATTGTTTATTAACAACTAAAGACTAGTTCATGCTTGCAATGTATGCAACACTAGCCATGGCATCCTATAAATAGTATTGCCAAACCAAAGAAACCCAATAAATTTTCTGAAACACCAAAATCAAAAAGCCAACATTACTTATGAGACAACCTAATACTATCTATAGAGCTGTTCCTGTGTTCAAAATTTATCCAAGCATCTTTTTGATTTTTAACATCATGTCCGAACTAGATAAACATTTTTGCATTATTTTAATACAGAATGTGTGTTAGCTTTCACCTTGGTCATTGCTTTGGCTTTAATTACTAAGGTCATGTCATCTGCATACCCAGTCACTAAGCCTCCATTTCTTTTGTATAAGGTCATTTCATAAACTAAAATTAAAAATGGATCTAGTTTAGGGTAGTGCAGAATCCCCATCTAACAGTTTCATAGAGTGATTTTATTTTTTCCTGCAGTTTATTTCAGAATATTGCATTCTCTTTTTCAGATATGAGGTGATCACATTCTTTACTAATCCCCAAACTCCATAGTTTTCAAACGTTATTGAATAAAATATCTATGTTTATGCAATCAAAAGCTTTCAACAAGTCTAAGAAAAAGTAATTATCATTTAGTGCAGCTACTTAAATATTGTTTACTTGCTAAAGTAAGAACAAATTAGAAACTAAAAACTTCACTTATCTTAGTAATGTTGCAAGTTCTTTTTCCACAAACTGACTCAAGTTTCAAGTTGTCTCCAATTCATTCTCAAAGCTATAGCAACTTGCAACATTAGTAAGATAAGTGAAGTTTTTAGTTTCTAATTTGTTCTTACTTTAGAATCTTGTTGCTTCACTGTTAATAGCTTCAATTTTCCTTATTTAAATTGTTTACTTTATTACTCAGTTTGAAATTAATACATTTTATTTAGAAGTATAAGGAACATATGAAATTCTGAAGTACCTCTACCTGATTTTGTTATTGAAAATGTCATCAACCCACCTGAAAGACAGCCTTAGAAATAATGTCTCAGTAGTACTTGCTGACTTATGAGACATTCCTATTGAATTTCAGAAAAAAATTATCACAAAAACAAACTTTATCTTTATTTGCATAAAACTCATTTATAAAAGAATAATCTTGTATGTGACTTTCACATGAATTTCTGTACTCACTTTTCTGCATCTATTTTTCCAAAGGTTATTATTCCATCTACTTCTTATTAATATAGATTAAGTTTTAGTTCACATTTAGACATTTTGTAGGATATAGAAGGAAAACCAATAGCCAAGTTTTTTTAAAGAGTATGTTGCTAACTATGTGATGGGTTTGAAACTCCATGCTCTTTGTATGACCATGAGAAAAAAAAACACTTAATAGCAAAAGTATAAGTATTTGAAAATCAGACCAATAACGAGAAATATCTCGAAAGAGGTTAATTATACACAGACACACACAGAGATAAATTGTTAGCTTTAGTGAGATCCACATTTTTTAAGTAAGATGTTTACTAAATGAACAAAATCATTCAGAATGAAAGGAATTTATTATCTTTCAAAGCCATGACACAAAGATTTTCAAGAAAATCCTCTCACCTTCCCAAACTACCCTTGACATTAAAAAATGTTCATTATTTTTTAAAAAGTGAGTAACAATTTTGATTAAAATTGCATGAAAGTTTAGATATGTTCTTTGGCTTCTGGATATGCTGCATTGTTGCTTACCAAGTACTCTCTGCCAATGCAGAGAGCAACGACATGGCACATGCAAAAGCCAAACAAACTAGCATAATGACCATGGAAGCTTGCACACATATTTACCATAAAAGTGTATAATAATAGAAATAGACAGAAGAATAAGATTTTGTAAGAATATTTTAGAAGAGTGAGTAGAGGAAGTAATGTGAATGCAATATTTTATCTCTTTTTAGATCTTATTCAGCTCTCCAATATATCAGTAACCGTAGAATTTCCAAAACTTATTAATTTTAACTTTGTCAATAGCAGCAATACTTCATGGATTATAGAAAGAAAGCCTGAACATTTTCCTTTGATCAAAATCACAGTAAAATTAAATTTCATGATTGCATAATAAAAATGTTGACCATATACTTACATCAACATATTTCTTGAGTCCAACCTTAGTTTTTCGCAAATTTATATTAGGATTGTGTACACGCACAGCCAGTTCACGCATATGTGCCTTGCGAGCAGATTCATGTCTTTTAAGTGGAATTCTGTCAAGAAAATTACAATTACCATGTAACATCTATCATGAATGAATACTACTGCTACTTCAAGAATATAGGTGATAATAAATGCTTTATTTGGTGTATCTACATTCAAATAGTTGCAGAAAATTGAATTTTACCTTACTATTTTTCCTGTAACAATTACAAGCAAGGCAAGAAGGAGCAATATTCGCAACATGCTTGCAGGTTTTTGTGAGGTTAAAATGACACTGAAGCAATGCTGCAGATCTAATATGCAATGCTCATGAGTGTTAGACTTTATTGTTTCATGCTTGTTGTTCAGCATGGCATACACACTGCCATGAATCATAGCAAGCTTGTGTAGAACAAAGGCCACACAGCATGTGTTCTTGTCAGTGCATCCTGCTATGACAAAGAGCAACTGGCAGAGACTATTGTTTTGTCAAACAGTACACAGATAACAGAGACTGGTGTGAAGAGTGCTGTAAAGTGTACATAGAGATGGTGAAAGTTAAAAAGTGATTCATCAAGATAGGTGTTTTCTTTGAGGTTGGATGATGTGCTAAGAAAATTTGTTTTAGGGAGAAAATGAGCAATACTGAAGATGCAATGTACTGTTTATGATTCACATATTTATGAAAGTAAGAAATTGGTATAAAAGCATAACTCCTTCATACCAAGATGATCCTAGAAATCTTGTAAACTTACCTAATTATAACATTTCTACCAAAACATCCTATAACAGAGCCATGATAGTTGTTTCTTTGAGCTCTTAGTTCTTGGATATATCAGTTCATGCTGTTGGTAATTTTATGTTGTGGAAAGCTGAATTGGAAGGAAATTCTTTTGTTTGAGGAGCAAGTTATAATCAGATGAATTCATATCTTGACTGTAGACTGGGTGAGGGAATGTTTCCCAGTTGTAATTGGTCAATAATCAGTTTCCAATATGTGACTGAGTTTTTGTTTTGGAGTGAAATTGTAATGCTTACTACAGTGGAAATTATAATGGGTGATCCAAAAGACTCTGAAACGGCTGTGCTGTGTTTTGCCTGTACACGTCCTCTGCGCTCATCACTGACTGCCGCAGTCATAGAACAGTGTGTATGAAACCATACAACATTTTTAAAACTGCTTTTAAAGACTTTAGTTACTAATGTTATTAAAGGAGATGCTGAAATTGGCCACTGTCATTGTCCATACATTTTTTGGCACCTCTTTAGGCAACTATTCATCACTCACCATAGTTCACGTTGAGAAATGCTGGCAATTTCCTGCCAGATCTTTTGTTTTAATTTTTTCAGGGTGTGTGGGTTTGTCTTGTACACTTTATGCTTTAAGTTACCCCAGAGATAGAAATCACAAATCACTTGGAAATCTGTCTGCAAATTGCACTTTCAATTGGCGATCTGACTGAGTTAACACATACAAATCATAAATAAATACACGCTGTACAGTAGAAAACAAATGCTGAGCCATAATACACTTTGTGACTAAGTACAGGAAAAAGTAATAAAGCACACAGGTAATAACTCAGCCACACGTCAGCTCAATACTGCACTTCCAGAGCAGAAAACAAGTCAACCACATGACCTTGTGTACAATAGTTGCGTTATCGTGTTTCCAGGTGTGCAGTGAAAAAACACTGCACAACAGTTCAGATGTTTTTGAGTCTCTCTGTATAAAGCACTTTGTAATAAAGCCATTTGTAGTGCAGTGCAGTGGTGTTAAGCAGTCCTCTCTGTATAATTGTTTCCTTGTTTAGAACTTCACTTGAGAAAAGCAACTTGAATAAACACTTTCCCTTAAGGTAATGCTTCTACGAAAAACTAAAAACCCATCATTTTCTTTTTATTAATGGAAAATTTTGTATTCAATGTGCAGAACTTAGATCAAGTGGAACACAAAATAATGTTAACTAGCTCTGTCAAACCATTTTTGGGATATTAATTATTTTTATTTATAAAACCACTCACCAGTTATGCTGCAACAATATGCCCCTTGTAGAAGTAAGAGTACATATCATGGAGAGGCCTTCCAAACTGGGTCAGAGCACTATTTGGCCCAGTGTGCTTATAATATTACCCCTAGGAGGGAGGGAGATCCAAAGGACTACCAAATCCAGGTGACAATGTGCGTAAGCATGGATGGGGTCCCTAATGATTCCTGATTGAATGTATCTGATGTTAATCACCCTGGCCACAAAGCATGAGCCCTATGGGGACCCCTAGAGCCAGGGATGGTGCTCAAAAAGGCAGGTCTGTCAGCAGTGCAACCAATGTCAGGGAGAAATCTTTACAGAGCACACCTCCATCACCCAGCCACAACACACTGAACGCTGTCACCTGGTCCTTTAACCTTGAAACCCTGATCTGAATTGCATGAAAATATGTGGTAGAATGGGTACCACCCCAATATTTGCCTATTGACCCAGAGGAAACCACCAAAAACAAAAAATCTGATGTGTCGCACTCACATGACTTTCTCTACTCTTGTACTAACCATTCTTACAAACTCTTATTCCATATCTTCTTCCTGTTACCTGAGATAAACATTTGCAGAAATTATCTTATTGCTTATTTCCTTGTAGGTGCAAGGGTAATATTAGAACACAGTAGGCTCTGAACGATAGTCAAATCTTTTAAAGCTTTGAGATCCTGTTCTCTTTGCACACTTAACATATAAAAAAATCTGATGTGTTGCACTCACATGACAACTCTTGTACTAACCATTCTTACAAACTCATATTCCTATATCTTCTTCGTGTTAGTTAAGATAAACATTTGTACAACTCATATTCCTATATCTTCTTCGTGTTAGTTAAGATAAACATTTGTACAACAAATATACATTTTATTTATTATTTATTTATGCCAACAAACTTACTGTTGGTGTTTTTAAACACACAAACCGTGTGTGGGCATTGAATTTTTAAGTTCCAGTTCTACCTCATAAATACATTTTATTTGTCATCAAAATATCTGAAACATATGGCATTTTAATCAAAATTGTTTGAGCCATTTTCAAGAAAATCAAAATTTTCGAACAAATTTCCATGTAAATGGTAGTTTAGGGTAGGGCTATTTTCTTCAAACTCTTTGTGTCGCATCCTTGAAAGACAAACTTAAATACCAATTTTGGTTTTTAACCGATTTTTACTTTCTCTACTGGTAAGTAGGGGAAGCATTGTATTCCACCCAAAAATTCAGTGTTGGGATTTCACCGGAAATATATGTTTTGAAGCCCCCTGAATCCAAACAAGGCATTTTTAGAAAAAGGTCCATGTGTGTGTCTGTTTGTCAGTCTGTGTGTCAGTCTGTGGACAGCATAACTCAAAAACGAAAAGTCGGATAAAAACCAAAGTTGGTATTTAAGTTTATTGTCATTCAAGGATGCGACACGAAGATTTTGAAGAAAATAGCCCCACCCTAAACTACTCTTTACATGGAAAATTTTTCAAAAATTTTGATTTTCTTGAAAATGGCTCTAACGATTTTGATTAAAATGTCATATGTTTGAGATATTTTTATGACAAATGAAATGTATATCTTGAATTTTCTGGCTATAGCCCATGTAGTCGTATTTACTCTGGACGAATTTTGCATAACTGGTAAACCGTTAGAGATAGACAAAATCTTGCTGTACAAAAAATGTAGATCTTGCTAAAATACACAATTTATGTCTCAATAAATTTTCTTGTAGGGTGAACCATTTCAGAGATATTCCTGGAAAACTTAGAACTTTAGCGAAATGCAACAACATTGTTCATTTTTTTATATATTAATCGTGCAAAGAGAACGGAATCTCTTAAGGTCAAAAAGATTTTACTGTCGCACAAAACCTGCTGTATTCTAATATCTCTCTTGCACCTACAAGGAAATAAGCAATAAGATAATTTGTACGAATGTTTATCTTAACTAACATGGAGATATAGGAATAAGAGTGTGTTAGAATGGTTAGTACAAGAGTAGAGAAAGTCATGTGAGTACAAGACATAAGATTGTTTGTTTTTGAGTTATGCTGTCCACAGACTGACAGACACACACATGGACCTTTTTCTAAAAATGCTTTTTTGGATTCAGGGGGTCTCATAATATATATTTCCGGTGAAATCTCGATATAATGTTTGGGTGGAATACATACTTCCTCTACTTTGCTATACGTATTAGAGAAAGTAAAAATCATAACTTCGACATACCTAGTTTTTCTCCATTTTTGCTTTAAGCAGCTTTCTCTGTGAATGAATTTTATCAGAAACTATTGAAAATAGCTAAGTTATCCTTCCCTTTCACTGCTGTTTAGCTTTACCTTTGCTTTTGACAAGCCTCATTTGATGGCAAATGTGGCTTCATTGGGACATCTGTTTCATGAAGGGTGACAGAATTTTTGTAAGTTATAAAAACAAGAGTTTACTGTTTAATATGCAGAATTCAGTTTGCAAATATAAAGCGATGAAGTATGATCATCACTATGACCCGAAGCATAAAGAAAACTTTTGTGATCTTACACATACTTATTTATAATTTTAAAAGGTACTTTCTGAATGCTTGTATTTGTAAACATATATAAGGGACAATTCGATCACGCCTTTTAGGTTTTTAGTTTCTTATTAGTTTATTTAATATAACCTAATGTATTTTGTGTTTCAAAGTTGAACACAATATTGAGTTTAAAACCAAACAATATGTTATGTTGATCAAATAGTTTTAAAAAATATTTTTGAGGCTAAATAGCAATGGAACTTTACTGCTTTATTTATTGTGAAAGAGAGACAATTTAGTATGTTAATCATAAGGAGGGAAACAATTTTTTGGTTGATCATAATGACACGAAATATGTTAATATGCAATAAAATGGTTTTAGAATCAATTCTATTGCAATTGCCCATAATTACCAACATCTACTCTTGCAATTAAATGCAAATTTTAATGCAACTCATGAAATGAGTGTTTGTGATATACCACAAAATAAATAATTTATTGCAATTTTTACTTGCAAAATGAACATTTATTTATGGTTTAACACAAAATTAGCATTTCATGCCAATGTTTCTATAAAACTGACATTAAAAGATTTATTTCAGGAATAAAATAAAATCTGTTTCACTTTTTGCAACATAGAAAGCCAGATGCGAGGTCAAGGTCAAGAGTTCAAGCTCTGTGGCTGGAAGAAATTCAACCATGTTTACAGTAAGCAGAAAAGATAAATAAGAGTGGCAGGGAAGGTAGGTTGACACATAACTGGTGGTGTATGTGAGCATTCAATGAATGCATACAATAATATACCTTCCATGCTACAGCACCACCACTGGAGCAAAGTGCCAGAGACCACCCCTTCCCCTCTACTGGCTCTCCCGCACTTTGCAAACACACATAGCTTAGACTCGAACGATAAGTTCACGGGTATTTTACAGAAGGCTGTGATAGACAGTAGGGAGTGCAAATTTAATGCCAAAAATGTCAGGAGCTGAACACTGAATTTGATTCCTGCATTGATGCACTGTGGAGCCAAGGTGCATGATTGTACAGTTACATTCTGACAGCTTGATGCACTCATGCGCTTGAAAAAGTTTCCATGGTAACAAACGTCGTCCATGATCTAAGGTTAACATGTTAGCCTCTGGTTCCCTAGGACACAGGTTCAAACCCGGCAAAGGGCGAAGAATTTTTACGGGTGTAAAAGTCCTTAACATGGCTTCCTTCGGAGGGGAAGTAAAGCCAGTGGTTCCGTGTCATAGATTTACGGCATATAAAAGAACCTCAAGCCTGATAGAGAGAGGCCTATGATTAAAATTAAGTGGTCTTTCATGTCCAATGTAGGATGGGACACTGAGAGTCGCAGCCTATGTACCTATATTTCAATTTCTAATGATTGTGAAGGAGCTCTTTCAGGGTACAATATTGTGTCAGATAAAAGAACAATATTACAGCAGGGAAGTTAGAAACCATGTTTACTTGTTATTTCAATGAACATGCTTCATATAATATTTGAAATGTAAATTCGATATTTTATTTCACCGCTTTTATCCCGCTTTGAGTCTTCTTTTTATACTGACATTCAAATTTTTATTCACCATAAAATTGTCCCTAATCATAAGGGAGCATAAGAATATTACATGGAAAAGATAAAGGAAGGTTATAAACTTGAAGATTATGTAATTTACCTAACTACAGTAGGTGGCTGTAATAACTATTGTATGCAAAATATGTTTAATATAAACAAAATATTTAATATCACTGTAGAAATTACTACTATGCAGGTTACTACCTCTGCACTTGTATCAAAACAACCTTTGTCACTTGGCAAGAGAATGTGGGATGAGTGAGGCAAGCTCAATTGCTACCTTTCCTCTCATGCCCATACCTGAATTAACAGAATAAGGCTTTTAATCTCCGCTTAAGGGATTGCAGGAAGAATCTGTGTGTCACATCAAACTTTTAGTTATTCTGTTTTTCTGAAATTTAACATCTGTTACAAATGGACCAGCTCAACTCATAGCCAACTATTTCACTCTTTATAATTTTATGTAAACAAAAGAAACACCATAAATAGCTGTTTTATAATTTCTTTATTACAAGCATATTCAATATCATGTTACAATCCAGTCAATATCTCTCATCTTAGATGACAGATCCAAAGCCAACACGATTGTTGCCCATGTCAAAGGCAGTGTAGTAACGTCCAAGGAAGACGTCACCGAGGATCCACATGTCATCTTCATCGCCTTGGAAGCCAGTGAAACAGTAAGATTTGAGGCCAACAGGTTGCTGTGGAAAACATTACATATATTATATACATTGGACGAGTAATATGTATATGAATAAAGGCTTTGACTCACAGTTAATAGCTTAACATACATAGAAGCACTTCTTCAAAGTTGTATGCCGTAATAATAAAACTGAAGCCACATTAAATACAATTCAGGAAAGCATGTGCAATTAAAGGTTGTTTGTTGTTTTTATGGTGATATTCCATTCACATTTATTATTTTACTTTAAAGAGAAATATTTGTTTCAAATATAATTTTTACAAGTTTCCATAGAGTGTAAATAAATGTTAGAATTTAATTATACTAATGCTTTGAAGAGCAGATTAGATTTTGAAAATTGGAATAGTGAATTGAAAGATTATATTAATTATTATGTGCAGTATTGCAACACAAAACTACCAAACAATATTTATGCAATCCTTGTACTTGATGATGTTATAATATGAAGTATTATAAAAATAAACAATGGACAGGTGGTATCTTAAAGGATACCACCTTGCATCTACAAAATATACTCTGCTCAAAAATTATAAGTGTGATATTCGTGTAACTTTTCATATTTACTTTCTCTATCACAGACCCATAGTAAGTAGAAGTAGTATTGTATTCCATCCAAACATTCACCAGAAATACATGTTTTGAGATCCCTGCTTAAAAATACTTGTTGAAAAAGGGTTGACCATGAACACCAGAATTCAAAAACGAAGCATTGGCTAAATACCATACTTGGTATCTTCCAAGGACATGACAGGAATATTTTTTAAGTTAATCTGCCCCACCCAAAACTACTCTTTATAAGAATATTATTTTTGTTCTTCTTTCATTTTCTCTAAAATTGTTCTTATAATTTAGATTAAAATTGAGATGTATAAGATATTTACATGGCAAATAGAATGCATTTCTTGAATGTTCTGGTTATAGCCTGTTAATTCCTCTTATTTTGTATGAACAATTGTATAATCAGTAAATCATAAACCTAAAACCCCTGGCGCAACAGCCCATAAAGGGCCAAGGCTTGCCGCCCAGCCACTACATCCCCCACCTCTGCCCATTACAGGCATAATTGGTGGGGTTCAGTACTGGAGGGTGGGACGTGGTCAGAGCCCTGAGCCCTCCCGGCCAGTTATACAGCTTTCTCGACCTGGGCCGCTACTTCTCCATCAAGTAGTTCCTCAATTAACCTGGGTCCTCTGCGCCAGAGGCAAGTGCGCTACCAACTGTGCTACGGAGGCGGTCCAGTAAATCATAAGAGATAAACAAAAGCTTACTTCACAAAAATTATACACAAATCTCTTTAAAACATCTAGTCTATGTCAAGTATCCTTTTATTATGGGATTGAGCATTTTTTAGATATTGTTGTTACTGGTTTTGAGTTTTCGAATGCTTCATAATTTTTGGAAGTGCTAAGTTGCCATTTGTTTGTTTCCTTGGTCATGTAAAGAATTTTGAAGCCAGTATATAGCAACCTGCTTTTAAATACAGGGCTTTCAAAGTGGTTCTTCACCACCGCACGGCTTTTGCCTGTGCGAGTTTGAAGCTGCTGCGGCCGGGTTTGCCGCCACTAACAAGGCGTACGTAAAACATGTATAAAAATCTGACCTTATAGGAAATGCTGGAAATGTCGTGAACGATGGTTTAATCGATCCACAGCTTCTGTTCTTTTCAGATGAGGCATGGTTTCATCTAAATGGTCGCGTGAACACTCATGACAGTCGGTATTGGGCATCTCAAAATTCACATCGCATTCAAGAAATCCCTCATTATGATCGGAGATTTGGAGTTTGGTATGCTGTTAGCACGACGAATAATTGGTCCAATATTTTGCGACCAGACTGTAAATAAAGAGAGGTACCGAAATGACATTTTGACCCCATTTTTTCGTGAACTGACAGAAGCAGAGAAATCATATGGGTGGTTTCAACAAGATTCTGCTACTGCAAGTACAGATCGTGACTGAAAAAATGGGGTCAAAATGTCATTTCGGTACCTCTCTTTATTTACAGTCTGGTCGTAAAATATTGGACCAATTATGCGTTGCGCTAACAGCACACCAAACTCCAAATCTCCGATCATAATGAGGGATTTCTTGAACGCGATGTGAATTTTGAGATGCCCAATACCGACTGTTAGTTCACGCGGCCATTTTGATGAAACCACGCCTCATCTGAAAAGAACAGAAGCTGCGGATCGATTAAACCATCAACTATGATTAAACCATCGTTCACGACATTTCCAGCATTTCCTATAAGGTAAGATTTTTATACATGTTTTACGTGCGGCTTGTTAGTAGCGGCAAACCCTCCGCGGCAGCTTCAAACTCGCACAGACAAAAGGCTGTGCGGCGGTGAAGAACCAATTCAAAAGCCCTGTACTTTACTATTACTACAGTCCTCTTTATCACCCTTGTAAGTACAACAAAATGTGTAATGAAATCATTTCTGCAAGTGTTTATATTAACACAAAGTAGACCAAAAAGTAAATTTTTTAAAGAGTAGTTTAGAGAAGAATAGACATGAATGCAACATCAGATTTTTACTCATTTCCTTAAAATATGCTGTGTCTCAATACCTCTAAACTTGTATTTCTGATGAAATTTTGATACCTGATATTTTTTTGGTCAAAAGTAGTGCTCTCTCTACCTTACATATGTGATGGAAAAAGTAAACGAGAAAACTGTGGAGTAAGTTGCCTATGGAATAAAACAGAAGATTTAATGACTCACTAACTGGGTAACAGAACTTTGTAACTACATGAAGAAACATACTCTGAATTGCTTTACAAGATCTCTATGACACCAGGAAGAGCTGGACTAAGAAAGGATTTGATGAAATACCAAGTATTAATAAATAAAATAATTTGTTGCAATGCATTCAAATGCAAGAGTATTTTCTTTATTATATGAAAGATGAAACAGCATTCACCTGTTTGCCATAACAGTTGAAGCTGTAAAGTTGAATCAGACTCACCACCAGGACCTATTTTATAACTGGGCAGATTGGGTAAAAGACCAGGATGCAAAATTTTAAGGGGTGAAAGATGAATGTTGAAAAAAATTGTGAAAAATTTATAAGCAACACCTTGTCAATTGATCTACTGGGAGCAATGTGCCTGTGAACCATATGACACATCAAGAATCATAACAATCTCTTTGTCTACATATTATTTAATTTTTATTTCTTCTAGTGCTTTGTATATGTAAGGCATCAAGTGGTAATCACTCGTTTTTAGTGCAATTACTGCAAGTTGTCAATATCACATTTTTCCCACCAGTTCCAGCAGAGTTTGGATATTATTTATTAGAGAAAACATGTAAACATTGTAATCTTAAGACATATGCTACAATATCAGTTCTAGCAGACATTTGTGTTAATGCTCCAAGAGGGATGCTAACACTAAAAAAACAAACTTCTCTGAAGTCATTGACAGAGTTGTTCAAGCCAAAGCAAGGAAGAAATCTATGATGTAAATTGTAGCAATATTTTTGTAAGTTTTCTTTTTCTTATCTTAAGGAACAATACCTAGGCACATTATGTCCAACCAAAATTGTACAGGGCAATTTGTAAAGTAAAGCCTGAATTGCTGTAGCTCATCAAATTTCACGTGAACATTGAAATGGGCATGCACACCAACTCCCACCATGCTTTGCATACAAAACGATGCCAGGTGGTAGTAATAGTAGTAGTGTCACAGTGTGCTGTTCACAGTGTCAGTTCAAAATGTTTAAAACAGTCAATGAGTCCACCTGTGAAATACGGCCTGTGATTCAGTTTTTTACAGCAAGAAATGCTTCAGCAGATGACATTCATCAACAGATCAGTGAAGTGAATGGAATGAGTGACAGCAAAGTGCAGACAGGACAAAGTCCATAATGAACTGCAATCAATGATCACAGAAGATTTGGTCAATACCATGGATGAAAAGATCTGTGAAGATTGGCAATTGACAATTTCCACTGATTATCCAGTGGTTACCCTCATAGGCTGCAGACTTCTATGATGTCAGCACATAGAAACTTGTACATTATGACAGGTGTTTAAACAAATATGACAACTATGTAGAAAATAGAGAAAGATGTAAGGAATTAAATAAAATAATCTTTTGCAATTACCTATGATGGTTTGATGTGTAGAAACCATTGGAACTTAATTTATGAATTGCCCTCATAAAATTAGTTAATATATTCTTATTAGTTGTAGGCATAATAATGATGATGATGATAATCAGTTATAACCAATTATAATAAACAGCAGTTTTAAACTTTCTTTTCAAAATTACTTTTATACACTTTTTGCCTGCTTGTTTTGATATAAATGCTAAAACATCTGGGCTCTGGTGATTAGATTGCAATTGACTATGCAGATGGCATAGAGTGTGACATACGTCTCACCCTTCCTCTTGCCGTACAGTTCTGTGCATCGCAACTCCACCATTCCGAGTGTGTTTAACTGTGATATTGAAGAATTGGGTGTGTCAAGCGACTCTTAGTGCAATACCTAAAACAACTTGCTCATGGAGTATAATACTAAACGATTTAGTTGGAGAATTCGGACATGATATATTTCTTTGAGAGGGAGAAGGTATTATATGTGCCATGTGTAGTTTCATATTATTACAAACTAAGAAGTACTATTTTAAAAGACATGTCATGGTAAAGTACATAAGGAATATGATGAACACTACTTAAACAAGAACCAATCGAGTTCAGTCGGTCACAATTAAATATGTGACATTGTGAATTAATTCAACTGAAAACGTCTGATCTAAAAATATTTGAGGGTATTAAATTAATCAAGAAAGTATCGTAACAATTAACAAGTTACCCCAAAGAGCCTGTCCTGATAAGGTAAAAGACAAATTCTATAGTGTAATACAAAAAAATGATGGCTATGCAGTGTTGAACAGTTTGACGAAAAAACAGGACAACAGCTTAAGTGACAATATAAATCTTTTCTCATACACTCAATTAACCCATGTGACGTCGAAGGAAGCTTTTAGCCATACAAACATATCCTAACTGATAAACATAGAAATTTCACCTTTGACAATATAGTATGCATATATTTGTGCATTGTAATTCCCTATTATTATTATTATTATTATTATTATTATTATTATTATTATTATTATTATTATTATTATTATTATTATTATTATTATTATTATTATTATTATTATTATTATTATTATTATTATTATTATTATTATTATTATTATTATTATTATTATTATTATTATTATTATTATTATTATTATTATTATTATTATTATTATTATTATTATTATTATTATTATTATTATTATTATTATTATTATTATTATTATTATTATTATTATTATTATTATTATTATTATTATTATTATTATTATTATTATTATTATTATTATTATTATTATTATTATTATTATTATTATTATTATTATTATTATTATTATTATTATTATTATTATTATTATTATTATTATTATTATTATTATTATTATTATTATTATTATTATTATTATTATTATTATTATTATTATTATTTATGATTATTATTATTTATGATTATTATTATTTATGATTATTATTATTTATGATTATTATTATTATGATTATTATTATTATTATTAATTATGATTATTATGATTATGATTGTTGTTGTTATTATTATTATTATTATTATTATTATTATTATTATTATTATTATTATTATTATTATTATGTTGAACAAGATGTATATTTATTTCATGGTGCAACTTATTTTCTTGGAAACTTGTTAGTTAAAGCAAATATCTTTCCTAAGCTTTATTTTGCACCCCCCCCCCCTTTTTTTGAAGCTACTAAAGTTTATTGTTTCCAAAAACAAGAAGGGAGGAAGGAGTGCAGGCTCACTGAATCTCTTATGGAACCACCTTTGGTAAAGAAAGGAAAAAGGGAAGAGCTTAAAAGGTTTCATCAACATCCCATCAATTAGGTACTAGCACATCCAAAATGTAGGATTATTGTATGTATGGCAATTCATATACTCAGGGCTGTACGACTGAACCACACACCACGAGCTGTTTCCTTGCAAGGTCATTTACGCTCACCAGGAACAGTCCAGGTACACATAACTGCAGCAAAGATGCCGCACTACCATGTTTTATTGATGACGAAAGATGGAATATGATAGTAGGTAATGAAAATACTTCAAGTATTGTTCAAAATTTAAAAGTGCATCTGTGCAGCGCACATTAAGTTACCTAGTAGATAAGAGGTTGAATCAGAAACTGAAAAATTCAATGCCATAGCTGGGATTTGAACCACGGATCTTCCACTTATCGAGCAGCTGCTTTAACCACTAAGCTACCATGGCCAACTTGCCAGTACGACATTAAATTCCCCAGCTGATTCGTACTTTTTCCCGGTTAATCACAAGGGAATCTCACATCAGAGATAAATACCCCAAGGGTGATTTGTATTTGATAGATATTTTTATTACTAGATGCAATAATATTAACCGGGCTTGTGGGCCGTGGTCTATTGGGTTCCTTCTTCTTCCCAAACGTTTCGTCTGCGACTACGGCAGACATCTTCAGTGGCGGCGAGGTCGAAGTTTCCTAGTGGAGATCTCGGCACCGACTGGGCTGGTCACCACCAGAGGTGCGGTATTTATGTCGGCGGCTGGAGGGGAAGTACGTTGTGATAGGTCCGGGTGGCCAGTGGGCTGGACTTGTACCAGTGGAGTACTACAAGGAGCTGGCGTCTGATTGGCTGGAGAGGGGTTCTGGATTTTTGTTTTTGTTAACGCTGTTTGCCATATTCTGTTGAGTTTAAGTCCTTCTTCTTTGCGATTGATATTATTTTTGTGCTTGTGTATTTCAATGGCTTCACGGAATAAGCGAGAATAGTAGTGGGATGTAGATGCCAGAATATCTGTGTTACCATATTGGATGATGTGTTCCCCTTCTTCGAGTATGGCATGTTCAGCAATTGCTGATTTTTCAGTTTGACCCAAGCGACAATTTCTTCTGTGTTCTTCAATGCGGGTTTTTATACTACGTTGTGTGGTTCCGATGTACACCTTGCCACACGAACAAGGTATTCTATATACTCCTGCGGTGGATAGAGGATCCCTGGGGTCTTTGGCGGAACGGAGTATGTTACAAATCTGTTTAGTGGGCTTGTAGGCGGTGTCAATGTTGTGGCGTTTAAGTAGTTTGCCTATGCGGTCTGTGACTGATCTGATGTACGGTAAAAAGGCCTTGCCCTTCCTATTGTTTGCGGCTGTTTCTGTGATGTTGGGACCTTTACTAGGATGTAATGCTCTCTTAATTTCTCGTTTTCCGTAGCCATTAGAGTGGAGCGCTGACTCTAAGTGTTGAAATTCCTGGTGTAGAACTTGTGGTTCGCAAATGCGTGTAGCTCGGTCTGCCAGAGTTTTAATCATAGCACGCCTAGACCACAAGGTGTACTGTAAACCGACCCATACAGACCGCTACCTTCACAAGAACTCCAACCACCATCCGAAACAAAAGCGTGCTATGATTAAAACTCTGGCAGACCGAGCTACACGCATTTGCGAACCACAAGTTCTACACCAGGAATTTCAACACTTAGAGTCAGCGCTCCACTCTAATGGCTACGGAAAACGAGAAATTAAGAGAGCATTACATCCTAGTAAAGGTCCCAACATCACAGAAACAGCCGCAAACAATAGGAAGGGCAAGGCCTTTTTACCGTACATCAGATCAGTCACAGACCGCATAGGCAAACTACTTAAACGCCACAACATTGACACCGTCTACAAGCCCACTAAACAGATTTGTAACATACTCCGTTCCGCCAAAGACCCCAGGGATCCTCTATCCACCGCAGGAGTATATAGAATACCTTGTTCGTGTGGCAAGGTGTACATCGGAACCACACAACGTAGTATAAAAACCCGCATTGAAGAACACAGAAGAAATTGTCGCTTGGGTCAAACTGAAAAATCAGCAATTGCTGAACATGCCATACTCGAAGAAGGGGAACACATCATCCAATATGGTAACACAGATATTCTGGCATCTACATCCCACTACTATTCTCGCTTATTCCGTGAAGCCATTGAAATACACAAGCACAAAAATAATATCAATCGCAAAGAAGAAGGACTTAAACTCAACAGAATATGGCAAACAGCGTTAACAAAAACAAAAATCCAGAACCCCTCTCCAGCCAATCAGACGCCAGCTCCTTGTAGTACTCCACTGGTACAAGTCCAGCCCACTGGCCACCCGGACCTATCACAACGTACTTCCCCTCCAGCCGCCGACATAAATACCGCACCTCTGGTGGTGACCAGCACAGTCGGTGCTGAGATCTCCACTAGGAAACTTCGACCTCGCCGCCACTGAAGATGTCTGCCGTAGTCGCAGACGAAACGTTTGGGAAGAAGAAGGAACCCAATAGACCACGGCCCACAAGCCCGGTTAATATTATTGCATCTAGTATTGACACCGGCCGTGAAAGCCTTAGAACTTTGAAGATATTTTTATTGTATAAGATTTGTAAAATGGAACTTAATCACAGAAAAAAGTACTTTTTATTGATCAATGCATGTTAACATCAAAGCATAAACATGCTCTTGCTTCGAAGAGTGGTGATAAGAAAATAAGGATACTAAAAAGATATATAATTTTTGTGATTTTTAAAGCAACTACTGGTTGTTAAATGTGTTATAATTGTGATTTTAAAATTTATTTTGAAAATTACTTTTATACATTTTTTGCCTGCTTGTTTTGATATAAATGCTAGAACAACCGGGGTCTGGTGACAATGAAAGGTGGAATATGATAGCAGGTAATTCAAGTATCATTCAAAACCTAAAAGTGCACCTGTGCAACACACAGTAAACTACCTAGTTGATTATTATTTATTTATGGCAACAAACTTACTGTTGGTGTTTTTAAACACACAAGCCGTGTGTGGGCAATGTTTGAGAGGTAGAACTGGCATTGAATTTTTAAGTTCCAGTTCTACCTCTCATACCTAGTTGATATTCATTTATAAGCCAAATGAATTGCAATTTAGAAAAATGGTTTCTATTAATGAGAAAAAATTGGAGCTCATAAAGACACAATGTAAATTTGTTGGAAGCTTAGAGACATTGACAATAACATACCTTGA
This sequence comes from Tenodera sinensis, assembly GCA_030765045.1. Lineage (NCBI taxonomy): Eukaryota > Metazoa > Arthropoda > Insecta > Mantodea > Mantidae > Tenodera > Tenodera sinensis. The sequence goes on from CM060961.1 coordinate 197,001,975, forward strand.
CAATGTAGTACTGTGGTTCCAGGTCAAACACATTACCACTGATGATAAACCTGATAGTTGGCAGTTGGTCCACTTTATCACAGTCAACCTGAAATTTTGCAGTAAAACAATATGAATATTTTTCAGTCACATTAGTGTAACTAATGATTAGGGACAGGAATTTTATGCTGTAATATGTATGTTGTTGTAGTGTTTAACGCCCGCTTTTACTACTACGGCACCGCAGGCGGTGACACTGATGATACATGAAGATGGAGCACCGGTGGAATGAGATGGCGGGGGAAACCGGAGTACCCGGAGAAAACCCGCCCTGACGCCGCTTCGTCCACCACGAATACCACATGCGGGTCCCTGGGATCGAACCCGGGCCGCCTAGGTGGTAGGCGAGCGCGCTAACCGCTCGGCCACGGCGCCGCCGTAATATGTATGCATTCATACATTGAAAGCTTCCATAATATGCACATAAATATGCAGCTACAAAAAGAATTGACACGTCATTATTGACATAAAATAAAAATGTAAATAATTTTATGTAATCTCTCCATGAATAAAACTATTGTAAAAATTTGTTTAATTTTGAAAAAATTAGGTCGCATTAGGTCCCTGAGAGGCCAATTGGGGAGCTACCTGATTGAGAAGTAGTGGCCCCTAGTTGCAAAGACCGCATATACCAGTTGGGAGGGTTAGAGGTGCTAACTCTGTCCCATCATCCAGACTGCACCCTATTCATTATGCCTTGGTGGGCATAGGTGGGAGATGCAGTGGGGGAAGGGGGGGGGGGCAGTGGGCCTTGGCCCAAAAAGGGCTCTTGTGCAGCGGGGTTAGTTTCTTTTAATTGAAGTGTTAGATTGTACTCCTGTAACTTATCTGTCATTCACTTTCACTTATGGTATAACGATACAAAAACAAGGCCTTCACCATATACAAGCACCACGTTACTGAATTGAATGCCCTAAGTTTCAACTGTAAAATGAATTGCAAACCTGCAGGAATATTTTTAGAATTTAATTTCTAAAACTGTTAAAACTGAAATGCTTTGCTTTATGTAAATTACATTTTTATGAAGTTTAAGAGATACTAAACAAAAGCTTTTAAATTAAACTTAAAATTACTTGAGGCCAGAACAGGAGAAGTCTCCTAGTCCATGAAGTGTTGATGATGATTACATACAAATTGCCACTGCACTGGAACTCAATTCTGAGAATCCTTTAACAGCCACCTTTATACAGTAAGGAAATGGCTATAACCAAATAATGTAACATGATTTATTGATAGCATTTTATGTTAGCTACCAATCATTATGACCAAGTTTCAAGACTGACTCGATGGCACATATCTATTGAAAATATTGTATTTGTAAAATTAAATTATTTTGTTGTTTAACGACACTGTCAATTACCAGGATCGTGTCAGTGTGCCGGAATTTAGCCCACAGGAGTTCTTTTTACATGCCAGTAAATTTACTGCAACCTTGGGATCAGTATGCCAGCGTCTAACCAACTGAGCCACCCAGACCGACTATTGTATGACTGCCATGGAGTTAAAACTTCAAAAAGTAGCAGAAACAATACACCTACAGTATTTGCGGAGAGGGACTGAGGAGAAATTTTTATTATGTTTATGCAGTATGTACCGCAATAATATGCCAACAAAGTGTACACACCTAAAATAAGTGAGGGGAAAAAATAGCAGCAATGTAAATTGTTCAATAATGTCAAAGACGGTCTTCGATAATGAATAAGATCAATTTTTTAGCATGTTCAAAACTTATTGCAAGTATTTTATAGCATAACAATCAATTTGAAATCTACAATCTACAGAAAATAAGAGTTTGAGCATAAGCATTACATTGTTAACAATTCTCAAATACGTAACAAACAAAAATTAAAGGTTGGACTTTACAGCTGATATATTTCTCCAAAAACGTAATAAAAAATACGTTTTTATACGATAAGTTCAATACACAATGTCATACTAAGAGATTATTTAGATGCAGCATTTACATAGAATTGGTGTAAAGAGAAGGAAACAAAATGAAAAAGAATTAGACAAAGAATTTTTCACTACAGATGCCGTGGTGAGCAGGGAGTAAACCAGAAGCAACCAACTATAAAGATATGCAATTATAGGCTTGGTGATGCATGGATTTTATCATAAAATGAGCAAAACAAGGAAGTTCCACCAACCCAGTGACTTGTGTGAGTGCAAGATATGTGATCAAAAGTGTGAGCGATATCATTTTGAGCAATGTAGAAAATAGATGGGATTGTTGAACGATTTGATAAAAGACAAAACATAGTGTAGAACTTCAATTTTCTTTCGAGTGCTATTTTACTTTACTATTATTTATATCGAATTTAGACGGGGCATTAGAGTTTGCTGTTATAACAGATACATCATTAAATATAATGCTGCTATAATCGGTTTTGACTAATTATAAAATATGCATGTTAAATAGGTAAATGTGCAGCATAATTTGCAAACTCCTGAAATATTAATCTTATTATCGAACAGGAAAAATATGGATTATATGCAAAATAAAATATTGTTTAATTTGTTGTAAATTTGGTAACCAACATTCCAAGTGAGTATACCTTCTGACAATATGCATTTGCATTAAATTCCTGTCCCTATTAAGGATTTAAGTATTTCATAGCAGAACTTCATTAAATACTTGTTCACTTACAATATATCTGCCAGAACGATCCTCGACTGCACCTATTGCCATGTGCAGAAGGTCAATTTCATAACTAGGACCAGCAATCAAACTGGTTCCAGTGTCAGCAATTGCTTCACATCCGTATCTGCACAGGTCATATTCTGCTACCTGGACCCTAAACAAGAATAATGCAATATGATAGTAATTAAATATTGGAACATGAGACCTTTTCAATGAAAAAGCTCTAGTTAAGAATATTTTTCAATTCCTTTGTTAATGGAAATTAATCAGTACTCCAGTATTATTTTCCTGTGTTGTAATGAATTAAATATGTTGATGTATTTGTTTTAAAGAATGATTACAAAATCTGATATTAACTTTGTTTCTCATCACATAGGTACACTTTCCTGCCACAATTTTTCAAGGTTCTTCATTTTATTCACAGTGGTAACAACACAATTTCACAAAATGAATAGATTAATTGTGTGTAATTTTGTTTTAATAAATTTTACAGCATTTTGAACAAAAGAACCAATATTATATATTATTTCATGCAATTCTTATTTATATAATAATTCCTTATTGGGTTTCACAGCAGTAGGCTTCGTCATGTATACTTATATTACAAACTGTTCATAGGGGTGTCAAAAAATTCATTAGTGAATAAAAAGGATTACTTTTCTTTTGAAATAAATTTAAAATCCATCCAATTAGGAGCTTGTTAATAAGATTGATACTTGGCACTTTATAACAGTTTTTAATTTTGCTAAGTTGACACTGTGGATAGTATAGCCAATGTATATTCTTGATTCCATGATTGTATATTGTGTTTCTATAATCGCTCCACCCTTAGATCCGCACTTGATGTAAACACAACTAACTCACGATATGCCTAAACTGAAGCACACCATAAAATATTGGCAATTATCTGCGAGTTTTCAAGATATATGATAATGCTGGTAAACACTACTTGAATGTAATGCTATTCCTGAAACTGCCGAGTAAATATCATTCTGTTGCATCATAAACATGAAGTATGAGTTCACTTGGAGTTTGTATTAGTCGCAGCTGATATGAACTTCAGGTTATCGCGGAAGGATACAAGTGGTGGATCTAAGGCTGGATGGAGTATAGAATTAACATCTCTGAGATGTTCCTTCATATAAATACAGATTTACCATCATCTGAATATCAGTTTGGATGAAAAGAGGTTTATAATGAACTTTATGAGTTGATGCCATCATTTTTAGTTAGCAAAATATCATGTACAACTATGGCATTTCCTCAAAAGATTAAACCAGAACTAAGGACACCTTGAAATAAAGGAGTATATGCTCTATAAGAAGCATAAGCGTTACTGACACATTTCATTAAATTTTGGGTCAAACAAGTTACCCTTGATACTTTCTGCATATATATCTTATGTGTGACCTCCAAGATGGGTGCTTATCAATATATTATTAGCGTAAAAGTTTAATACATCCCTGTTCTCTTAAGTTATTATGTATTTGGGCTTGCACAGATATCTAATGTTAAAAGTTTAATGAAATAAGAATAGGCTGAAATTCCGAAATTCGGGTTCTCAAAAAAAATTAGGAAAAGGAAAAGAAAGTATACACAAATTATTCATGGCCCTGTCCGGTATTTTATGGAATATTTCAGCTTTAAGAATCCTGTAATTATGGTAAGACCGGACACAAAAAGATGTGATGATTCTATAACTGATACACATCCTAGTATCTTTCATTATGTTAAAAGAAACTTACTGATTTAACATAAAATAGAAAAATGTTCATTAACAAACATTTTCATAAAATAACTATAAAAATTTTACAGTCTGCAATTTTCAAACAATAATAATTATTCTGAAATTTTTAATTAATGTGTGTATGCTATTGCAGATCATCTAGTAATGAAACTTTATCTTTGTGTCTGTTTATATCCATAAAACAGTTTTGCTAGTCATTGCAAGTACAAACAAAATTTGGCCAAAATGGGTAAATTTAAAAGTACTTAGGCAATAGAGCTTTCAAATCAAGATTGGGCTGAATATTTCTGAGCCAAGGCTAAAGGCTTTGAAACTTTGCTTTCAAAAAGAAGTGCTTGGTGAAGTATGTACATATGTGCAAAGCAGTGGGAGAAAATAAATAATTTTTGTTACCATTAGAAGCAGATTTCAACCATATTGAAATCCAAGGCCTTATTGCTATGTTTATATACTCCCATGAGTTTATGCCAAATTTGAAATGAGTCAATAAAGTTTGTTGACTCTTGTGTACATCATTTAACTTGGTTCACCTAAAACTTAAATGCACCCATTTTGCAAAAGTTTAAAAAGCAACACTTGCCTAACATGATTTGAACATACTACAGCTATAATGTTATTTTGTCACTTACTTGTCCATCCTGAACTGCCAGTAGCCTTTTTGATCCAAATCAATCCATCTCATGGGGCCAACAAAACGAGTTTCATCCATATCACCAAGGATCATCTCTCCACCTACAGGTGCTCCTATCTCTCTGTTGGAAGAATAAATAAATGTGTGTTGAAATAGGCTAGTGATGAGAACATTTTCAAGGCAAAAATTACTGTTCTTTTCTTGGCTTTCTTGCATAATGCTTTTACACAGAACTAGATACTAATAAATCAGAATTAAAGGGAATAACGTAAACTTTTTGGTCAGTTTGAGTTAATCCCTAATATTAAGTTGATGCATAAGTTAATAGCATTCTTGTTTACCATTAAAACGACGAGTGACTGGACATTGTTTACATTTGTCATCTGTCATTCATTATTCAAAGTGTTGTGCTTGTAAACACACCGTCAATTTTGCAGGTATATGTTTGTTCTATTTATGAGCTACAGAAGGAGTGTGAAGTACTAAAAATTGAACATTTTGACATATTCTTCTTTTTGGATTTAATAGAAAAGCAAAAATAGTTGAGGTGGTTCAAAATGTTTGTACTGCCTAAGAGGAGAATGCCATTTGATTCTGTCATTGAAAACAATAATACAGGTTTCTTGGATTTCTTTCCAAGACAGTCCCTATTTTGTCTAAATTTTCCTGAGAACTAGTGCCTGTTTCTTTTTTCTAACATGGACCCAAACTGTTGAAATTTTTCTAACAACCTATAAGTTGTGAGCTTGTTAGGAATGGTGACATCAGGGAATTTTTTAATTCAAGCTGATAGTCTACATGCTGCCCTGCTTGAGCAAAACCCAACACGTATACACCATGATAACTGCAGAAAGCTTCAGATAAAATTATTTCCACTGCATCAAAGCCAAACATCTTTAGACAAAACTGCAAAAGCTGTTACCCATCATAGATACATTAGGTAGGCTACTTCAGAGCAAGGTCACTCAATTCTGTGCCTGCTCAAGTAAGATGCAACAGTCACCAATGCCACCATTCAATATGAATACAGTATTAAAACCTTTGTTAATAAGTAATTCTTCTATTCATATTATATTACTCACAATACATTTTTGCAAAAAGTTATTTTAAATTAAATAATATGCTACACTATACAGAAGGAATATTCAAATGTATATTGGAACATGGAGGAATGAATTCAAAAAGAAAAGGAAAAGTACAAATTGGAAACTTCTGTCAGATGAAGCATATATATATTTGAAATATAGAGCATGAAAGATTTTAGAACTACTAATTTTATGGAAAAATATGATCACATGTATGTTTCAACGAGCTTTACATTTTCTATGAAGTAAGTTTATGTCTATCTCTTATTATTTTCTAGTTATATAAAATTATGCAAATGTGAAACATTTGAAGAGGACTTCAAAGAAAATGTATTTTATTAGTCATGTAAATATCTAATAAAACATTTTGAAAATTTCTATTCTTTGTTTTATAATCAAGCTTTAGGATTCACAGACCCTTCAAATATATACAATACCTGTTGAGGTAGAAGGAAAACATTGGCTTGTCAATGAGCCCTTCTTCATAGAGATTGTAGAAAAATGGCTTGGCATTTATCTCTGCAAGATTTTTGTAGCCCAGACCCATGATTCCATCAAATTTGCCATAGACAAACGCTGCTCCTGGCTCGGCCGTTGTTTCAGCAAAAATCTGATTCTTCACAGTTAAGCCTGCTACCTGAAGTGCAACATTTGAATTATTGTTGAAATTGCATAATTCAATTTTTTTCATAAAATTAGTGTTTTGTTATATATTCTTTGAACACACATACATAAAAGTGTGCAATACTATGTGTGAAAATTGCAAGGAAACACGTGATTAGAGTGAATTTTATACCACAGATTAGGTACATAACAAACAAATGATTAACATTACAAGTTTGTACATGGTCTCTTTTTTCAAAATTTTAATATGCAAGAACTAAACATTGCAATAAATAATCTAAAAAACAAAAAGTCTCCTGGACCTGATCACATACATCCAGAGTTCATAAAAAACCTTGGAAAAACAGCAAAACAACAACTACTAAAACTCTACAATCTATCCTGGAAAACCACTGTACCTGCTGAATTGCAAAAGGCAATAATTGTCCCACTCTTGAAGAAAGACAAAACAGCGTCTAAAATAAATTATAGACCAATAGCTCTTACTAGCATAATAGCAAAAGTGATGGAAAGAATGGTGTCAAACAGGTTAAATTGGTTTCTAGAATCAAAAAATTTAATTTCCCCCTGTCAAGCTGGATTTAGAGAGTTCCACTCTACAAATGAACAAGTCTTACTTCTCAGTCAAGAACTCAGACTCCTTCAATAGAAAAGAAGATAATTTATCAGTTTTTATTGATTTCCAAAGTGCAACTACTAAAGAAAGTAAAAAAAATAGGGATACAAGGTCCAATGTTTTCATGGCTATGTCATTTCCTAACACAATGCTTGATTGCAACCAGATATGGAAGAAACATATCTAAACACTAACAAGTACACCGTGGCTTACCACAAGGCGCAGTGCTAAGCACAACACTTTTTAATATATTTATTAACAATCTGCCACAACAAATACAAGAATCAGGTGTGAAGTGTGCACTATTAGTTGATGACTTAGTAATGTGGACTTCAAAACCAAAAAGCAAAAGTACAGAACTAGAAAAAACCATGCAACAATCCTTAACCAAATTACAAAGGTGGACCATAGAAAATTTAATGACTGTTAATACAACAAAATCAAACTACCAAATCTTTTCACTAAGAAAAAAGCCACTAAAAATAAAACTAAATTTTGAGGGTCAACAATTACCAGAAACAAAGGAAGCAAAGTATTTAGGAGTTACATTTGATACTAAACTTACATGGACCAAACAAATAGAAAATGTAATACAAAGAGCAGAGAGGCGCCTTTCACTGTTAAAACGTCTAACAGGAATGAAGTGGGGATGTTCCAGAGCAACTCTTAACACAACATACAATTTATATATAAAGCCATTATTTACTTACTGCAGCGAAGTTCTTGTAACAGCAAACACAAAAAAGATTCAAATCTTTCAAAACCAAAGTCTGAGATTAATTACAGGTGCTACCAAAACCACACCAATAGCAGCTATGGAAATACTAACCAACCAATGCCCCATTGAATATGAAATAGAAAAAGCGGCTCTTATTCAACACGAAAAGTTGATCAGACTCCCATTCAATACATGGCACAAGAGAAATTTTACACTTACACTAAAGACTCAGGAGAGCTTTCTTTCCAAAATTCAAGACATCAAGAAGAATGTATACCTTCCTAATTCAAAGGAAAACTTCATATCTAAAGTCAATCCGACACAAACATTAGACATCACATATTATTTACACCTGACAGAAGAAGTTAAGAAAAGTGATACTCCAACTAGTGTTCTAAAATTATTGGGATTAGAGACAATCCATACTAGATTTCCAGAACACGAATGGCTCCATATTTATACTGATGGATCATTAATATCAAACAAAGATGGAGCAGGTGCTGGAGTCACATGTCACCTCTTTTCTTATTACAAATCTTTAAGTAATGGAACTACGAACTTTGATGGAGAAATTGAAGCAATTCGAATTGCCCTACAAAATCTTTTGTACAGAATTTCACATTTTCAGCAAGCAGTTATTCTCTCAGATTCCAGGGCAGCAATTATAGCAATTACTTCCAAGTTGTCACCAAAAAACCAAACAATTATAGAATGTTGGAAAATCCTTACCCAACTAACAGCGCTTCAAAAACACCTAGTCTTCCAATGGATACCAGCTCACTGTGGACTGAGTGGTAATGAGAAAGCTGATTTTCTTGCAAAAAAGGGTACCGGCAATGTGCGGAAATCTATGGTTAATCTACCATTTTATGCAGCTAATAGATTAGTCAACTCTGAATTCAAAAAAATTATTGCAAAATATTACTATGAAAAATCAAAAAATAAAAGATGGGAACTACCAAACATTCAAACAGTAATTCCTGAGTATCCTCGAAAAACAGCAGTTGCAACCTTCAGGTTGATTACAGGACATGATTGTCTGGCAAAACATTTAAACAGAATTGGGATATATTCTTCACCACTCTGTCCTCTATGTGATCTGCAAGAGGAAATGGATCGAGACCACCTTCAAATATGCCCGGCCACTTCTAATGCCCCATCCATCAGTGAAAAATATTGGAGAGCAAGAGGATTAATGACTTCATTGTCAGAAATCCAGCATTAGCTAACAACAACATGGTCTTTGAGCTTGAATACTCAGTACAGTAGAGCCAAGATTATCCGAGTTAAAGTGGATTCATATTACCTCAGATAATCGAAAACTCGGATAACATATACTCTGTCAAAAATCAAGAGGGGGAAACGTATGGTAAGCTGGTGAAATGAATGAAAACATGATCAAAGATGTGAAGAAAAGGTATCTACTGTATTATCAAATGAAAAAATGACAGACATACAAATAAAAATAAATTAAAAATAGAAAATGAAAAAAAAAATATTTCTTCAAGAAGTCCATCAGTGTTTTCTGTTTAACAGAGTTCGCGCGCTTCTTTGCCACATAATCATCGTAGCAGTAGAAAATTGGTTTAAGTTGTCTCTGACTGTTGTTATAGGTACTCGATGGTCTTTTCTACTGCTTCACATCCTTCACTGTGACTGATTTTCTTATTCTCCATTTCAGTGTCTTCATTCTCACTTTCATTTTCTTCAGCCTCTACATTCGCTGCCTCTGCTATCATCTCATCAGCCACTTCCAATTTGCCTGCGTTTATCCACTGGGCTACATTGTTTTCAGAGATTGTTTCACCTACCAGTCTCTGAGCTAGCTGTGCACAGTTGAGATTGTCATACTCTATGGGCAAAGTTCCTTGAGTTTCCATGATGTTTAATAACTTTACATGACACATTTCATAAAATGGGACCTTGGTTAATCGGAGCTCTGATAACCATGGCTCTACTGTATTTGGTGTAGCCTCCATGCACTACAATTAGAGCTGCTAAATCCCATGGCATGGTTCTGAATATGTTCCTGGGGGATCTCTTTTCATGAGTGGCTGGTACGATAATTTTACTTTTAAATGTTGGCAACCCTGGTCTAAACAGTGGATGATAACAGGTGAAAGTGCACCAAAGAACACAAAGATGCTCCCGTCTGAAGTTTTCTGAGACTTTCATGGTGTGTTGCTCATAGACTGCCTCCAGAAGAGTAGAACCACTTGCACTTCACTACTGGATCAGTTGAAGGATGCTATTCAGGCTAAACATCCACACCTTGTGAGAAAGAAAATTCTCTTTCATCACAATAATGTATCTTCACACAGATCTGCCATTGT